>CM050165.1:273206821-273306821 GCA_027410445.1 Discoglossus pictus | reverse complement strand
CACAATATTATTGGATTGGTCACACCAGAGAAGGGTGGAACATATGCTAAAACATTAATAGACCTAGTATAATAACTTTATTTTGTGCAATAAAATACATCTCTACTGTTTTACACATTCTTGTTAACCCATTCAGTGCTAGGGGTTCACAAATGTGTCCTTATCCAGGAGGTTAGATGCATTTCCAACATTTTGCTATTCATCTGCATCAACTAAGACAAGTTTCCTCTCACCTTACTTGTATTTACATGCTTTTTTTATATAGAAATTCAGCTTTCCCCTGGTATATGGGTTGTATGTAAAGCAGAAAATAGATGTTTAAAGCTAGTAATTTAATTCAAAAAATATTTTTTTCTTTCTTTTGATACTTTGTACTTTTACTAGAACCAATATGATGAGTTGAAGCTTAGCTAATAACCAAAGCCCGGGATCTCCTGAGTGCAAATAGAGTACATCTGGGTCGCATGACTTTAAATGACAAGAGTGCATAAGCAAAATATGTGCGCTAAAAAAGTTATTCTACACCTTAATGTCAACATAAAATGATAAATCCATGTGTTGTGTAAAAGTACAGACCTTAGAGACTTTAAACATATGCAGCTTGGTCCATTCCCTAAAAACATCCAATAACTAGTCAATGACAAATGTCACTATTTAAAATATGTACCAAAAAAAAAAGAGTTTTAAATATATCCTCTAATTTCTCCTCTTTATTCATCTTTTCCCTCGTCACCATTATCCCTCTCTGATCATCATCTTTAGTCTCCCTACCCCCCTCATCCCCTCAGTCTCTCGCTATATATCCCCCGACCCCCTCTCCCCTCTTTCAACCCTCTACCCCCAATCACCTTTTTTGCTCCCACTTTTCCCCCTCATCTCCTCTACATCCCCCTCTTTTTCTCTACTGTCCGTTCTCCACATCCTCCACTAATCCCCACTCCTTATTCCTTTTTCTTCCCCTCACTCCCTGCTCTTTCTCCTGTCCTCCTCCTCCTTCCCTCTCATCTATCCACTCTATTCCTCTTTCACCCATCACCTATCAATCTCTCTCCCCCTCCACTCCCCCTATCTTGCTCTCCCTCACCATGCCACCTTTTTATCTTCCCTCACCCACCATCCACTATTCCCCCACTCTCTGCTGCTTACCACCCATACAAAAGCAAACATGTCCAGTTAACGTGCTTGGCCCTGGAAGCCCAGTCTGGCCCGCACTTTACTTAACGTGGTTGGCGCTCTGGGATTAAATGCATAACAAAAACTTAAGAATATAATTATCCCCTTAATAATTGTTTATTTTAGTTTACATGGGTACGTTATGTTTGTTATTCTTGCTGCAAACATTGTTGTGGGCTCTCTGTTGCTTCATTGTATATGTATAATGTTAGTGTATACATCTGAGTCTTTTCTTAATTTAATCTCTGTCCTTGAAACTTTACATAAGGCTCAGAAAGTGTGAAAACTGAGACCTCAAAACAAATGACTCCAACAGAAACCCATTAGCACTAGACATAGTCACTGAATCCATACCAACACACAGACTAGTACCTCCAAGTATATATATATGACCATAGGATAAAGCTCCTACATTACTTATACATTGAGGAATCATTGTCTGAAACTGTGGATACATTAAACTTGTATTTATCTCTAGGTCAAGAAAAGAGGCACTTATTTAAGAAGTATGTGACAATCTGACATTAGCAGCAGTGTAAGTCATGGACATACAAATATTTTTAGCTGAAATCCGAGCTTGAAAACTGTTTATTACTGTATTTAGCCCTAAAATTTAGGAGCTAGAGATTTCACTCTCTCAGTGAAGCAATGAGTGGGGGAGGAGGGAGCAGACACAGATCGAGTTTTGTCAGATAACTGAACCTGATGTACATGTCACTACATCCCTTCACACTCACAGGCCTAGAATTAGGCACTTGCATCAATAGATGCAATAATTGCTCTCAAGAAATGTAAACTTCAACCAAAACATCATGGATGCCTCTAATGCCCAGCAGTGGATCAAATATTTATTTAAAAAAACTGCTGTAGTTTGTGCACGGATGATGTCAGAGATGTTGGCACTAATTCCTCCAAGGGTCCTATTTTGCTTTTCCCTCCCAGTTCTATGTGCCCCATCTTGATAACATACAAATCTGCTTAATTTCCTTTGTTTCTTAGTACTATGTTATATATAATCAAAATACTGCCATTCGAGACAATCAACTAATCAGAGAGTCACTATAGTAAATTAAAAATGAAAGATGAAATGGTCCTGATGTGCTCATCAGGTGTACATGGCAACAGTTTTCACATCAATAATTTAGGAAACCTATCAGCTAGTGTAAGGAGTCATATGCTTCCTATATGGTCAGCTACATATATATTCTTACAACTTTTAAACCTATCCTACTCCAGTTTATGTTTGCTGTTGTGTGATCTAACAAGATAAACGTAAATATAAAAATATTGCGGATGTCCCATAAGCATTTACCGTAGTATTTTCCCTTGTATTCCCTTTACACTTACAGAGTATTTCTATTTCCTGTTCTAGTCTCTATCCATCCTCATGGCTGGAATGTTTGTATTTCCACATTTCCTGTATGCAAAAGAATATTAGTCTGGATGCTTTGAAACATGGCCCACACAACTGGCACAAAGCAATACAGACCTGTGTTTATTATTTTATGTCCGTGGAAGGAATCCTACAAGTGAAGACAGAGAGAGCATGTTGAAGAATTAGCATTAGTAAAATCATAGTCTCATTTCATTTGTTACATAGTGGAACATTTAACACAATCTACAATATTAAATGAAGAGTCACCAATATCCAATTTATGTTTCTTGCCTATTCGTTAGCTCATTTATACAATGTGGGTATGGCTTTGAGCACAATTGTGCTTTTTATACATTTATTTTATCAAGATGACCTATCATGGTACACTTTATATAAGTCACTTGCACAACCCAGCTTAAAAATTGAATACCGTACTTTAAATAAAAACTACATTGTTCAACAAATGCCAGGAGCCAGGTTGTCATGCCACAAAATGCTTACAGGCACCTAGATTTCATCCACTGTACGTCTCTGCAATTCAGATTTACCTGAAAGCAGACAGGCATGAGTGACTGAGCCAGTGCAGTGTTGGGGTTACATTCCCCGGGTTCAGCACCTCACCGTCCAGCAGAACGTACCTGTGTGTAAGTGAGGAGTGAAAGCTGCTGCTGCTAGAACATAGGATGCTCTGCTAAGTATGTGCAGCTAATCTAGGCCTTTTTTTAATAGTATCTCTCATGCAACCAGAAACTTCATTTATCCAACATCTACCAATCCCCATAGGTGCAGGATAACTGAGTCTACTGTATATGCATCCTTTCCTGATTCCTGAAGCTGTTTAATTGGCTCCTAAGATTACCAATATTCAAATTATGGGTTCATAATATATAGCAATCGTTATGTGCTGAATTTAATTGGAGAGTTAATATTCCTGCAGCATCCTCTGCTTAATACACACAAATACATACATACATACATACACTTCAGACAAATCAGTATGAAAATTACTAGCACTCTCCATATTATGCAAATGTTCTAGACCATATGTATGACAAGTACCAGGTCATAAGAGGGAGCCTTCCAGTCGGGAAGTGGAAATTGTTTAGATAGTAAGAGAGGGTCAACCGTTTATCATATATTCCCTGCTCATATAGGGAATAATGAATGTGTGCCCTACTCCTATTAAGGAGTGTGCAAAATGTGCCCTTCTTATCCAGATTTAAGGACAGAGTGGACATTTAGTAGGACCCAGAAACCTTCCATGTCCCTTTTTAAAAATCATGGACTGTGTAAAATTGTATGGAAACATCATTGCTATATAATATAATACTCCATATAAACACATTTTGTTATCCATTTGTGATCTCTACATAGCACGGTACAATTCTTGAGACCAGAGAGTTTACAACCTTATGAATAAAAAATCTATTATGTCATGTGGTTTTAGACTATATGCTGTATTCTTTATTAAAGTAACACAAACAATGTAACTATTGTCGTACTGAATCGCCCAGCCACACACAGAACTTGAGCACAACTTATCACCTGCAACAAAATCCCACTGCTCATCTGTCTTATGAGAAGTCTCAGTTGCTCCAGGATCAGGTTCTGGGGCGTCTGTCTCGGGGCGCATATAATATGCACACTCCGTCATCCCTTCTAGGATATTTATGCCTGAAACAGAAGGGAAGACGAAGGTTTGCGATGCAGCAGCAATCTGACCATTTTATCACTAAGCCTAAGTTTTTTATTATTATCGTGTACAGGATAGTTGGCACTGTCTCACTATTTTATCTAGGATTCCCCAATTTGTTTGTAACATTCAATAATTTTGTTAGTCTATAAAACTGTAGGCCTTAAAAACGATTTAAATATTAAAAACTGTTTTTTTTTTTTTTTTAATTAACTTATCTGTCCCAGGGAATAAAAAAACATCTGGACTGGTGTACCCCATGAAATTGAAGTACATTTTAACATAACCATATCAAGGATGTTCATCTACTTAAAGTGCCACTTTAGTCCAAAATTCAAGATCCTACACTTAAAATGAAATGTCTTATACATTTGCCAAAATGTTGCATGTAAAATAGTATTAATATAAAGAAATGACCAACTAAGCACCCGAGAGGTAAACATACAATGTGTTTGATCCACAATTATCTTTAAAAGTGAATTGAGAAGAAGTGTAAACATAATCTCATGGGCAGTTTGTTAATTGTATTTACTTATCTGATCTACATTCAATCGAATGGGAATGCAAACACAATATTGTTGCAGCCCAGACACCATAAGGTTCACTGTTTCTTGTAATATGTCAGTACAGAGAATGGAGATAACGTTCTATGTATCTGAACCTAATGTAATTTATAAGAAAAACACTTATTCATACAAAATTATAATTCTGTACATTTTAAAATATGATCTTTAAATGTATGGAAGCAATATGTTGACTACAGTAGTTCTTTAAAACAACTATCACATAATATCTGAACATATAAACGTCCACCATCCTGATTCTGTTCTGTATCTAACTATATAAAGATGATCTTCAGTACATCCCAAGATGTTTTAATAGAGAACAAACACTTTGGTGAGAAGAAATGACAATTAAGCTCAGTTGTACAAACAATTCCAGCAGTTGGATGGGTATGGGGGTGCACATATATAGGCTTATACAATGTCTTTGCAAAAAAGTACAAAATCTACACTCAAATGTGGGCTAATAATATATTCACAGCTGAGATCAATCCATATTTTAGCAGCCCCTATGCTATTCTAATGAGTTTTCAGATCTCTCAACTTTAAAAGACCACTGTGGTCAATATATATATATCTTTTTTGTATGGTCTTTCAAATAACTAAACTTGATAATTGGCTAAATGCATTTTGAAAGCAAAAATAAAACCCTTTCTGTTCTTTACTGTAGCTGCCATTTTCTTAGCTGATTCTGTGTGCGATTGTCATTAGTCCTATTGAAAGCACTGGTAGTTCTTGCTGCCACGTTCCATTTATGCAGATGGAAGCTTTCCCTGGGTTCAACATCTTCTCCCACCGCAGGAACTGGATTCACAGAAACTAAATAGATTGCATTGCAGCATAATTGCAGATGGAAATGCTGATAGATAATTATCCCCAGATTAGCTGGAAACATCACGGCACAATATGGTTTATGATCGCCTTGCTTGGCAACACTATTACATACTCCAATACAATGATATCATAGAGTAAAGTACACCGAGTCTAAGCATGGCTGGGACATTGAGTCTGGTTTGAGCAGCACACATTTAGTCTAATTTATCAGTCAATGTGAAACAAATAATCGCATAAATAAATATAAGCTAATGTATGTTTATTGTTCCTCCATATCTTATATTCCTATGGCTCTTTAACAGGACCACTGAGGTCCAATATTTTTAATATGAACTTTTAAAATAATATGACTTTCAATGTATTACATTTTATTTGCAGTTATGTGTTACTGTGGACAAACATATTTCTTGTTGACCTGATCTGCGGGAGACCTTTAATGCAGACAGGGTCTCCATTTAGATCTTTTGAAAGTGCTGTTACAAAATAAATACAGCTTTATATTGGGGTCATCTGGAGGGGGGTCTGACCGTCCTGTATCTTGGGGAGGTGAGTTTGACCATCCTGTATCTTGGGGAGGTGGGTCTGACCGTCCTGTATCTTGGAGATGTGGGTCTGACCGCCCTGTATCTTGGGGAGGTGAGTTTGACCATCCTGTATCTTGGGGAGGTGGGTCTGACCGTCCTGTATCTTGGGGAGGTGGGTCTGACCGTCCTGTATCTTGGGGAGGTGGGTCTGACCGTCCTGTATCTTGGGGAGGTGGGTCTGACCGTCCTGTATCTTGGGGAGGTGGGTCTGACCCTCCTGTATCTTGGGGAGAGGGGGGGGGGGGGGTTCTGACCCTCCTGTATCTTGGGGGGGGGGGGTGTTCTGACCCTCCTGTATCTTGGGGGGGGTGTTCTGACCCTCCTGTATCTTGGGGAAGGGGGGGGTGGTTCTGACCCTCCTGTATCTTGGGGGGGGGGGGGGGTGTTTCTGACCCTCCTGTATCTTGGGGAAGGGGGGGTGGTTCTGACCCTCCTGTATCTGGTATGTCTGCAGCCCTATGTTGAAATAGATGCAGCATTCACAGCGAGTCATTGTAGCACACCGAGAACAGGTGTTATATGGCAGTAATGTGCTGATTTATAAGTAACCTGGCATCCTGCTTCTGAACCAGCTGAATGGCCTGAAGGCGGCCATATGCTTTCAGATAGCAGCACCAGTGAGCAGCAAACTGGGTCTCCAATGCACCAAACGCTGACACTGAGGATGGAAGCCTTGTAGGCTGCAGGGTTGCTGTTTTAATTGAGTTGTTGCTTTTAAAGCATCATTTTATACAATGGGAAAAGTTAAAGGATTTTAAAGTTTTTATTATGTTCATTCTACAGGATGAACAAGAACAGAATAACTTAAAGGGACATAGAAGGTTTCTGGATTCACTAGGAATATAATATACCTGTGTATTTATTTACTTTTATGTACTTTATTTGCTCAAGTGCTTAGAAGCTCTGTTTTGTCTGCCTAAAATTATACAATTGTGTACCTGTTTGAGCCAGCCTTATGCAGCTCATGAATACACCAACTGCAACGTGCAGGGTTTCAAATTAGCCTGACAAGGATTTCTCTCAAGCAGCATGTTGCAGAACATTGCCACTGATTGATTACTATGAGACACTGCACACAATGTACTGTCTTCATGAGCTGCAGAGGGGAAAACCTTGTAATATTTTACAAATAGTTGCTTTTATGTACTTCTTAATAAAATAAAGTACACAAAAGTAAACCGATACATAGGTATGTTATATTACTAGTAAAATCCAGAAACCTTCCTCATCTCTAAGTAAAATAATAGACCAGTGTAGTCTCATGTCCAATTTTCAGTTTTGAACAAAAATGCTTTATAGTGGAAGATACCATCTTATTTCTGTTTATCATATCTGCAAAGATGCATTCAACTACTTCTAGTGACATGCTGCAATCCTTAGTGCTAGGTCTTTCAACAGGGATTCAGCTGTAAGTCTGCATACTGTACTGATCCTGCATTATTTAAAGGAACGAGTAGCCAATGCTACTAGAATAAAGGTACGACAGATCTCTACAGCACTATTTCACCATCTAAAGCCTAGCATTCAAAGTCATGCTTTACATGAGATTTTATTTTAATTATTTAAATTCACCTCCAGCTCCTCACCTAATATAACATTTTCCAAGTGTCACAATCCCTTTATATTAAATAAGTGGATTTGGCACATAAACTAATAATGAAAAATGTGCTCAAAAGTCCCGGTCTCTTCCTTGATCTGGCAGATGTGACATTTCTTAAAATACTCAGCTATGTGAATGTTTTATTTATGGGCGCATCAAATACAGAGACATAGTAAAGCAGGTACAATGATGTGACTAGGATTACAAGATAAGACTTTATTTTATTATGGGAGATGTATTTAGATGTAAAATACTTTTGTATTAAATATATATATTTTTAAATCCTAAAAATTTCATGAGACCAAAATTTTTCTAACCGCTGTGTTTTATCATTTGCTCAAACTGGGTACAAAACTATTTTTTAATTAATCTGAACCTAGTAGCTCTTAGATTCCTGAATCTCTCTTGAATTACGGTAGTATTTTTTTTTTTGCCATAATCAAGCAATGATTTTGTCATGCTCACATGTATTACTTTTTTTTTTTTTTTGCTCTTATGTTATGCTGTTTGTGTCTGTCTGTATTTGTCAGCTGTAGATAAACTAGAAAACAATGTCATTTTCTATTGGCATTAACCGGTTTTTAAAAGGTGTGCTACCTGGTGTGTAGTACATTGACACAAGATATGTTGATAGTCAAGTTCTCATGCTAGCTTGAAACGAGAATAAGGCTGGTATATGAGAGTTAGGCCTCAAACTCCCTCTTTATTGACTATAACACAAAGTCATTGAAGCTTTTCATGTTGTTGTTACTCTGGTTTATATATATATGGTATAGTGGTACCTTGGTATTCAACTTTAATCCGTTCTGGATCGCATTTTGAGTTCCAAGATAGCTTTCCATAGGATTCAATGCACATTGAAATAATCTGTTCCGGACCCCATATTTTTTACATTTTTAGTTTTAACTGATGGTGGTGTTTCTTGATACAAAACCTTAGAAATAAACAGACATATAAAAAAAAAACAGCCCAACAATTATATCAAATAAGGACTTGAGGGCCCAGTGGGATGGTGGTAACGTAGAGGAGGAGAAAAAAGGTTATTTTTTGTGATTTTGGTTCTTGCAGGCAAAGGCTGCACTTTGGTTCTTATAAGCACATGCTACACTCTGTTTTTTATAAGCACAGGCTGCCCGTTGGCTCTCATAAGCACAGGCTGCACTTTGGTTCTTATAGACACAGACTGCTCTTGGGCTCTTGAAGCCACAGCGTGCCACAGTACAGAACTGTATTTCACTTCCTCAGACACAAAATGCAGGGTGGCATGAGCAGGGTGGCATACACCCAAACACATAAAAAGCTTACCCACAGCAAGGGGGGGGGGGGCACCCAGGACCCCTGAAACTTAAGTTACGCCTCAATTAAAGTCGAAATACAAGAATTTAGACACCCGAAAATCCCCTAAGCGAGAGAAAAAATGGCTGCCGAAAAAAACGCCAAACACCATGAAACATATGCATTTTCCGAAAAAGCCGGACGAGGTCCAAGAACAAGGACGCAAAAACGGGCACAGCCGCGTACCACATACACATTAGCCGCCATTTTACAACACTAACTTACACAATGCAGAAGAACACCACTACACTAACGACTTCCCCTCGCGCACGCAGCCTATTTACACTACACACTACACACATTGCTGACACACAGCAGTGAAAACACACATTGTATGCAGCAGCAACATGAAAACAGATTGCCAGCTCTTCAACACAATGCTTCCTGCATATATTACTTCAAAATAGGTAAAGTATATTAATTTATTATTTTATTAATTATATCATTAGCATACAAAAAAAAACGCCAACGCTGCTCATAGCACACAAACAACCAACAGCCTCGCAATGAGCGCCGAAGGAACACCAACAAAATTAATGTCGCAAACAAACAACATTAACTGCCTTACAATCTTATTGTCGTCATTTTTTCACAGGCAAGTCGCTACTATATATATATATATATATATATATATATATATATAAATATATATATATATATATATTTATTGCAAATACTTACTACAGGCAGTAAGACCATATGCATAAATAATGTCAAATGGATTATATATATATATATATATATATATATATATATATATATATATGAATCAGAGAGAATTCATGTTGTGCATTTTATTTAATATATGGCATTTTAAAAGCGGTCCTTGCACATAGTGTCTTTACAGCAATTATCTGACTCTGGGAGTCCGTAGAGAGCTGCCAGTGTTAATTATCACATCTCCTCCTTCACAACTATGATAGTAATTAATGCTAAACTGATCCCTTAAGAGAGTGGAAGGTACTTGTTATTGAATTTGTTTATAGGAGTCTAGCATAAAAACATGGTTTTAGACTGAAAGCAGAGAGTTATGCTTATAGAAAATCTGTAGTTTGCTCAGGACCAGCGTGTAATGATTTATACTGAAAGCGTTAGTCTCTTGTTTGCTTCTCTATTTTACAAAGGTGTGGCAGCAATGCATGGTAGAGCTTGGAAACCTAGACTTTGATTTATCTTCTGTGTCATTACTAAATAACAGGTATTACTGTATACATAAATGTCCTATCACTGTACATCTAGATAGTTATGCAAATCTTCCACTACTTCTAATGACTCTGGGTAATCTAGTGTGTTCTTCCTGATCAGGAAGGTCTGTTTGAAATTGAATTTTACTCTATTTGGTATAAAATGTTGATTGATAAAAAGTGCATATTAATTGATTTCCAGACAAGCAATACAGGATGGCCTCGGGGGGTGCTTGGCTATATAAGGAGAGTTATTAGTAGTATGGCAAAAAACAGTGTATACCTAATAATGATACAATTACATTGCAAGTTAAAGACAGCTAATGGTTATATAGACACAACATGGTTTTTCATGCATTTAAAATGGCATTTTTTACACATTAAAACATTTTGTTTCTTGCATACAAACCTGCTTAAACTTCATTGAACCTAACAGGTGCACAGCGCATACTGTAGTATGTACGTCTTATTGGTAGACAAATATGACAGATATATCGCTGCTCATTGGTGGATAGCACTGACCATTCCGGTTAAATATTTTATTGTTTATCCTCAAAGACCTTCAGTTGAAAAAAGAAGCCAAGCTGGGACTCTAACACAAATGTGCTTTCAGGTGTAAAATATATAAATGCTTTTCATGGTCCTTTTTCATTAATTTGAATGTAGACTATCATGATATTGGTATCTGTTTTAGTACATAAGGAGTTAAAGGGATACCGAATTACTTTTTTTCTTCAGTTGAAGCTCTGAAACCAGAAAAAAATGGGATTCAAAAGTTTAACTGATCCAGGGGCTTGTCCCTGTCGGCCAATGAGCAGTAATATAGATGTATGAGTCATACTGTCTGCCAATGAGGTTTACAGATGTATTTCTGTGCACTTTCTTGTACTTTCAATGATGTTTAAGCAGGATTTGCTTAATATTTTTCATACAAAACACAGCTTTGGTAATGTTTTAAGCATGTTCCCTTAAATGCATGAAAAAAAGGATTGTTTCCTATGTCCCTTTTAAACCTCAAGATCAATTAGCCCTTACACCTATTAAATGTAAATGTTATGCTTTTAATTGTTAGCATTATTTATTAGTCTTATCTGGAGCACACAAAATTTAAAGGAACAATGTTATCATATTTTTAAATACTATTTTGGGATATATCATGTTATGGTGTCAGCACAGGTCTGCCGCTGCAGTGGGGCCTCCAACCGCTAGATGGCGCTGCTGATATTTAGCAGCGCTGCCAATATGTGAGAGAAGTTCTAAGCTTATAATGTTAGCCTAACCCTTGAATTAATACTCACCCTAACCCCAACCCTCACCCTAACAGTTTACCTAAGCCTTGACACTTTGATATGGCACCTGAATATCGGCAGCGCCATCTATCAGATGCTCAACAACACTTCTGCTGCCTTGTGCTGCGCTACCATAAGAGGATAGGACCCTATTTTGAAAATATACATGTTTTAAGGATGTAAAAA
The DNA here is from genome assembly GCA_027410445.1 of Discoglossus pictus. Lineage (NCBI taxonomy): Eukaryota > Metazoa > Chordata > Amphibia > Anura > Alytidae > Discoglossus > Discoglossus pictus. The sequence goes on along the minus strand of CM050165.1, from coordinate 273,295,005 downwards.
AACAAAAATACACAGCCTCTAATTTATATGCAGTTATGCATCTGTATAATCTGCCATTTGGGGTTCAGCTGATGTGGGAGGAGTCTTGGAATACACAATGCACAGTGGAGATGTGGCAGCTATAACTGCCAGTGCTCTCAGCAAGACTACAAGGAAGCTCATTAGTTTACTGAACACACGCACCAGAAAAAGTACCAGGTAGCAGCAGGCAAGAAGACAAAATGAATTACTGTAGTAAATATATACATGTCAAAATTACAAAATGTTATGTTTTACAGGATAAAAATGTCCACAATGGCCCTTTAAAGGTAACCACACGTTGCACACAGCCGCTTACTCACTGAGGGTGTGGCGCTAAACACTGGGAGCTGCTGTCATAACACACATTCAGTGTTCCTCTCCACTGGCCTGTGATCAGTTTCAGATGCTTGAAGTATTCTTGCAATTTTAAGTAGTCTGTGAACCCCCCGGCTTTTGTATCTACCATCTGGTCATCTAGAAAACTTTAGGTGTGTGCTGGTTATAAAGTGTGGAGCGCTGTCCCACCAGACATACAAAGAAAGACAGTGAAAAAGGAAATTACAGACACACGGGTTGACCAAGCATAAAATGACGGCTTTTTACTGATCTCTCGTGGCTCCTCCAGAGATGCTGCATAACAAACCCTCTATTGTGTCTGCATCTTAATATCTGAACTCACTCATCTGCCCTCAAGGCAGATAAAATTGCCATCTCATCTCAAAAACAATCATTTTGAGAACAGAACCACTACATACACTAACAAGGTCAGAAATGAAAAGAAAAGATCAGAAGTCAAATTGTAAGACTCCAGTTACATTCTTAAAGCACTAATTGACTTTCATTGAGAATTCTCTAACAGATCTTGCTTCTTATTGTAGTGTCAGTTTATGGCATCAAAGTGACAGAATCATCACATTGATCTTTTGTACTGGTATCTGCTCCCTGGTAGATTTATTACATTTTTATAAAATCTAACGATAGCGGCGAATTAAAGTAACGCTCACCACAGAACACATTTATTATTAAAAGATCAGAATACTATTACTTTTGTGATCTATAATCTGCATTTGGATCTCTAAGTGTTGTTGTGTAGACTTTGGCCTGACAGGTTGTTCATCTCTTTAATCCACATTGGGATTGTGTGTAATAAGGGAATAACTAAACATGATAATGGGGCGACATTTTTACAAAACAAACAAACAAAAAAAGATATTGAAGACACAATGTTTAAAACAAATATTACCCATATGTAATGGAGAGGTCAAATATTAGTATGTATCACATATATGGTTGTGAGCATGCGAGCCGTTGCTCATGCTTGCGGGCTCGCATAGTGAGCCTGCGGTCCTCGTAAAGCATACGAAACATGTTAGCACACATTCCGACCTCGCAAAAATCGTCCGCAACACGCACACATGAAAACATGAAAAATACAACAAATACAAACAACAAATACATAAAAAGCTTACTTACAGGAAGAGGGAGCATCCAGGACCTCGAAAACTAAAGTTACACCTCAATTTAAGTCAAATTAAAAGAGTTTAGACACAAAAAAATTCTCTAAGCGAGAGAAAAAATGTCCGCCGAAGAAAACGAGGCTACAGCAGTCTAAAGACGCAAAACACCACCAAACACCTACGTATTTGCTGAAAAACAACTACGAGATTAAAAAACAAGGATGCATCCCGCGCGACCCCAAAAACATTACAAACACAATAAATCCAAACAACAAACACATAAAAAGGTTACTCACAGCAAGGGGGGGGGGGCACCGAGGACCTCTGCAAGTCAAGTTACACCTCCATTTAAGCACAAATTTCGGAGTTTAGAGACCTGAAAATCACCTAAGCAAGAGAAAAAATGGCCCCCGAACAAAACGAAAACGAGGCTAAAGGTCCCTAAACACGCAAAACACTACCATAAACCCGTAAAACACCACCAAACACCTACGGATATTCCGAAGAAGTCGCACGACATAGAAAACGAAGGACGCTAAATCAGCCACATTATATACACCAAACCACATTAGCTCACTTACAATTTCATTGCTGTCATTTTTTGACGGGCAATTCGCTAGTGAAATAATAATCTGTAGGTTTTACAACAACTGGCCTCATATTTTGCGACACAAAACCGTATTCCCACAAATATGCAGCAGAGTTGGTGCATTCGTGGTATTAATCCATTCGGTAGTATGGTGTTTTGGTTTACAGAAGTACTATTAGATCACCTAAAATATATGCTACAGCTTAATTATTTAATCAATTCATAATTAGCTACAAAATTATTAATTTTGCATTTACCTTTCTGCAATGTGGGAATTGTTTAAATGGAGCAAAACAATGTTTTTTCTTTGTCTGATATTCAAGGATTTGTAATAGAATCCAAAAGGAAGCTTAGTATGCAAAAGTAGTAAAAAAAAGTCTTCAAGTGGGGGACCCAGAGTAGATTCAGAAAAGGCAGAGGGGTGAGACACCCATCTAAACTGCAAATGAACATGTGTAGAAGGTACAGATAGAGAATAAAATAGGCACAGCAAGAAAGGGGTAGGAAGAGGGTGAAACAAGCATTAAAGTAAGGATTCATTCTGGAGGCAAGACTAAGGGTACAACACTTCTGCACAAGTATAAAGCCAATATCCTTTTTTTATTTCATCTGATTGTTAGAAAGATTACCGAATAGTTTTAAATAATAATATTAATGTAGCTCTCTTCATAAACCATTTGAATTTAATTTGTGGCAATAGCCCCATCTGTTCAGGATACTGGTTTTAGCCATTGGTCACATCACTTGCCCAGAGGTCACACAGGAAAGTTTAATAAAAAAAATCATTCATGTAGTTTTGTACTAACAATAATTTATATTAATTGTATATATCCCACGGAGTACATATAAAAAGTTCTATTATGCTAAATATTAAGTACACCAGACAAAATCTAAAATAATAAAGAAATGAACTGCCATTAGTGTGCTCAATCCCTGCGCTTCTGTGCTGCCACGCCAGATCGGTGGGCCACTTCAGATAACTGGGCCACGCCAGATAGGCAGGCCTTTTTGGTGTATTTTTCTGTGGGATGTCTGATTTGCAGCTTTTTTGTGATTACAAATGAAATACAATGTGCTATATCATTGGAAAGCCAGTTCCAAAAAGTTACTGTAAAAGTTGAAGTTTTTGTGCTGCCTTTGAGATGATTGTTGGAGGAGTGATGAGTAATTCATGACTATATTAAAAGATAAGCCCAAAACATTGCTTCATGACAGAGGCACACACTGTTCGTCACAAATGATATTCCCAGTAACGTAATGTTATTTCATGTTTAAATCCTCTCTGTAAGCTCCAGCTTGTCTTGTGATATATTTTAGATGCTTTTTGCATTTATTCCTATGTGTGCTGCCTTTGGGCCCAGAAGAATTCCCAGAATGCCGAGCCTAGACAATCTCCCCACTCAGCTCTGTGTGTGTGCCTCTCGCCAGCGCTGTTTGTTGGTTACTATTTGCATACGCTCTGTGTCACCTCCCACACACACCATAGTACTGAGGGCTTTACATTTGTAAGCCAATTGTCTTGTGGTATTTTCAGTGCATAATAAGATCATCACAATGGACTACAGTGATTTATAATGGTATGTGTTTGCTACACAGTGCTACAACCGGGTCCTTAATGCTGCATTGCTAGCAGTAGTATCTATAAGAATGAGTGGGTAATTCTTATCTGAGTACTTTTAGAGTGTAATGATGATTTAATCACCACCCTAATGCAGGGTTACCCCACAAAGCACACTGGAGAAATTAGTATATTAAAATGGAACTCTTGATAGCAATAAATTATTATTAAAAATAATGTTTTTTTGCAAAAAAAAAATGAATATATTTAAGTCGTTCAGTCATGTCCAACTCTGTTGGACACAACTGAACGACTAAACAACAATCTTCTAAATCAATTTGTACTTTTAGACCTAAGATCTACGAGATCTTGTGCAGTGTTTGCAGATCTGTTCTATAGCAAATCACATATTCACTCAAACTCATCCTTCCCCCACTGTGATCTGCCTTACTTATCTAAATGCCCCCTTCTCCAGTTGCCTTCCAGATGTTTAACATCCCCAGATGTTGAAATCCCAGGACACTCTACACCTCTGACATTCTCACTTCTGCATCCTATTTAGTGTATTCTACATACATTAACTGTTATGTTTGCTCCTACAAATATTTTACTTTCTTGTAAATTTAAATATACTTTTGCCATCCCTGCTGTAATGTGTGGTAGTGAAAGGAGTTGTCTATTCCTGATATAGATGAAACAAATATGTCCGGATCCCTGATCTGTCTTTAAATACAGTAATCATGACTACTTATAATTTTATTTACATCTCGAACGTCACATGCATATATCCATGAGGAAGTTGTTACTGTAGACTACTTTTATGGCTCAGACTTTGCCAGTAAGTGAAGTTTTTCCATGCCATATATTGCTCTAGAATTATAAAGGAAGTTTATTTACATCATAGAATCCTGATAACGAAGTTTCTGCTTTTTAAAATACAATGGATACAATAAAATTATTTTGTTGGTGGAAAATTCCCTTATTTGCCTTAAATTGACCACTGCTGTTGCTTGGTCATACAATAATGCTTTAGTCAGTAAATTTGAGAATTCACATTAATAAACAGTAATGTTACAGTACCTAAAAATAAATATTGTGTAGAAGCATGACCCGTTCTGCTTCATTTCTGCATTCATTTACTTCCAGTTTCTTGTGATAATTTCCTTATTTCAGGAAAGATTGTACTTGTCTGACCTACTTAGTCTGTTCTTTGCATAAAACCGTCCTCCCTTGTCATGGCTGGCTCTCCATCACATTGACAATAGTTCTGCGGAGGAGGATCTTACTGTATCTGCACTATGTAAAGGAAAATATTATTACATGATCCGACTGGAGACAGAAATGTATTTTCCTTTTTAGCTTTTTTTAGCCTTAAAACAAGCTTATATATTGATTAACCACACTAGGATCATAAAAGCATTTTCTCAAATGCTTTTACGATCCTGCCTTTGGTAGATAATAATGTTGCTACTTATAGATAGCCCTCTCTGTTTTTGGAGCATGAGGGTTGTGTTTATTTTATCTATCAGTGGATGGGACGGGCGCAGGAATTCCACAATCCACTGGTCATTTTTTTTTATTTTATTTTTTTATTATAGCCATTTGCAACAGACATTGTTAAATGGTACAAATGAAGAAACAAGAGTTCAAGTACTAAATTTAGTATGAACAAATCTTTAAAGAGGGAACAAATCACTAAAATGTTAGGGAGCAGAGACAAATTTCAACTTGTACAAATGGAGGAATATCTGCCACCCACCAGAACTTTCTTTTAGCATCTGTGATAGATTTCTTCAAGTGATACAAACAAGAATGGGCTTATAATATAGCATTGTTTAAAATTATATTTGTCATAGTTCAATAATTAGAATCCTAAAACCTTTCCAATATCTCCAGGATAGCTGCTAACCTACATCTTCCACTAGTAACATCTTATTGATAAAGATACAGATTGAGTCATCAGGTGGTGGGGTGTTCAGTGGATTAAATAACAGATCTGTAACTCTCTACATGCTTCCTATTATTGATGCTTATTCACCAGGGAGCTGATTCTTTATTTTTTACAAAGGTACATACTTCACTCTCATTGGTTGCTTCTGAAATAATTATGTTAAACTGTTGATATGTAACTTGACCACTTGAACCCATGGACAGTTGTCATATTCTCTACTGGCTGGTGACACCATCAGTGTCTGGTTGTTGCAGGCTGTATGGAAGACCTCAGGGCTATTACAAATTATTATGTGAGAGGTTTGAAAACAATCACATTCGTCTCAATACATTTCTTGTAAGAACATTTTTACTTGTAAGAAATACTACAGTGTATGCCTTTGTTTCCTTACAAATAGGGTAAACTTCTTCCTCTCATGACCCAGAAGTTCTCTTTATGTGTATATTGTGATGCTTAAAAGTTTCCTGATGTCAGATATTTTTACACAATGTAACTGGCTGCACTAAGAGGAACTCTCCAATCTTGCTGTGTTTGTTACAAAGAGCTATAGTCAAGGACTCAAGTATTAGAAGGAGAGTAACACTTTATTATCTATGGCAATGTGCTAATACAAGGTTTTTTGAATATAAAGTATATATATATAAATAGTACATTTGTGATCACATCTAAATGTCTGAAACAAGTGAAAAAAACTGCTTCCAGCTCAGAATTCCGAGAAATACAGTTATTACACTGCATTCTGGGATCCAGGGCAGGGACATGCAAATTTGCCCACAAAAGGCTTTGCTCTTTAATCCAAATACCATTTCAAACCTGGCTCCTTTTAAGGATATGCCTGTTGTACTACACAGCTTTAAGCAAAGTTAGGATGGATTATGTAGATTATGAAGAGTGATGTAGGCTGGTGTGATTGTATGTATTGGAAATTCTTGTCGGGAAAATCTATCCCTACAGTCTATTGGGTGACCCTATCCCCAAACAAATGAACCATTTAGGATTAATATTGTATCACATTGGGACCACTACCTATAAAGACCACAGTAAGATTTTTAAACCGCAGCAATCATTTTCTTATTAAATTTACTTAACTAAAGTTCCCTTTTTTAATTTTATATTGAGTATCACAACATTGGTGTTAAGCCCCAGAACTTTTCTTTGAAGCTTGACAATGATTTGGTCATCACCGTGCAGGCTCCACCAATAGTCTTTGCTGAAATGTTGTTCATTCTCTGTAAAAGTGAAAATGGCAGCAACCTATATAAATGAAATGACATTACTTAGCAGGTGATTTGATGTTAAAGAGTAATGGAACAATGCCATTTTTCAGGTTGTCCTAGAATTGAGAAGCAACCTTTTATATCACACCCTCCTAGAGTTTAGGTTGTAACAGCAAAAATCAGTTAAAGCGTCCTCATGGTCCTCAAATAAATAACTATATGTCATATCGGGCATTTCAAAAAATAAAATAAAATTAATTTGACAGTCTTTTAAATATTTGTCTTTTATGTGCAATTATTCTTTAGTGCAGCTACTATCAGCTACGCTTTAATTAGAGCTAATGAAAGCACTTGCAGTTTTAGATTACACTATTCCGTTATGCAGACGGAATCTTCCAGTACATTCTCCTGCCATCTGTTGATGTAGATTAACAGAAAATAATAAAAAAAATATGTATAATATTATTAATATGCTGATGATTAATAATGTTTATCATCAGGAGCCAGGACTCATCAAATTTGTACTGCTGGCTCCTAATTAAGTTTCTAGTGTATAATGCATCTATATGAAGGGCTTTCTTCCAGGATACTGGAAAAAGCCTGTCTGGTTCCTAAGTATTGCTACATTTATGGATTTTAAAATACTGAAGGTTCACACCAAACAGCTGCAATATTGTTGTTAATATTATTATTATTTTGAGGGTTGGACAAAAAATGCCAGACAGGCTTTTTTCCAGTAGCTTTGAAGAAAGCCCTTCATATAGATGTATTATACATTAGAAACATAATTAGGAGCCAGCAGTACTAATTGTATGAGTCCTGGCTCCTGATAATAAACAGGAGTAAAAGATTATTATGATAATAATAACCATATTATACTCTTATATAAAGGGCCGACTTTCTCTTTAGTTGTACTAATCAAGGATATAGTAAGGAAAATGGGTACAGTAAATATGTAAGATGGCAAACAATACAATACAATTACATAATAGGCAAAATAATGTGGGTCCCTAGTCTGTAGACCCCCTGAATAACCATGAAGATTGAAGGCTTCCTTTTTACATAAGTGTATATACAAACAGTGAGTAAACTGTGTGTTATGGAAACTCCCAACATCTACTTGAACCACACCTTTTAATTTTAGAGAAACCAAGGATGTCCTGCTCAGAAATATCTATCGACATTCAAATGAGATTGCATGTTGTCATTAATACCTTTTTATTACTGAGGAGATCAGGCTGGGAGTGGGTACTCCTCACAAAGCATTATTATAGTATTTACCAGGTCATCAGAGCAGACTTTGCCATTTTGGACGTGGTCTCTCTCTCTGATCCATCTATGCAGCCCAACCTACTGAATGTGAGTCATTTCTTAAAAGTTGAACGTTTCCTGTACTGCATGAACTTTTGGACCGTGCACGGTCTACTATAAATAATAAGCCAAATATAAATGTTTATTTATAAGATAAAGATGATTCATTAAACTGGATTATCATGATACATTTGTATCTGCATTATTAATAATGGTAACTCAGATAAATTAAATAATTTGATTTCACATGAACACAATGAATGCTTTAATTTATTTATTTATGGTTTAAATATTTTTTTTATATATATTTTTTCAATAACCATTTTCTTTCTAACTTTAGATTTGGGATTAGTAATTTCATGTTCGTTTCTAATATATAGCTTTTCTGTCTAAATCACTATCAACTCACATGGGAGTAGATTAATTCACTCCAAGAGGTAAGAACTATTTCCAACTTAAATAATACCATTTCTTAAACTGATGTATCAAAAAATTAAATTATCATGGCAAACATGCAGTGAATTCAAAGTAAATGGGTTGTGTAAAAAGCACTGTGAAAGTGCTCTCAAAAATGCTAATCTATATGTAAATGGGTATTTCCTCGCCAGATTAAATATACGCTTGGTAGTCATTGAGTTCCAAATACTGATTATTACTTGGCCAAGTAGTTTACAAATGTCTTTCCAGAAAAATTTTGGAATGCTCAGAGCAATAAGACAGAAACTCCCAAAAATAAAGATATCAGAACAGAATCAAATGGGAAAACATGACGGGAAAGTGAAAAGGCAAATTGATAGGGACACTATAATAAGAAAAGTAGAATATCAGTCTTGATGTTTGGTTTACTAAATAACTATTGTGTTCTAAAAAGGCATCTTATTACTTAATCCTGTCATCTGATCTCTTAATTATTGGTCTCAGTGACTTGATGGGCTTGGGAGGATGGACTGGTATGTGGGGTAAAATATAGTTTTGCCCTCAGATTACATATTTTAGTTTAATATTTGTAACCGTTTTGGATTATTGATTATAGATAAAGATTTGAAAACGATCACAGAAAACAAGCAAAGTACTGAAAAATGATAGTCCACTAGAGAAACACTGAATACATGCTCTGAGAATCATGTACTAGCTCAGTGAGAATCCTGTACTAGCTTCACCATCCGTAATATATCCTTGTATTTATTTTCTTTACAAGCTCAAGTTATCAGCAGAAAACTAAAGGGCTGCATGTATTCAGTGCTGATATGGGTAAGGGACAGCATGTATTCAGTGCTGATATGGGTAAGGGACAGCATGTATTCAGTGCTGATATGGGTAAGGGACAGCATGTATTCAGTGCAGGCAGATTAGAGGGACAGCATGTTTTAGGTGCCTTTTGTGAGACAACTATAAAGTTAATTTAAAACATTTTTAGAAGTTATTTTTACATTAGAAACACAGTCCTCTGCTTACATATTATATGCTGTTTTACATATTGCTAATACATGGAAATTTAAAACTTTCTTTACTAGGTCCCTTTAAAGCAGTGTCATTCAAAGGAAGGCTGTTCCAAGAAAATGACGTGTGAAAGCCAGGCACTGATGGCTCCTAAAATGTTACTTTTGGTCCTAACTTCCATGTAAATTTATCAACCGCTGTTTTAGACAAGTAGTTATTAACACGAACATAAAATGAAGATATGGAAATAATTAGCAAAGATATAGGTCCTGCAATGCCAGGTATTTAATCTTTCAGAATTCAATTAATATGGCTTTCTCAGAGTCTTTAAAAAGATACAAATTAGTCCTACTTGGTAATTTTATTGGCTTTACTTCCATTTGGTTTCCTGCTATTAGAAATAATTAACACTGAAGCATATGATTCAACAACTAGCTCGCATTACATTTTTTAGAGGTTCTTTTGCCTCTTACTTGTGCACATTTCAGACCCCACATGCATTCACTATTCCTTATTACAACATGGCAGCCACTACTCTTCTTTCAAGGCAAGTAGCTCCAGTCAGAAATAAGATGCTACACAGTCTTGGTACACGCACACACATACATATTTAAAGCTGTTTATAAAATAGATATCCGTTGCTGTTCAGGCCTGCTCCAGGTAACATTCTTTTCAGCTTTTGCAGTAAGATGAGCTGTACAGGCACCATGTAAAAGTATGTGCGGTACACAAAGTGACATATAGGGATGCTAAGGAAATAGATATATTACAGTAGTGTAATCATTACATTGTTATCTTGAATCCGAACATTTTGTGATTATACGTACTCTAACAAAATAAAGGAATCATTGTAGCAAGGGAAGATGTTTAAGATGACATAAGCTGACCCTAAATCTTCCACACAATGAAGGCAGATACTGCTCTTCTTAAAGGGAGAAAATTGCAGGAATGATATAACATCCCTGGATTGTATGACTGGCTGCAAATTCAGCTTGGGACTCATTTTTCAATTCCTTTTATCATTTAGCTATCTTGAAGTATGACAGATGAGTAATGGTAGTATTTTCCCAGCATCTTGAATATATTATGTTGATTCCTTGGAAAACAAAATTCATGTTTGATAATTTAGGCGCTCCAAAAGCAGTTTTACTTAATGTTGTCCTTAAGCATGCGCTAACATGGACAAGTGTAGTACCAACAAAGGTCATTTGGCAGTTTGTAAATTAATTCCTACCTATATGACACAACGTGAGTTGAAGGTTATTTAGATGATTTATTTGTGGAATAAAAGTCGCTCGGATTGTGTTTTTTATTTTAAGCTAGATATTTTTTTAATTCACACAAATCATACATTTAAACAAATAATAGTACATAAGAATGAAAGCACACGTTTTACTCGCTGCTTTGCCTTACACGACCTATTTCTAGTATGTATGTCTTTCAGTGCACATTTACGAACAGTTAAACATATTATAACCAAAATGTTATTAACTTATAAAGTAATTTATCTATTATTTTTTGTTTTCTTTAGTTCAATCAGTGTATCTTACTTATTTTAACCTTACATAAAAGGGGAAGATTATTACCAACATTTTATTAAAAACATATTACACTCTGAAATTGATCTTCCTGCTCCAGCATGGCAAAAGACATGTTCCCCATTCTGAATATTTGCCAAACCTTTTTTTTTCTAGTCGGTTAATTCTTGGTGTTTTTTCTGATAGTGAGCCGCTATAACATTTCTAGCCGCAGCTAATATTTGTATAATTAGTTTTTGTCCATCTCACCCTATAACTTCCAAAGGTCCATTTAGTAGTATTATTACGGAGTCTAACTTTAATTCATACTTTTCATCATTTCTTGAACCGTTCTCTAGAATATGTAAATTTTAAGGCATTCCCACCATATATGAATAGATGTGTCCCCATTCATTACATCCTTTAAATCACGTTGGTGGTAGTTGTGGCTTATACTTATTTATTGTGATTGAGATTTGTTTTTTCTACTTTTAATAATATGGAAGTATGTATATGCTATATAATGTCATTATCTACTCTAAGGCATTGATGGGTATGGTTTGAACCATACCATGACACTTTTGTTGTTCAGTTAGTAAAAATAATAAAATCTGTATCGGTTTAAAGAAGTATAGACAGAGAAGGGATGTTAATTTTAGTAGATAGTGTGGTTTGTAGCTGTGAGGGCAATGTCCTCCATGTCTGGAGTACTGGTTAGGGGCTGTATAAGGAGTCTGCAGCTATTCTAGCTTTTTCACCCTTTGTGAAAAATAATGTTTATGGGGCACAGATTTTTTTATTTTTATTTTGCCAGGTTTAGTGAAGCCTAGAGCTATGGTTCACTTATAATCCAAATACTAAATACACTCTCAACCTTCTCTCTTCATACCTATATGTTTGAGCAGAATCCAGGGACAAGGCTGCCTTGATATTATCCTACGTGGTTTTAGAGAACCTTTGTGGAATAAGGAAAGTCTGCCGGTTATATATTTCTTATTGTCATAATAAAATCATAGATCTGAATTGTTGGTAAACCCTCTCATTGTAGGGTCAGATGAGTTTATCACCAGTTTGCATGTCCTACAGTGGTACTTTGGTTCTCAACCTTAATCCGTTCCAGACGGCAGTATGAGTACCAAATAGGTTGACTACCAAACTCCCATAAGGAGTAATGTAAATTGGAGTTTTTTGCTCATCCAGATAGGTTGAGTATCGAAAATATTGAGTTACGAGGAGGTGGAGAACCGAGGTACCACTGTATACATTAGTGCTACTTAATATGTTGGAGCGATGCAAATGCATTGGTTAAAAAGGTTAATAACTATAACTATTGTGTAATGTGAGTTCATCTTTAAGACTGGGCATGGAACATATCCACAGCTGTGAGATGGGCTTTCATGAAAACTGTGATGTGGTAATTATCCCATGAAAATGTTTTTTTTTTATGTCAATGATTGGAACATATTAAAAATGCAAATAAGAGATTAATAAAGAAACTTTCTTCTTGTTGCCTCTTTCCCAGACACATCCACAGTTACTGATAACACCTCTTTTATGTCACATCACAATGCAAACAACTTCAAAGAATAGGCAAACAGGAATTAATTTTTTATTAGCATTTTAAATGGAATAGATATTTTTTCTTTGTTGCAGGAAATAACGGTCCAAGTTACATATTTCTAAATAAAATGAAAAAAAAAAAACGTAACTAGCTGTTTTATATTTCTAATTTCATGTTATAGTCAAAAGAATGAGGATAAAAGCATAAAGTTACTGCTGTCCAAAAGTCTACAACATTTCTTCACCCTCTTTCCTATAACTTCATACACAGGAGAATACAACCCTGTTCCTGTCTCACATTTGTGTATCTTCTATATAATTTAGAATTTTTTTTTGTACAAAACTAGTGTAACATTTTGAACATGAGATGTTCTAGTAATGTTATCCTGCAGCACAAACATATATTTGAGCTGATATATCAGCTTTTTCTGAAATGTACTACCTTTGGAATTTGTTGAATACCATGTGTAAGTCCTGCTTGACTGGATATAATTGTATTATTTATAACATGCTATATAATGCACGATAACGGTTTTCTATAAAAAAAAAATATGTAAAAATTAGAGATCAGAAATCTTGATTACCCACACTGACAGAACACCAGTAATAGTTTCTTCTGTATAGCAGTTCACTAAGTGACCACTGTAGTAATTTAGTTTAATTATTGATTAGTAATTAAATTCAGCATTTGTAGACCGGATAAATCAAGGCACCCATTAAAGCAATAACTGCATGATAACAGTCTTCATCGGCCTCAATCCTTGCAGTGGCTATAGTAGGCAAACCAAGACTGGTCCAAACAAATTAGGTCCGCTTTCTGGGCAGATCATTTTCACCATCTAGACTCCTTACAGGGTGGAAACCGCAATGATAATATCAAAAGTAAATTATTTTCTTCAAATATTGGTTTATCGCTAATCAATAACTACATAAAGCAATGAAAACCTATTGCATGACCACTACAGTAGACCATTAAATTACTGTTAACTTCTTGTTACCAAATCTGGTGAGAACTCATAAATAAATTCAAAAAGTTATTAACCCAACTATTATATAATCTGTGGACAAAATGAAACCATTTACACATCTGGTGGTCTCCGCAAAGTAGAGAACTTGTGTCTGTATATATGAACCATTGTTATTTCAGAGCCCATTGGAGGCATACATTTCAGTCTCTAATGTTTCAGTCACAATATAGGTCAATATATAAATTATGTATCATTTTCACCAGGAAGTTGCTGCCTATTCAGGATGATATGAAATTGAAGGCTGGACAGATATTTTAGCTTTATTCTGTTTTTTTTTTACAACTAACTCCCATTTCCATTATGCAACTCATTGTAGATTTTCTTAATCATCTCTTAAAGATCATAGTTTACTTGAAAAACTAGTATGATGTATGTGAATAGTTGTCAAACAATTCTAACAATTTGTACCGAATGAAAAGAGAAATATCAATTCAAAATTGGCTTGTTACATGGGTGAAAAAAAAGCAGAACAAAAAATCTTATCTGCCCCCCAATGCTATAATTTATTTATATATAATCCCATCACAGTATTCAAATGCTCTCTAGCCCAATAGTTGCTGTTATAATTGTATGACCTTTTATCACTTTTGTGCATTGTTACTAGTGTATGCATTACTTGAATTTTATTTACTGATGGTCAGCCTGTTGATTTTCATGTCCTAAAATGCTTTTTTTGCCTAATACTTCACGTAAGAGTAGTGAGAATATATATTTAAACCAGATGCAATTCCATAATGAATTATTCAGCAAAAAATGTAAATGTGGCTTAAATAAAACCTATTTAACAATTGTTCGCAAACATAGTACATTCTAAGTTTGCTTTATACATTTTAGAAAATGCGTAGGAAATGAATATATAGCAGTGTAAACACCTTTTAGGAATTACAGTTTGTAACATTTATATTATAACAAAGCACTTAAAGTAGTATTATTGAGATTGTTTTAATGTCTTTAGTTTGTAAAGTTGAAACCACTTCAACCAGACCTAAACAGTGCTTGCTTTGTGTACAAGGAACTTGGCACACAAAACCACAGTCACACTGGGCCTGAACCTGCTGTAGATTACCATATAGTTACTGACTCATGCTAAATATAGTGTTAGGGCCATCAGTGGTTTGTTTGCCTGTAATTCTTACTTCTAAATCAAATCCTGACACTGAGATACATGCAAATCGCTGTACGTGTCAGAAACATACAGATTTTCATACTGGCTCAGGAAAAATACAATTGTAGTGGTTGGTACCATCTTAGAGGCCTACATGATTTACTACTTATAATAGGGGCAATGTTTTTGCAACTTAAAATATTTCTAATTCAAATGTCCAGTTCTATCACTCTTGCTGCTACTTTCCTATACGTCTTGTGATAGTAGAATTTGACATTAGTGGTTTCCTCCATATTCCATGCCTTGTATTACAAAATGAAACCATATTTGATGTCAGGGAGCATAGATTTTGATGTCATGGATATCATTAGTTTTATGGAAAGGGGCAGGGTTAAGCTTGCATGCAGCCTTAACAGTGAAAAGATTAGATTTTTTTTTTTGTCCACCAAAATAGATATTGGTTTATCTGATTACTTATGTGTTCTTCTTCTCCCTGAAGTGTATATAAATAGGTAAAAGTATAGACGCGCAAAAACAAGGTCTTAGTCGCTCAATCTGAGAACGAACACCACACAAGTGGATTTGTTCTATAGGCTTGTTAAACTACTCCGAGAGCAACCTCTTTTATCCCACTTGTGCCATTCACAAGGAGAAATATCCTGTAGTATGTCAGTCTGGTCTCGCCCATTAGAGTGATCCAGCTATGAAATCCCAGGCAATTCGACCCTAAAACAGCAGACCCCAGATGTACAGACATATTTAGTGTTCATTTATTAATTTTTTCTAAGAATTCTTAAGAATAATTAATACACATTATGCACAGACTATTGTGCATTTTCCAGGTTGAGTACAGATGGATCAGACATGTACAACCTAATTTGATAACACTTTCCTGGATGTTCATGGTAGTAATTACTTACTAGTGTATTGCTCTGCCTCCTGCATTCAGACAGAAACCAAGGTTCAGGACAAAAGGCTTGTTCCCGGCACAATGGATTTTCTTTGAGGACTCAAGGGCCCCTTTATGATTAGGGTCCATTGTCGGGAGAGTTACCCTCTTTCTTCCTCTATAAGCACCTGTTGCAGACCCTGATGAGCTCCTTGTTCTCCTTTTATGCAACCAGGGGTTAAAACCTATGATGCATTGGCAGACCTCCATATCAAAATTGGCTGAAGTCGTATTTTATTATAATATTAAAATAGACATCCCTATATGTTTTGCAGACAACAATGCACGTTTTACTGTCTGCCCTTCAGGCCTCTTCAGGAGTTTTTACAAAGATTTTAACCTGTTTCACAGCAGAATTGAGAAGAAATGGCTTAAGAATCTGTCACTACTTTGACATCATCATTCTGAGTCATTACAAATCACTTCTACTATCCTTTCTGATATCACACAGCTGGGTGATCTACGCAAAGAAAAGCTCTTTGATTCCTTGAGATTTTGTTTTCCAGGGGCCAGCTTTCAATACAGCCACAACAAGTTCTTACCTTAACAGTAAAATATATTAATTTGCCGAACAGTAAAGGAAGTAACAAAGAAACACTTCCTAACAGCAAGACCATTCACAAGTCTTCTTGGTCTGTGGTCTGCGACTTTTCATATCTAGGTAAGTTTAGTCCTTTTTCCATAATCAAAAAGTACTGTTGAAATTTATACAAGACAGTCCAAAAGTCATTCTTATAGTTCTATTATGGTCAAGAAGACCATGGTTCCCACCTATGGATATGTTTTCTGTGGCCAAGCTTATTTTTCTCCCTCCAAGGAAAGATCATATTTTTCAAGAGCTAGTTTTTTCATTGAAACATAGAATCCATTTCTTTGTCCGCATAGAAGCTGGACAGCTGGAAAGCTAAGCCTATCTAACAAAGTAATTCTTCTTCAGTCATTTATCATAAGATCTGGAAAACGTTTTGCGGAATGTGCCCCTCCGTTTTTTTTTTTCTATCTTGTACCTTTTTATATACATATTTTGTATGTCCTTCAAAGAAGATTTGAATCTAGGATTGAGCTAGAACACATTAAAAGTACATGTTTAGGCCTTATCAGTCCTTGCAGGCATAAACTGGACATCAAATGATATGGCATTGAGATGCACAAAAGGTGCCCTCAACTGTCTCTGCTCCCTGGAATCTTCCTATAGTGCTAAAGACTTAACACAATTATTTTTGAATCCTTGCAAGGAACTTTGGATTGGAAATTTGAAAGGTAAATCAGTTTCATCTTTCCTTCTAAATTAATAGATCCTTCTCCCATGCACTCCTTTATCTGAATATCCAGACCATCAGTTGTTGGATGTAGTCAGATGTCTCTCTGAATATATCTCAAGAAGCAAAATTTGGAGAAAATATTTCCAACTTTTGTCCAATCTTTGGGTCTTAGGAGAGAAGAAAAATTGTGTTCCTCTACCATTATCAAGTAGATAATGCAAACTTTTTCCAAGGAGAATATAGGATGATTGGGTTAGGAGCTCACATAGCAAGGGCAGTATCCACTTTATGGGCAATATCAGAAAATATTTCCCCAGAAGATATCTGAATATCTGTGGTGTGGTCTTCCTTTGATACTTTTTGAGACCCTATAATCTAGAAATTTTACCTAGTGAAGAAGCCAAATTTTGTTTAAAACGTTGAATTCTGTGAAATATTCTAAATTCATTTGTTTAAACATGATTTGTTTAAATCCTAATTTCTCCTCTTTTCATGTTGTTAAGCTTGAGTATTAGCCCGATGAGTAATTGCCACCATAAACTTATCCAAGATCAGAAAATGTATTTTATATGTTTTTTTTTTTTTAAATTTTCCCTTTTTTTATACATATATGCAGAATAATATATATATTTTCATGAGTTTAATCTTTGCATAAATTAGTGATATGTTTGCAAGGTTCAGATCGTCTTGGTTAGTTATGAACTTTTGTATTCTAGCACTGCTAAATTATCCGTATGCAGTATTTATAGTTTTACAGATTACTCATAATTCATTATACTCCATTAGTACCACTTTGTTTCTTTTGTATAATGTGTAGGATGTTCTGAGTGATAATAGATTTGTAGTTTAAATGAATTACATTACAATGTATGGTATATTATTGGAAAGCACTTAACTGATTTAACTAAATATAATATGATAACGTAAGTAAAAGACACATATTAATCAGGTGTCATAAAATAACAGCACTCCTCTGTCATATTGCTATTTTGGAGAGTATTGTGAAATTAAATTCAGACAGCACAGTCATTTATGAGATTAATTTAGGTTCTAAAGACTTGGTTATAGTAACAGTACTATGGAGGGGACAGAAAACCAGGTTTCAAATAATGGTAAGATGCAAGCGGTCATGAATACATATTTCTATAACCTGTAAATATACAGGGCCTCATTCAATTGCGATTTCGCCAATTGAATAGGGGTCTAAATAAGCACATAACATATTTTTTTAAATACGTTTTTAGTTAGTGAAAACCTTGCTTTTGGATACATTTTTACTAACTAAAAACTTCTTTAAAAAAAATATGTTATGTGCTTATTTAGACCCCTATTCAATTGTCCAAATTGCAATTGAATGAGGGCCACAGTATGTAAGCAAGGTGATAACACAATGGTCTACATGTCAGTGGTGAAATTATAGCAACACCTTGCTTTAAACAATTCTAGTTACGGTATGTATCCTCCTTGGGAGAGGTACAGTGTTGGACGCAGCTGAATTATTATGTACATTTATATAGTTGACAGTAATATTTCTGCGTATGTTGAAATTAGTTATGTTTTTATTTTTCTTACTGTATTTTTAACTTCTACACCCCTGACCACTTCAACAAATAAACATTATTGTAATAATAAAATAACCGTGTAAATTGAATTCCCATCTAATCTTCTCTGTAATGTTGTGTTGTTTCAAAAACAGGAGAGGTTCTGCTCATAGTCTGCAAGCTCATCACATCTTTACTTGTACAAATACATAGTATTGACTCACATGTCATGCATTAAGTAGCTCGAAATCAATAATCTGACTGTGTCAGCGTGCAAAACATCATCCTCCAACTTACTTAATGACCAGGAACACCAGCATAGAGGAGGTGTGTGGGGGATACTGCAGCTTTTAGCACATTGCTTTCTCTCTTTGAGTGGGTTAGCAGTAGGATAATTAACACTCCTGTTAAATGACAGACACATGATGGCAGACAACTCCACTGTCCTTCTTTGCCACACTAGTCACCTGCATTTTAGTTATTGGACCGTATATAGACTTCAATAGTGATGATCCTACTCCAAATCACTCTTGTGGAACCAAAAAAAACAAACATTATACCACAGAATGATACATCAGTCCAGAACCCCCTCCCAGGACTACAGAACAGACTCAAAAGCTCAAAGTCCTTACCCAGAACCCCCTAACCTCCTCCCAAGTCCCTTTCAGGATTACCACATATTAGTTCATGGGTGCCCTGATCATAGAACAACTCCATGGTTCCACTGAACTTCATTTTGTGAAAGAAGTTGAAGTTTAAGTGATGTATTGGGATAATGAAGGATGCATATTCTTGTTTGCAACACTTAAGATAACAATGTGTGTTATCAGAATTGCCAAATATAAGAACTATATAGTCTAGTTATGAGATTAATAGCGCCAAATCATGAAATCATTTGCTGAAACATGACTTGCAATAGATTCTGGGTAACAGTTTTTATATACCATTAGCAGCTCTGTTAATGCAGCCATTATGTATCATGGTCATCAAAACAGAGAAGGACACCCAGACAGGCATCCATACTGTATGGGGGTTGTCTGAATATATCCATAGTAATATTGCTTGGTAAATATACCTCTATATGTATATAGCTCCAAGTGCTGATAACATAATGAGAAGGCATAATAATAGGTAAAATAATTATGTTTATATAAATATTGGATATACTGCTGTGAAAAACTGGTACATTTTAAATATGTATTCGCATAAATTGTGTGTGTATCCTATATTCCTGAAAACCAGGAACCTGTACTCCATATTGGTACATTTGCAGATGTATGGTAATAAGTCATGTATTACTATTGCCACTTTGCAAGTAAAGGACAATGGAACACTTTTTTTTCCTTCAAATAATTATTAAACTATATATGAAGTCACTGCAGTTTTAATGAGATCTTTGCATATTTATTCCGGATGAGTTTTAACAGATGGTGTCCTACAGACAATACAAGGCTGACATTTGGATAGAATGGCAATTTATATATTTTTCTATATATATAATTTTCTTTTATTTCTTACCAAGTGTAGTTTTAATTTTTAGCATAAAACAATAAGTAACTTGCTGCTTCCAATATAGAAAGGGTTACTAGATTAATTCCTAATAGCTTTCTTACCTTACAGGAATCATACATTATATTCTGACCATTTCTTTATTACTGTGCAATGTCACTTTTGGTGGTATGTGAACCAGATCATTTTTAACAAGGTTGCATAGGAAATGTTTATAGACTTAAGAGGTTATTCATTCAGCTGTGATAGTGCAGACTCGGACATTATTGCTTAGGGACTTTCACTGAATTCAAATGATGTCCGGAAAGGACTTGAGAACTTTTTAATGTCTTACGTGTTTTCCGGGTGTACTTTGAGAGTTATGGTAGTCATTTTATTATGTTTATGGAGACAAAAATGCTAAGACATAGCTCGTATAGAGGTAATGATGTGCCATAAGCATTTTTACAGGTGCAACTTTGTTTGACTTGTGGCTGTTTGAAATTTACAAACCATTTTCTCAATCTTATTTATTAAAATGACATGTTCCCACTGTCGCTAAGCGAAATCAGTGGTGACAAATGGGTACCTGTGTGTCTGCATCCGCACTGCTGCAACTCTTTTATATTTCTGGAACTTTTCATTGGGGAACGAACTGCAGCTGGAGGGATGGCATTAGTGATCATTGGGGCTTGGCATATCATTTTAGGTTTGTTTAATTATTTCTTAACAATGTGGTCTCTGTTTCCTACTTGATATTGTAAGAAAGGGCATAAGGACTCCTATAAATTTAATAAGGAGGTAAAAAAAGGAGGAATAGAAGTAAATTAAATGGTAAGAAAGTGTGTTAGGTTGCGTAGGATAGCAGAAAGGTGGATAATGGATGAACTAAGGGGAAAGAGGGAAGGGAACTGGATGAGAAGAAATCGCAGAATTGTGGTTGGAGAAGCGCAGATGCTCCTGACCAGTACTTAGATGTTCGGTGAATCTGTGCGGCTGGATGGAGTGTAGTTATACCATTGGTATATGATCTTTCCAATATTGTGTGTGAGATGATGTATTGATATAGTTCTCGTTATACAAAAAACATACATGATCGTATATAAGGATTCCAGTTTATTTTTGTTTTACAGAATTCTCTGCCCTTTGGGTCGTAATTTATGTCATGTAAAAACAATGATGAAGCAATAAAATCCAAAGCGATAAAAAATGCTGATATATAATATATACCGAAATGCACAAATAAATGAATGAGCAAACGCGTTTCGCTGTGGTGTACACAGCTTCCTCAGTAATAATATAGTTCTTTCTTGAGAAGAAAGCAATTGGTTGAGGGGTGGGCAAATGAGACATTGGTAATAGGAAGTGTGAGCAAAGAAAGGAGTAAGAGAACAGGAACATTGATAAAAGATAGGGAAGGAGATGTGAATGAGAGAAATCTTCAAACCTGACACATCTTTGTCTCCTACCACCCTATGCCACGACCTTGTTGGCTTTTAGGATATCTGTCCCGTTCTAGTTTTGAATGTGAGCAATCCTGTATTATGATGAAGATAAAACATTAAAGGTACACACATATTTGTCTAGCATACTTTTAAAATTTGGGTTGGCACAGTCTGGACTATGGTCTGACAGATTCCAGTTGTGTCTGTCCCCAGCACACTGTCCATCTAGAAAGAGTACAGTTCTTTCAGACGAGCTGCATAACTCAATGTTATAAATGTATTCTCTATATGGCCTAAACACTTTTTTGTCCTTTCATGAAAAAATGAAGCAAACTAAGTGTAAAGTCTGCTTTCTTCAATGTATGCTACACAACTATGTAACTATCCTATTATTCTGAGTGTTCATATTTTAATTTGACCTTCATCTTCTCCAATATTAGAACACCAGCCTACGTTCTCCTCCCTGCAAGTAAGGAGTCTGCGCCTTCCAGATTAACAAATGTGTATTGTTGTACAATATCGTTTGCAGAGAGATTACAGTATACATATTTTATATACTCTTACAAGTGCAAGCTCGAAGTGTTTTTGTTGCCTGTTTGTGACTCTGGATGTACTGTGATCTGATCCTATCTGCTTTTTCAGCATGAAACAGTTCTACTTTCTAATTGCCTTAATTTATCAGTGGGGATGCAGCTCTGTTTGTAGTAAGATGATAGTTTGTAGATCATGTATCACAAGTGAGGCTGTTGCCACCTCTGAGCCTTCGTAAGCCGGTATTAAATGCTATGACTTAACGTTTTATTTTTACATCTTTTTATACTCAAAAATGCATAAGGTTTGAAAGTGTTGGCATTAAAGGACCACTATATTCTATCTTCTTGAATTGTGTGTGATAATGGAATAAGTAAAATAAAGCATTTAATTGTATTAAGATTAAGTATGATCCAGGTACAGTCTAGCTGTAATTCTAAATATTATTCTAAATACACCCATTTATTGTCTTGTATTAGCTATGTGATATATAGTAAATAAATAGTACATCTGTGTTCACATTTAAATGTCTAGAACAAGTTAAAAAACCTGTTTCCAGCTCAGAATTCTGAGAAAAAACTTTATTACACTGCATTCTGGGAAGATGAGCAGGGACATTCAAATGTGCCCACATATGCCTCGCTCTTCAATCCATAGCCATTATCAAACATAGCTTCATTTTAAGCTTATTCCTGCTGTATTACACAGCTTTTATGCAAAGCCAAGGTTGGATTATACACACGCTGGGAATCCTACCCACGTACAGCTTTCTCAAGCTTACTAGCTATCATCAGCGTGGAGCGGGATCCTAGTTTGTGTTGTGGACCTTATGAGTTTGTGTGTGTGTGTGTGTGTGTATGTATATATATGTATGTATATATATATATATATATATATATATATATATATATATATATATATATATATATAGTGTGTTAAGAAAAAGTGTTAAATGTGAGAAGACATTTATTAGAAAGTTTACAGTATTTTAAAATCAAGATTTTGAGAATGTAAATGTTGTGTTTGTATCTTGCAATAGTATGAGAAACCTTTGTAAATACAGAACTATGTTGCTAGTATCTCACTCTGCATTATAGCTTATTGAACTCATAATTGCACACTGTATTAATAAAACATCATGGCCCTTATTTATTATTACTATTTTTCGTTTTCCCTCTGCTCACCTGTAGAAGGTTGAAATGTTGCACTTTCTTTCTCCATCCAACCCAAGAAATGTTGTGCGAGATGGAGAGCTAGTAGTGCACACAGCATGGCTAGTGTCTTCATACTGGTTCACACAATGGAGCTAGTAGTGCACACAGCATGGCTAGTGGCTTCATACTGGTTCACATGATGGAGATAGTACAGCACATAGCATGGCTAGTGGCTTCATACTGGTTCACATGGTGGAGATAGTAGTGCACACAGCATGGCTAATGGCTTTATACTGGTTCACATGGTGGAGATAGTAGTGCACACAGCATGGCTAATGGCTTTATACTGGTTCACATGGTGGAGATAGTAGTGCACACAGCATGGCTAGTGGCTTCATGATGGTTCACATGGTGGAGATAGTAGTGCACACAGCATGGCTAGTGGCTTCATGATGGTTCACATGGTGGAGATAGTAGTGCACACAGCATGGCTAGTGGCTTCATGATGGTTCACATGGTGGAGCTAGTAGAGCACACAGCATGGCTAATCGTGTCCTACTGGTTCACATGGTGGAGCTAGAAGTGCACTCAGCATGGCTAGTGGCTTCATACTGGTTCATATGGCAGAGCATCTACTGCAGGAACCGGAATGACTTGGGCTGACAGGAAGTAGATGGATGTTCTGTGTGTAGTAGAACCTGCAAAAGGGAGATTCACAAGCTTTGAAAGGAGAATTCCTATTGTTCTACCACTAAATTGTCCCTTTATGCGAATCTAAGCCAATGATTACCAATCTTCTCCTAGAGGACCCCCTGGACAGGTCATGATTTTGCGTTTTAACAATAGGCTGCGGAGACTAATTTGCTCATGGTTTTCAATATAAACCCTGACCTTTCTGGGGGTCCTCCAAAAAGAGGTTTGGGAGGTGCTGCCTTTAGGCCATTATATCACATAGTTGTGAGCGTACGGGCCGTTGCTCACGCCGCGGGCAAGGGCCTCAGTTGCTGGCATGGAGCACCAAAGGCGCTCCATGCCAGCAACTGAGGCCCTCGCCGAGCCGGGGGTGCGGGCTCGCTATGTGAGCCCGCAAGCATGAGCAATGTCGCCCAGTGTGTCCCCCCGTGTTGATGAGGCCGGCCCGTCCTGCGGGATTGCGGGATTTGCAGCTCTCCATGTGTGTATTACTGTGAGAGGCTCTTCCTGTGAAGGGTAGTGAAACAAATACTTTTACACTCACATTAGTTCTCGCCCATGGATCACCTATGTCCTTCTGTCCCATGGCTTATGATGAGTCGAAAACACTCACCCACAGACATACTGCAAATAGGTTGAGGAAGTAAGTGTGTCTTTGCTTATCAGAGAGTGTATGTGAGTGTGTGTATGTGAGTGAGTACGTCGATGAAAGAGCATACATGCATGAATGTGAGTTTGCATGAGATTCTACATATGTGTGCAAGTGTATTGCATCTGTCCCACTTATATTCCTTCATAGAGCTCCATTACACCCAAATGTGCTCAGTGCCCGCTCAGTATTTGCCTATTTAATCTGGCACAAACATATGTTGCATTGATTGATAAACAAGTTATACACATAGAGAATTGTATGTATGTGTAGTATGTACCCTCGCAAAGTTTACAGCGCACCGTGAATAACATACGACACACGTATACACTCATTACGACCTCGCAAAAATCACAATAAATACACACAGCACATACATAAAAAGCTGAGCTACAGCAAGAGGAAGCATCCAGGACCTCAAAAAAAAGCTTACACTTTCATTTAACTCAAAATAAAAGAGTTTAGACGCTAAAAAATTCTCTAAACGACAGAAAAAATGGCGGATGAACAAAACGAAAACGAGGCTACAGCACTCTAACCACGCAAAACACCACAACAAACTCGCAAAACAACACAAACGAACTACGGATAATCCGCTTCCACGCATACCACACATTACCCGTCATTTTAAACTAATGCGGAAGTACACAACCACGCTAACTGTTTCGCCTCGCGCACGCACAGTATTACACTGCACACGTTCATCACGCTTACACAGCAGATCCACACCACTAATGCTGCAGCAACATCAAAACACATTGACAGCTCTTCAACACAATGCTTCAAAATAGGTAAAGTATATTCATTTATTAATTGCATTATATATTTCAGTAGTACACACAAAACAACATTAGCTACCTTACAATTCCATTGCCGTCATTTTTTGACGGGCAATTCGCTAGTTGAATATAATATTAAATTCTGGAAAAAAAAAGTATTTTGATCTTGTCTAAGTGCTGACATCAGTATAGATAGATAGATATTCTGTTTTTGTAATGCTTATTGTAGATATCTGCATACAATATTTGCTTCCTGTATCATTATAGCTCATTGCAGGCCTCGCGATGAGCGCCGCAGGCTCTCATTGCTAGGTCTGTGGATCTTAGAGGTTGCAGGGCTCGCTCGCAAGACTCTACAAATGACAGGGGCTGCAATGAGGGCCAAAGGCGCTCATCTCAAGCCCCGCAAGGCTTTAAAAAAGCCTACACATGAGCACAAAAGGCGCTTATGTCAATGGCTGCGATCACAGACGAAACACGTAGCACGTTACCGCTGATCGTGATGCACGCAACAGTTTATGATTTTAACGCCCGTAAAGGTCTCAACTACGTAACTCCAAAAGCCCCCAAAACCAGCCAAAGTATAAAAAAAAATAACTAACACACTCACACACAGCACAGGGGGAGAGCCAGGAAGCCTGTGAGTGAGGTTGCAAGCTAATTCGAGCTATATTTTCAAAAATCGGCTAAGCAAGGAAAAAATGGCGGCCCAAAATACTTAAAAATTCTTAAACCGGATCAAACGAGGCAGAAGACAGTAACACTTACCTGAACGACAGGCATGTGGGACTTAGAAAATACACGACGACGAAGAAGCCAGTCACACTTACACCAACAACGCCAGGCACGCAGGACTTTGGAAATATAACCAAAGGCAGTCAGCACGCGCCATGCAAAGATTCAGCAGAGACACAGAGGAGAATGACACAGGGGGAGATGCTGGGAAGAGACACATGGCATTCCCAAGCACAAAGGTTGCAGATTGCAGAGGCCTCATTGCGAGGCCTGTAAAATAGACTGGTGGAGAGGTTCGGGTGGTAGAACTTCGCATTGTGTGGCAAACAGCATTGCCAGGCTTCACATTTTATTGCCGTCATTTTTGACGGGCAATTCCCTAGATTATATATAGTTGGCGTAATTGCCAGTGTTGGTCACACAATGTTAAAAAATAAAGTAGAGTGGGGGAGAGGCTTATCCCAGAGCTTGCGATTTGCGCCGAAGGTGCTCATTGCGAGGCATGAAAGTGGCGGGTTGGCCAAGGCCTCCAATGAGAGGCCCGTAAAGTAGAGGTGGGAGAGGCTCACAATGAGCGCCAAAGGCGCTCATCGCGAGGCCCGCACGTTAGAGGAGGGGGGAGCCTTGCATTGTGTGGCAAACAGCATTGCCAGCCATCAAATTTTATTGCCGTCATTTTTGACAGGCAAGTCCAGTCGCTAGTTAGGCATATTTCCAATAAGTTAAAGCATGTCAATATTGAAGTAAAGTATCTCGCAACAGACAAACCTTATTAACTGGATATTTATATGTTAGTTGTACTTTCTAGCTTGAAAATGTCAGTAATGCTTTTTTTCGGTGCAGAAGTGAACATCAGAGAAGCTGCTGAGAGGATCATTTTTCTTACTCTTCAGCTGAAAAGCACAGTTTGTTGAAAACAAGAGAACCTGCGTCTATATCTGGAGTGTGGCCATGAAGTGGGTCATGTACAATTGTACTCTATAATCCTAAGTGGAAAACATACAATACTGAAGCACTCTTACACTTAGTGTTTTATTCTGTGCTGCAATTTAAGGAAAACCGAATTCTAACTATATGGGCATGTTTAGAAATCTCACACAGAGTATGACATAATGGTTATCCCTGTAAGTCCTAAAAATAAAAAAAGCAATATTGTGCTCCTTAAGTATAATTTAATTTAACCATTAGAGTGTCAGGGGTTTGAATGCTTTTTACTACCCCAGAGGCCAGGCAGAATTTCAACAATTTTGATGATTCCAATTAATACTCTGTGTATACATTGAAACTATAGATTGATTTTATTTTAACTAAATGCCATGTGAAACATTTTTGAACTAAAAGTAGTATTTTTTGTATTTTTTTTAAATTTATTATTAGAATTAAAGCTTTTAGTTCTGCATCAGATACAGATGAAGCCATGTTGGGAAAAGTCTTTTCCTTTTTGAGATTTCTGCTAAATTGTGAATGCTTGTACAATTATCAAATAGAGGATATGACATCTATAATATTTTTAACTGGCTTTAAAATGCTGAGACACGCAGTTTAGTTCAACATCACTAAAATATTATCATCTTAAATACTACTATGGAAAAACAAAATCAGGATCATCTCATATGTTTTGGCTCATTAAACCTGATGCTTTGAGAAAGTAAGTTATACTTTTACATCTACTGCACACAGTCACACTGTAATTTAAATATTAAATCATTTATCTAATTTTGGTCATTACTTATTGACACTGTTTTAGTGTAGGTTTGTATCCATGCTATGCTAATAATAAAATGAAAATTCAATGTGTTCCCCATAAATATTTGGTACAAGTATAGTTTAACATACAATTATATAAAATGTTAAACTAAATTATATTTATGGGGAACACATTGAATTTTCATTTTATAATTATATATTTTCCTTTTAATTAATGTAAATTGGTGGCAGTGTGTTTATTTAATCAATCTGAACTTCCATTGGTGGCCAGTAACACAGCATTATACTCGAAACCGGATGTCCATTTGGGTGCTTTTATTTCAGTGGTGATCAGTGGGAAAGTAAGTGCTGCACAAGTTGCATACAGCACTGCTTCTCCTCTCTTACTAACCATTTGAAAGTCTAATGGAAGAGAAGCATAACTGCACCCTACTTGCCCAGTACTTCCTTTCCCGGTGATTACCACTGAAATAAGGTGCCCCAAATGGAGGAGCTGTTTTGGGCAAAAAGTAAGGGCACAGGCAACCAATGATCGCCCAGGAGGTGAAGAAATTGTTTTAATTGTTAATTAAACAAGGCCCTCCTCTGAACACTTATTAGGTAAATGGCACGACTGGGCCACACATATCTAATACATGATGGGCAGCCAGGGAATTAGCATAGCATGGATACAAACCTACACTAAAACAGTGTCAATAAGTAATGACCAAAGTTAAATAAATTATTTCATATTTAAATTACAGCGTGACTGTGTGCAGTATATGTAAAAGTATAACTTACTTTCTCAAAGCATCAGATTTAATGAGTCAAAACATATGAGATGATCCTGATTTTGTTTTTCCATAGTAGTATTAAAGATGAATTTTCTGATAACATGCTGCATTCATCTTGCCATCAATTTTAACAAGATTCCCCGTGCCTTTAGAGCTAAACCCCCCCCCCCCCCCCCAAAAAAAAAAACATAAGTGAGCCACCACAATGCTCCACAGTGGGGAGTATATTCTTTTCATTATAGTCCTTGTTGAGCCCTCTCCAAACATAGCGCTTATGGTTGTGACCATAAAGCTCTATTTTGGTCTCGTCACTCCAAATTACAGTGTGCCAGAAGCTATAAGGCGTGTCAAGGTTTTGTCGGGCATATTGTAACCATGCTTTTTTGTGGCATTGGCGCAGTAAAGGCTTCTTTCTGGCATCTCGACCATGCAGCTCATTTTTATTCAAGTATTGTCGGTTGTGCTCTTTGAAACAACCACACCGTCTTTTTCCAGAGCAGCCTGTATTTCTCCTGAGGTTACCTGTGGGTTTTTCTTTATATTCCGAACAATTCTTCTTGGTTTACCTGAGAGATCCCAGAATTTTCCACTTTTTAGTAAGTGATTAATCCATACTGACTGGCATTTTCAAGGCTTTGGATATCTTTTTATATCCTTTTCCACCTTTATGAAGTTTCATTACATTGTTACGCAGGTCTTTTGACCATTCTTTTCTGCTCCCCATGGCTCAGTATCTAGCCTGCGCAGTGCATCCAGGTGAAAGCTAACAAACTCATTGACTGTTTATACACATACACTAATTGCAATTTAAAAAATCCGCAGATGTGGGAAATTAGCCTTTTAATTGCCATTTTAACCTGTGTGTCTGTGTTTTTTTTGAGGGGGTGGGTTTCCTTAATGTCATCAGTGTGTTTATACATGCTTAGGATGGAAATGCACCCAAAGTGTCTATTTGGCCAAATTAGATATTTTTTCTTCTATTAGCTGTATACATTTTTGACTTGACAAAAGCTGGACTGTCCCATAAAGGATCTCTTAACCATTAGACAATTTGAGTAGTTACATATCTATGTTTTTACCAAAAATGCATTTGTGGTAATATAGGTAAATTATTGGATCATATTCTATGTTGTGTTAATAAAGCAACCACTCAGTATTTTACTAAAAACCTTGCAAAATCAATACTGGTATATTTGATGAGCTTAAATGGCTCAACGTAAGTGCTCTATATGGTGTGGAAGAGCACAAGATTGTATGTTGTTTTTAGTTAATCAATTTTATTGAAATACAAGGAAAGTACACACAACCTAATTATACATTGCACGTTTGTTCCAGGATAATGGTGTAGTAAACTTCTTAAACCTTTTCTTTCTTTTAATGTCTTCTTTTCTTACTAATTTTCATTAACCATAAAGGCTTAATATTACATAAAACAAAGATTATCCTGCCTACTGGCTGTTGCATGAGTAATAACAGATAGCTGAGCACATGGTGGTTAATAGCAGGTTTTCCTTGAACTCAGGACTGCACTGACCAGTTGACCCATAACTGACCTGTTCAGGTGATCCCAGTATTCCATGCTCTGCACAGATTGATTTGTTAAGGGTTAACTCAATGTTTTCTTATTCTCACTGTAGGTGCGGGTCTGGCAGTGGGCAGACTATTACAAATGTAAACACAGTTTTTATTTTATTTTATTTCTCAGTGAAAAATGTAAAAAATTTAAAAAAGTAATTCAACATGTTTTTAGGAGACCTTTACTGTGATGTGGTCCAAATTGTAGTGAATGAAGTGGTCCTTTAAATATTATATTTTTAAACTACTTTTGTCTATGCACATTACTGCTAGAATTTCTGCACAGTGATGTAAGCTACAACTGGAAGAATAACATGTTTTGTTTTCTTAGCTTCTTGTAACTTTACTCCCTCATTTACAAAATATAACTCTTAACATTTTAGTTAATCATTTTAATGCGGTAACTCCATATTCTTCAATTGTGGACGTGTAAAATGTATTTCCTTGTAGACTTCACATGTGTGCCATAACTTCAAGCAATATGGAATGTTCCTGTATTTTACTAGGTATATAATATATCTATTTATCTATTATTATTTTATGTGTTTTCATTTATTAAGTGTTTGAAAGCTTTGTTTTTACTGCCTAAAATCTAACAAATACAGTGCCTTGCAAAAGTATTCACCCCCTTGACTTTTTACCTATTTTGTTAAATTGCAGCCTTAAGTTCAATGTTTTGTTGATCTGAATTTTATGTGATGGATCAAAACACAATAGTCTAAGTTGGTGAAGTGAAATGAGAAAAATATATACATACAACGATTTTTTAGAAATAGAAAACAGAAAATTGGCATGTGCGTATGTATTCACCCCCTTTGTTATGAAGCTCTGGTGCAGCCAATTACCTTCAGAAGTCACATAATTAGTGAAATGATGTCCACCTGTGTGCAATCTAAGTGTCACGCGAACTTTCATTACATATACACACCTTTTTTGAAAGGCCCCAGTGGCTGCAACACCTAAGCAAGAGGCACCACTAACCAAACACTGCCATGAAGACCAAGGAACTCTCCAAACAAGTAAGGGACAATGTTGTTGAGAAGTACAAGTCAGGGTTAGGTTATAAACAAATATCCAAATCTTTGATGATCCCCAGGAGCACCATCCAATCTATCATAACCAAATGAAAAGAACATGGCACAACAAAAAACCTATCAAGAGACGGACGCCCACCACAACTCACGGACCGGGCAAGGAGGGCATTAATCAGAGAGGCAGCACAGAGACCTAAGGTAACCCTGGAGGAGCTGCAGAGTTCAACAACAGAGACTGGAGTATCTGTACATAGGGTGACAATAAGCCGTCCGCTCCATAGAGTTGGGCTTATGGCAGAGTGGTCAGAAGAAAGCCATTACTTTCAGCAAAAAATTAAATGGCACGTTTTGAGTTTGCAAAAAGGCATGTGGGAGACTTCCAAAATGTATGGAGGAAGGTGCTCTGGTCTGATGAGACTAAAATTGAACTGTTCGACCATTAAAGAAATCGCTATGTCTGGCGCAAACCCAACACATCACATCACCCAAAGAACACCATCCCCACTGTGAAACATGGCGGTGGCAGCATCATGCTGTCGGGATGTTTTTCAGCAGCCGGGACTGGGAAACTGGTCAGAGTTGAAGGAGAGATGGATGGTGCTAAATACAGGAATATTCTTGAGCAAAACCTGTACCACTTTGTGTGTGATTTGAGGCTAGGATGGAGGTTCAGCAAGACAATGATCCCAAACACACTGCTAAAGCAACACTTGTGTTTTTTAAGGGGAAACATGTAATTGTGTTGGAATGGCCTAGTCAAAGCCCAGAC
This sequence comes from Discoglossus pictus, assembly GCA_027410445.1. NCBI lineage: Eukaryota > Metazoa > Chordata > Amphibia > Anura > Alytidae > Discoglossus > Discoglossus pictus. Next base: position 273,263,167 of record CM050165.1, on the reverse strand, counting down.
CTCAATCTAATAGAAAATCTGTGGTCAGACTTAAAGATTGCTGTTCACAAGCGCAAACCATCCAACTTGAAGGAGCTGGAGCAGTTTTGCAAGGAGGAATGGGAAAAAATCCCAGTGGTAAGATGTGGCAAGCTCATAGAGACTAATCCAAAGCGACTTGGAGCTTTGATTGCCGCAAATGGTGGCTCTACAAAGTATTGACTTTAGGGGGCTGAATAGTTATGCACATTTGCACATTTACTTTTTATGTTATGTTGTCCTATTTGTTGTTTGCTTCACAATAAAAAACAAACAAATACTTTTTCAAAGTTGTGGGCATGTTCTGTAAATTAAATGATGCAAATCCTCAAACAACCCATGTTAATTCCATATTGTGAGGCAACAAAACATGAAAAATGCCAAGGGGTGAATACTTTTGCAAGGCACTGTATTCTCCACTCAGCACATGCAGACCCAGACGCTATAGGGCTGCATGTGCAGTATAGTGTCCTAGCCTATCAGGGACCATGTCTTAACAGCATATTGCAGAATGTTGCTCATAGGTGGTCACTGATTGCTGTGCTATGTCTCATACTAGCCAGAGTCTGTGTCTTTGTGAGTTGCAGAGGGCTGACAGAAGCAGGTAATATTTGTTTGATTTTATGCAGTAAAAACCGAGCTTATAAGCACTTCTTAATAAAGAACATAAAAGTAAATAGATACATAGGTATATTGTATACCTAGTAAAATCCAGTTACCTTCCATATCCCTTTTTAAAAAAGCTGTTGAACGTCTGCAGATTTTATAAGAAGTGGTTTGTGAACTGTAGCCAGTTTGTATTGAATGTGGATCTTGTTTGGAAGGAATTAGGTGTCTCACTGGTAGCGTATGACTGGGATAATCAGGTATTTTGGACTTCTTAGGAATGTAGCTAAAGGCTCCAAACCTCTTCCAAAATTAGAAAGCACTATTTTATTATGCAGTTATGATTCCTTTTGAGAATTTGCATGGAAATTATTTAAGAATGTATCAAAGGGATGATTTATTGTAGTAAATGTGGGTATTTTACGTTCCACTATAATGGTCACAATTCCATAACCATTAAGCAATAAAGATTAGTATTGGCATCTTTACTGTTTGCCGTGATAGATAAAAATGGATCTTTTATGAGAGCACTTACACTGAATATAACTATATTTATAGTTTTGAAAGCTGTAATACTTACAGCTTGCATCCTCTTGCATCCTAAAATAGTTTGTGGGTATGAAAATTAATTTATATCATGTGTAACAAATTGTTACACATGATTATTTCTAGAATTTGTTTAGAGATTGTTCCAAGAAGAGTAATTTTTAATATTTAAGGGGACATGGAAGTCGTCAAAACCACTGCACATATTCTGATAGAGATACTGGAAAATTATTTAGGAAAGCTGTTGACATTTTTAAAAATTGTTCAAACAATGACATAACTTTGAATATCTGTAGTGCTTGTTTGTTTAGCCCTTGAAGCCCCCCTAATCCCCAGTAGCAACTACATAAATAATGAGTCACTCCTAATCCTGTTGAAATAGCTTAGAAATAGTACTGATTTAAGTGGTTGTGAGTTCAAATCTCAGTGGCTCCCTTTAAAAAAAATATTTATGCAAAGGATAAACTTAACCGTGAACATTTATAAACTGGAAGACAACTGTGGTCTCAGTTCGGCATTTGGCAGTCAGGCACTCTTTCCTCTGGCGCACCCTTTTCTTTGGTGCACCCAATTCTCTGGTGCACCTGGTGCACGCTTTCCTCTAGTGCACCCAATACAGTTTATATCTGTTTTATCCTGTGATCTATATAAAATATTATAAAAAAGGTGGTTATTGTTCTTACAATCCGCCATATTCGAGACCGGTGTTTTACCTCTGAGCTATGACTCTAAACGACTAAGCATTAGTGAAAACATGTATATAGCCAATATACTGTTTGATACACCACTTCTTACACCACACAATATTTGCCTTGCCCGTTACGCTTCATTCTTATTCATGCTTTTTAAAGGCCCAAGCTCCAAATGCATCTGACACAATTTAGTATCAATTTCATAAAGGAAAAACTTTTTTTCAACATGGTTTCCAACTACGGTATATGTGGTGGTGCAAGAAATAGCCTGTGAACCTTTTAACATTTTTGTTACACATTAAATGACCACTTGTATAGTAAAAACGTCACATCTGTTAAGTATAATAAAATAACAACATTAGCAGGTAGATAAGACAGGAATATAAATCCATGTGCTCTACTCTTTAGTCAGTAAATATGGTGCCACTGCCCCAGTTAGAAGCTATGCAGGCTGGGATTCATAATCATGCTGATCATTTGATGGGTTCTGAGTCTCTATTCACAACCTCTTGCAGTTTGTCAAAAAAATAAATATCAGTTAGATGTTGCACCAATAATGTTTTATGCCATTATGATGATGCGAAATAGCCTCTGTTGTTCTACTTTTAAGATATCGTATAGGCAACTTCTGACTTCATGTTGAATCTTCATACAGTATATTCATTATAATTACAGTGTTATCAAGTTTAATATTTAGAAAAACTCTAACATAAGTAACATGTTTTAGCATCATTCCTATACCTATAATACCAGAAGATCGCCCACTTTGAATTTTTTTGTAATGTCTCTATACAGCACATGATAAAAATATGTATTTCATATGACAGAACAGGTTTAAGCTATTTTCATTTTTTTGTTTATCAGGAATACACCACATTGGCTAAAAAAAATATCCTGTTCATATAACGCTTATTAGCAGGACAAACACCTTTTCCTCCTAAAAAAAATCCTGTTTAATTATATAGTTTCCAGGAAGATTAGATTCATAGTGACGGTATATAAATATCCAAATAAACCAAGAGCTGGGCGCTCTGTATGGAGATTTATAATATAAAACAAAACAACAAAGTCAGAGGTGCTCATCAGAGAACAAACCAACCTTAACAGGTTACCGTAGTTCAATAGCCATGATAAGCCACTCTGAGAGCAACCTCTTTTAGCTCACTTGTGCCCTTCACAGGGAGAAATATCCTGTAGTATATCAGTCTGGTCCCACTCACTAGAGTGGTCCAGCCCCGAAATACAAGGCAATTCTACCCTGAACAGGAGAAACAGCAAATCCAGACGCGTTTCGGCCTTTATGGGCCTCGTCAGTGAGGTGCAGCTGAACTCCCTAAGGCACAGTGAGCAAGGGGTCCACGTCTGGAGTCCCCTATTACCCTTAGGGAGACTAAACCCTAAAGGTAATTTGCATATACAAAACAACATTTATACAGAGATTTATAATATGTTTTAAATGGAAAACATTTTGAAACAATGGTGATGCAATATGGTGTTTGTATTAATGGGCCATTGCATAACAAAACATTTAAATAAAAATGCCCGGAATAAAAGCATATATAAGGTCATACAGCTAGTTTTTAATTACACTTGTTTTTGGTGTCTATAGCATCCATGACACTTTGTCAAAAGCTATCTGTGTGTGTGTGGAGAGCATTTGTATTTCAACCAAAGCAGGGCTTGCAGCTATTCTTGCAACGTTCTGCTTTTGAGCTTGTGCATTTCCTTAGGCGCAATGTGTTCATGAAATGCTATAGGTAGACAAGATGGAACATTTAATGCAGAATCTGCTATAATTAAGAATTTCTCTAAAATGTATTTTATGCTTGTGGTTTACACAATTTCTAATGCTGTTTGTTACCTAGTTTGCAAACATTTTCTTAACCTAAATTGGGATTTTAAACGTACGTTATTGCTGCACACATATTCGGGTAAGACTTTATTTTGGACAGTCGTACCGTACCTCCTACTACTACATACTACATATTCATAACCAAGAAACAATCTAGTCTTACTTTTCAAAAAGTTAATAATATCCCACACTTAAAGAGAGAACTCCTCTATTGGCCACTTATATTGTTCAGTCTCCATCTGTTGATTCCATTTATACCTTCCCTAGTTCATCATACATTAGATACACAGGCTTTGCCCACCAGAACTCTCAATGGGAAAGAAACTATTTTAGTGTGAGCCACTCACTCGATGACAAAAAATGACACTCAACTCTCAACCACGGTACCCAAAATGGAGCCACGGCCTACTTGTCTTTTTGCTTATAACAATAAGAGAAAACATGACAAAATATATTGCATCTTAGATCATATTTTATGGGTGGAATAAAGATGTTTTATATGGTGTTTACAAGAAATGCCCCTAATCTTTCCTTAGTAATATGGAAGTAGATATATGAGGAATGTTTGTCATCTTGATGAGTGATTGTACGATCCTAGATATGGAATTCATATCTTGAGAAATGTCACAAATATGTTTTTCTGTTGTCCTGGAGTTGGTTTAAGGTTGTTTCAAAACCTATTTGGGATCCATGCCTGATTTATTTTATGAAACACTGCCATAGATAGTTTAGTGGACACACAACATCACCTATAATTTCCAGTGCAGAGACTGCGTCTACTTTTAGATCTTCCAAAATATTTACATGCATTGAAACTTTTCTAAGGGCCTCATTCGATTGTGATTTGGCCAATTGAATAGGGCTCTATATAAGCACATAGCATATATTTTTTACAGAAGTGTTTGGTTAGTGAAGACATTGCTTTTGGATAGAAGTTCACTAACTAAAAAAAATATGCTATGTGCTTATATAGAGCCCTATTCAATTGGCAAAATCACAATTGAATGAGGCCCTAAGTAGTCTGTTTTGTGAAAACAATGTTTAAGTCCCAAAAAAAGCTTTACTTTTATTTTATGTAGCATTCATAAACATACTTTTATTTTTTCAAGAAAATAAAAGATATTTTATAATTATTTTTTAGGTTTCATTAAATGTAGATACATAACTTGCCATGCTCTTTGAGAGATTTTGGAATGGGCAATTTATGGTTCTAGATTTGTATTCCTAAATAAGTTACAGGAGGGTTGACATGTCTAAATGACGTATAATTAAATATGTGAAACAATAAATCTGATTAGTGGAATAATACATATTTTTTTCCTCTTCCCCAACAGTGAGCTGAATCCTATTGGAAAGCACCATGGATGATGGGAAGCCGGTGTGGGCGCCACACCCATCTGATGGATTTCAGTTGGGTAACATTGTGGATATTGGTCCTGATTGTTTGACCATCGAACCAGTAAATCAAAAGGGAAAGGTGAGCTATTGACTGACAGCAATGTGTTTGTCGAAGTAACTAGTAGTGGGGTGTGATATAAATAATATACTTTAACCATAACATCTCCCATCACTACTATCTTTTGATTCCAAGGGTAACTAGTGGTAGAGTACTTCTTTTCTTCAAACAAGGTTTATGTACCAGTTATGTAAGTCTGAGCCTGCCAATCCCAGTCCTCCCAATATGTGCACATGGCTGGTAGACGGAGGTGACAAAGTAGAAATTATACATAAGAGCCATTTAAAAGTATACTATAAAGGTGTACTAATGATTGACATTGAAAGACCATTTTATGTGTCTGTTTACATGTTAATTTGATTATTACAATGCAAAATAGTTTGTATTCAATTTTGAACTTGGTTTTTTATTTAGTTTATATTATTTGCCTCACAATGTCTGGCAAATGGTTGCTATTTCATGCATTATTCATGACAACTGCCCATTGAACCTTGTAACAACCCACTTTCAGCTACTTATTAAGTTAATTCTTTACTAAGGATGACAAATGTATAAGAGCCAAACAAACCTGTTTGTTCACACTGTGTTTATATGAAATGAAGTTGCTGATGTTTTTTTTTCATCTAATGACATCACAGGCAGTAATATAGAAAAAAAATGTAAGGCTAATAACCAATAGGTTCACACCGTATTCTCATTTTATATCATTTAAAATCTTTAAGTCCCACTGAAGTGTCATATTTATAGATTATTCTTCTTAAAGTATTTTTATTGGAAGTACATAATATTAGAATCTATCCTGTTATGTGCCTGGTGCCAGGCTTGCTCGCGTTCCGTGTCCCCATGTAATCCCAAAGCCCCTAACCTTAAGCTCCTAACCCTAACCCTCTACACCCCTATTAGGCCTGAACCCTAACCCCCTACACCAGTTACTGGCCTTAACCCTAAGCCCCTACACCACTTACCGGCCCTAACCCTAAACCTAACCCCCTACACCCCTTGCCGGCCCTTACCCTAACCCCCTAAAAGTAACCTCCTAACCCCCTTCACCACTTACAGAACCTAACCCTCTAGACCAAACCCGAAAACCCCTAACCACTTACCAGGCACTTGGAGACCGCTACATCGGGACGTCGTCCGTGCAGGGCAGTGCAACATGTGTGCGCACATATAACAGGTTAGGTCCTAATATTAAACCAACAAATAATAATACATATAAAATGAAAAACATACATTGTACAAACATATTATTCAAGGTTTGCTTTATATAATCTTAACTTCTATATTATTCACTTTCCATCACTCCTTTTTTCCGTTAAGTAAAACTAAGCTTAAAATATAATTTCATTTGCAACTTCTGTACTAATATCCTATTAATTTAGAAGAAGTTGATAATGTGCAAAATAGTTTCACACATAAAAATAAATAATTACAGCCTTTCATTTTTAGCTATTGTATTCAGTTTTACTTTCAAGGATTAGAAATCTGAGAGGAGGAGGAGGAATTGTGTATTGAGATACAATCTATATTCACTCCTGTTAAGATGTCCTCACCAAAGCGTACACTTGGCAACTCAACAGTCATGGGAAATTTTTACCAAGCCGTAGTAATCCTTTAATAATGTATCCTAACGACACCCGCATGCTCATCACATGCATAATTTAATGATTTAATTATGTTTGTCCGTACCATTTCTGATAAAAGGATATTACATTTATCTACCTCCTTTTCCTGTAAACTTGTTGTGACAACTTCCCTCTGTCTACATCTTTCCAACTTAACTTGTAACACCATTGGGCAGTAGTCTGACATGTTTTGATCATTTAAAAAAAAAAAAAGTTTATTCCCATTTTCTAGCAGAGAAATTAAAACTGCATTATGTATTTTACCACAACATTTTAAAACCATGTACAAATACAATATATCAGCGTTCCTTTAACGGGCCATTGAGGGCATTTTTTTTGTTGCGTGTGAAAAAGGGCATTTGGTATCTTTGAGCAATGTGTTTCTTTTTTTTCCTTTAACTAAATAAATAAATAAATAGTACATTTGTGTTCACATTTGAACGTGTAAAATAAGTTAAAAAAAAACAAACCGATTTCCTGATCAGAATTCTGAGAAATACATTCTGGGAACCTGGGCAGGGACATGCAAATGAGCGTAAAATGGTTTCACTCTGTAATCCAATACCATTTTAAACATGGCTCCTTTAAAGCATATACCTGCTGAATAACACCGCTTCAAAGCATAGCCTAGGATGGATTGTGCAGAAGTTAGGAGACCTACCCACAGACAGCTTTTTTTCGATCTTAAACGTATCTCATCAGTGTGGGGCTGGTACCTAACGCCTGGTACTGGAGCATAATAAACTACTTTTTAATGTATGACTGTCTTTGGTAGTCTGTCCCTGCCAGCCAATGTCATAAGTGTCTGCCAGTGAGATCTGGAGTTTTACACACTCTCTGCACACACTAAATATTTTTTTCACAAGAAAGAAACTATTATAATGTTTTTAAAACAATAATTTCCCTTTTAATATGCAGAATACTTTTATATTTGTGCCAGTAAATGTTATCCAGATAAATATGCACAATGTATTAATTTACTACAAGTGTAAGATACTCTGATGTTTTGTTTTCACCTCCTCTTCCTACAGGCTCTTTTAACTGTTCATAATGATTTTGTCTCTTACAGACATTTTTGGCTGCGATAAACCAAGTGTTTCCTGCTGAAGAAGACACTACAAAACATGTAGAAGATAACTGTGAGTATTATTAAATATCCTAATATATCTTTTCATATAGTTCTGAGGTGCGAGGAAAGTAGTGACATGGAGCAAAGGTTTTTAAATTATCTCTAATGTTGAGGATCATGCACCATAGAGTCCAAGGGCTATGAGACATAGGTAAAGTAGAAGATAGTTTAAACTAGATTTGAAAAAGTTTTATTTTTAATAGTAAAGATCTCCGCAAACAAACTGTATAAAAAATGTAATTTACTCTATTTTGGTTTAATTTGTCACTGCCACGAGGAGTTTGCCACTTTGCACACACTGCTAACATCTTCCTCATAGATAAACATCATAGGGTTTAAAAGATCAATTGAAGAGTTTGTTTAAGAGGTCATCAGCCCCAATAAATTTGAAGCCCGTAGCGGCATTGGCACACCCGCAAAGGCTGCGAAACTCTGCTGCGTTACAGAACTATTAGATTGAACGATGTCGGGAGTTACGGGCCGTAGATGAAAGCCTGTAAACCATTCTTTGCGAACGTTGCATGTGCGGCCGTAAACATGATCAGTTAGTCAAACCCGTAGTTACGGGTTTGGATGGAGCCAATGGCAAATGAGATTGTCATCATTACGTCACTTAAAAAAAAAAAGGGGGTTGGATTTCAAAGCCTTACGGGCTTCAATTACCCGCATTCCTGAAATAATGCAATAATAATAAATCAGTAAATATAATCTAGTAAATGCGAGTTCCATTATATGTATTAACACATTGATTGCTGGGATAGATATAACACTGAAATTAAACAGAAAATAATGTATTTTATATTCCAGATTTGCGAGCATGAGAATGTTGTGCTATTAATATTAATACCTAACATCACTTTCCCTTTCATTATGAGTACAGTAGTGTGTGTATTTGCATTTACAGAGCTACGGATAGGACTTTAATCACCTTGCGGGTCCTGTTTGGTACCTGTTGGCTTTTTGGCTCCATTTGCGGGTTACGGGGTTGAACGCCAGTGGATTGGTTGGAATTTAATAACGAAATTGGAACGTAGCAGTTACGGGCTTGAGATATCAAAGGATTTGCGGGCATGCAGTTCAAACTTCCACATCCCATTGGATATGTTTGCCCTTAACCCGCAAGTCGTTAGCGGGTTGCTTTACAGGGCCAATTTAATATCCGCAAGTCTTGCAGGCTACGTTACGGGCTACAGTTCTACATGTTCAGGGAATTTAATGTGGCTGCATGTGCAGTATCAAGTAAAGTAGTAGGTGCCAAGTATTACTGCATATTACCTGGAGTATAACAAAAGAAACATGTGGGATCCAACTCTTTACCGTTTATTACATATGACCCAACTTCTTGTTCATTTTTTTTTTCTTCATAATGCAACTCTTACATTAGTATGAAGATACACAAATGGCATATTGGTCCTGGGGGAAAAAGAAGGCTATATAAACCTGAAGACGAAGATTAGTATTTATCTATATGTACTGCAAATTTTAGTTACTATAGTATATCTCACTCATTCATACATTAATAAACTTAAATAGACCTTGATTCAGTCTGATGCCTTGCATTTGTGTTTATGTGTACCTTATAATTCATTTATTATTATATCGTCCCTGTATTACCCATTCTCCTTTATTGGATTTTTGTATATCATGCTTTATAAATAAATAGTCACTATAATAAGCAAAGGGACAAAAAGCATTACTTAATATATGGCTTTTATTAATTTAAGGAGAGTTTTCATTTACAGAAGATATCCTTTAAGCTTTTGAAATGTCAGTAGCTTGTATAATTTATTTGAGTTGATCCTATGCATGGCATTGCCTAATACAAGCAGGGTATATTGATACATTTCTAGAAACTACATCCCATCCTGAATGGTTATTCCATTATTACAAAATGGCGTGCTGGAGTTCAGAGTCATTATGTCTTATAATGATTATTCCACTTGTATTTCTAGCATTGGATTTTTTAAAAGGCTTTTCACATTTTCCAAAACACGTTTAAAATGAACTATATTTGCCTAGAAGGAAACATAGCGCTATTAGGGGTTATTTTTCATCTTTTCAACCATCTAAACAGTTTATGTATATTTTCTTTTCTTAACAGAACTAAAAATCGAAAACACAGCACTCATTTCTTGCTAATGTTAGGAAAATGGAAAATAACATGTAAAGTTGGACAGCTTCACTATAGTAAATTTGAATGCTGGTAAAAATCCAGCAATATCAAAGCTGTCAAAGTAGAACTTAGTCTTGTTTGAAGCCTTTCTTTAGATTGGTGTTGCTATTTCCTCTATAATGTTCAGATTGCTGCAAATGTGCTGCTCTCCGAGCCTGCAAGTGAAGATCTGCTGTCTGAATGACTAAAACAGCTGCCTCAGGACTTGTAAATACTAATGGTTCCTATTGGCACTAAGAAATGTTGGAAAAAACCCATTATGTGAGTCAGGCTGAGGAGTGATGACAAATGAAAACAATAGCAGTTCTTTGCCTATAGCTTTATCTATTGCTAAGCTGTCACATCTCACTGATGTTGTGGACCGCTAGTACACATATAGCCACATTAAAATCCAACTCGTATGTGCAACGTGAGACCTGCAACAGCTTGAAATTTTGCAGATGTACGGAGCTATTAAATTAGAACATGGTGCAAGTTACGGGCTTGAGAGGCAAACCCGTAAACCATTTTTTGCTCATTGGATGTGCGGCCATGAACGTGATCAATTCGTTAAACTCGTAGTTACGAGTTTAGATGGAGTCAATGGCAACGGAGAGCGTCAGAATTATGTCACTGAGAAATGGAGGAGGGATTTCAAAGTCCTACGGGGTTCTCTTACGAGTTACGATCGAACCCACATTCCAGATGTAATGCAATATTGATAAAGCCCTAAATAGGATATTCTATTACATGCGAGTTACAGTATATGTATTAACACATTGATTGCAGGGATCAATATAACACAAAAATTAAACATGAAATAAAGTATTTTTTGGGGCCGATTTGCGAGCTTGAAAAGACCTAACATCACTTTCCATTTTAATAAAAGTACAGTAGTGTGTGTATATGGGCATTTAAAGTGCTCCTGATTGGACTTTACCCCCTAGCGGGTCCTCTCTAGCACTCGTTGGCTTCTTGGCTCCATTTGCGGGTTACAGCGCCAGTGATTTTGATGCAATTTAATAGTGCAATTGGAACGTAACGGTTACGGGCTTGACATATCAAAGGATTTGTGAGCTCACGAGTCAAATTCTCACATCCCGTAGGGTTTTCTTGCTCCTGCCCGCAAGTCGTCTGCGGGCTGGTTATAATAGCCGTAAGTCTTGCGAGCTACGTTATGAGCTACGATTTTACAAGTTAGGGGAATTTAATGTGGCTGACTTTAATAATGTATTATTACAATACATACTTTACAATTCATATTTCTATCCAAAACCACTCTTCATATATTGCTGATTTAGCCCACACATCTGAAAAACAAAGTATTCAGTAATTGTTCTGTTTTTAAGATTTAAATAGCGCTGTCTCTTTAATCCTTCCTCAGCCTTTTGTTACTAAGGGGTGTGGTAACAGGTAAAACATAGGATGTGTCCAGAAATAACTCCTTTCCAAAACCCTGTTTTTCTGGTCCCCTCCCAAAGATCTGAGTCACTCGTTATGACAATACTCTTAGACTGGGTGTTTGTGACACCTCCTTATAACCCAGAATATGAATAAATATTGAGGCATGAGCGCAGATCTGAAGCCAAGAAACACCATATTAAAAATATTTGCTGATAATTTGCTTAATAATTAGTTTTATTCTTGTTGCGGTATAATTGTAGGAGGATTGCAGTGCAAGTGCATTTAGTTTACTCATCTTTTCATGATAATGACGGAGTTTCAGATACAGAAGATAAATACAATATTCTAATATTCGTCTTGTAGCATTAGTAACTTCCCTCCACCTACTTCTCTCCAAAAAGCATGGCTTCTCCTTCTAGTAACACCATTGGACAGTCTGTCTCACAAGACAAATTAATGAGTCATCCGATACATAATGTGTAAGTTAGTTGGTTTGTTGAGGCAAGCTCTGCCATGGACCTCTTTAATGTACAGTATATACAAACAGGTTAGAGTTTACTCTCCAGTGAAAGGCATGTATATAGTCACTGTGTCTTGTTATGGAGAGCTTACATCTGTTACCATAGCCTAATTTTAAGATGGTCAACTAAACTTTATCACCGGTAACAATTAACTTATTTTTCCTGCAAAGACAAATACATTAAAGGAAAATGTTTAGTGGGTCCTTTCCTGATATATATACTCCGGCACACTGCCAGCACAGGCAGTAGCAGTGGCAGGGAGCATCTGCAAGATTTTGCTGCCGATGTCATAGCTTTAGGGTAAGTGTTAAGGTTAGGGTGTTAGGTTAAGGGTAATGTTTTAAGCTTGGAAATTGTATATGATCTCAGCAGCGCTTACAAACTGTGTACAATTTTATCAGCGCCAACTAGCCGCACCTTGCTGCAACTGCTGCTACCACAGCTAGGGGTCTCATAATAGGAAAGATCCCATTGAGTGTAACTAAATGTATGATTAAACAGAGAACATGTCATAAAACTAGTTTTTAGTTAGAAAAAAAATCTACATTTTAATGCCTTCCCTATAGACAATCATGGCACTTTGCTTTTCATTTCAGCAAAAGTACCTCGTAATGTTTCTGTGCTGTGGAAGGGGATAAATGTCTAAAGTTTCAGTAATATTACAATTCCCCACTCTGTCCATCCACTGATTGCCAAAATAAGGTGCTGAAGCCAGACATGATGGCAACTTTCTGTAATAGTATTCCGAAATTAAGATTTGTTGAAAAAAATCACCTTGATTTTCACATCTGCTAATGTTATATGCTTGTTACATACTTCAAAGATGTGATGTTTTTCCAAAACCACAGAGTCCTTTAGCTGTGGTTATTAATACCTAGTCCCAGCATCTGAAAACATGCTGTTATTATAATTTGGGAGTTTAATTATATGACATAATTCCTCCAGTGTGTAATTTCAAAATTGAATACAGAAGGTGGATTATCCTACAAGTTATCCAACAGTACATTTGAAATTCACAGCCAAATCACCAAATATTTCAATATATAATTAATATTCAAGATTCTAGCAAAAATATGAATCCTACACCTAAGTCCTTTGTACTTCTTATCTTTATTTATCCAACGACATGATTTGCATTTTGACATAAATACAGATTAAAATATAGGACACAATCTTTGAATGTCATTTTAATGGATATACATTTGCCTTGGATCTAATTACTCCTTGAGCTCATAAATGTATAAACTTGCTCTCTCATTGCACTATTTTGAAGTCTGAGTGTGTAAGATTGTGAATCTTACTTGGGCTGTCAAAAAATTCCTGGATTAGTTACCTATTAACAGAGAAATGTGCTCATTTCAACGTAAGCAGATAATTACTGTTCAAAGTTCATTAAGTAGAGACAGCATTCTTGTGTCTACACCTTTTATTTCCTGACCCTTGACAGATCTCCTTGACATTCCATGAAAATACAATTTAACATACTCCAAGGTGTACACCAGCATGGACATAGAAATATACTATAGCTATTTGTGTCTTGCATTTATACATTGCTACAGATGATCCTGTCTGTAAGCCCATCTCATGTTCTTCATCTGTAGATATTTGGGAGGCCTGGGAACTATTTGTAGAAAATCATTAGTGAATTCTTTATCGCAATTTGAAATAATTTTCTAGTGGTGGAACAGTTCTCCCAGGCATTCTTTGTCAAATGACTTATTTACACATGAGCAGACCCATGAGAATTGGTATGATACAAGTGTGGGCATGAGAAAGAGCTGAGACAATTATGCTTTATTATATTTAAAATATGCTCTTCAAATACACCAACTATTTTTATAATGAAAAAAAATACATCTACTAATTGATTATCTTTCATATGCAATTTTGTTGCAGTGGAATCTACTATTTTGGCATTGCCAGGCATAAATGAGAAGACAAACCATCGCAGTGATAAAACATTACCGAGTCCAATCAACTGGCTGTGTATTTGTACCATGACAGGTTCATTATAAACGTGAACCTCATTGTTTTGCGCTTGGTCAAATAATATGGCCTGCCAGGGTATAAAATGACTCCTCATTTCCAGGCGCATCTCTATAAAGAACTCCTGTTTGCTTTAATCCTTCAAATACTTGGTGTAATCATTTAAAAAAAAAAATGCCCCTTTTAACATTTTGCAGACACGGTATGAAAAGTGATACTAGTTATTAACCTGTATGTGTGCAAGAGACAATGATATAGAGCTAATCTAATGCACTAACATGGAAGATAGATGTTTTATTTAGAGAATGATTTGTAAAATCGGATCTATCCTGTTATGTGCACGCACGGCACGGGAAGCCTCCTGGTACCGGGCGCACTCGTGTCCCGATGTGCCCCTAACCCTAGCCCCCCACACCCCTTGCCGGCCCTAACCCTAACCTCCTACACCAGTTACCGGCCCTAACCCTAAACCCCTAACCCTAATCCCCTACACCCCTTGCTGGCCCTAATCCCCTACACCCCTTGCCGGCCCTAACCCTAATCCCCTACACACCTTGCCGGCCCTAACCCTAATCCTATACACCCCTTGCCTGGTCTAACCCTAACTCCCTACACCCCTTTCCGCCCCTAACCCTAACTCCCTACACCCCTTGCCGCCCCTAACCCTTAACCAAACCTCCTCGCCCTAAAACAAACCTCCTCGCCCTAAAACAAACCTCCTCGCCCTAAAACAAACCTCCTAACCCTAAACCAAACCTCCTCATCCTAAACCAAACCTCCTAACCCTAAACCAAACCTCCTAACCCTAAACCAAACCTCCTAACCCTAAACCAAACCTCCTCACCCTAAACCAAACCTCCTAACCCTAAGCCCCTAACCACCTACACCACTTACCAGCCCTAACCCTCTAAACGTAACCTGAAAACCCCTAACCACTTACCGGCCACTTAGAGACAGCGACATCGGGACGTCGGTGGCTCGCTTCCCATGCGTGCACATAACGGGATAGGTCCGTAAAATCTTATGAAGTCAATTTAAAAAAAGCATTATTGAATATTATATTTATTTCAAAAACAGATGCAGCTCCATCTACATATTCTATTTTCTGATTGACTAATTTCCTTGGCATTCCATTAAAATACAATTTAGCATACTCCAAAGGGGTCTTCACCGACTAAAAGGTCAACATGGGGAGGCAGCTGTAGCTGACTGCCTGGGCTAAATATTGTATCCACACAGGGCTCTTCATTGGCTTAATTGCATTAATGCTCATTGCATAATTAAAACTACTAGTTTCCTTGGGGATTACAGGGGCCCTTTTATAAGTTACTGATATCTGTAACACATTTTAAAATGTAGATGAAAGAATATGTACCACATCTTTTGTATGTATTTTGAAATGGGAATACTCTTTAATAGTGTTAAAGGGACATGGAAGGTTTAGGATTTCACTAAGGATATATCTATTTACTTTATTTTATTAAGAATTTCTTAAAAGCTCTGTTTGTCTGGTAAAATCTTATAATTTGTACCTGTTCAGGTCTACCCTCTGTCGCTCATGCACATCAAGGACACACAGACTGCAGTGTTTGAAATTAGCCTGTCAGTGACCTCTCTCAAGTAGCATGGTGCAGAATGTTGCCACTGACTGATTACTATGAGACAGTCTTCAAGAGCTGCAGAGGGGAAAAAACAGCTAGTTCAAGATTTTAAGAAGTAAAAATGCATAAAGCCTCATTCAATTGCGCGCTCGCATCTCCATCGCCGACGGCCGCATGTTTGCGAGTGAGTTTCAAGCTTTCATTGGACTCCGTTTGCGAGGCTATTCAATTGCTCCAGGTCGCGATTTGCGATCCTGAAGCCAGCTTCAAAAACCATGCACTTGGTCGGAGCAGTTGTGGGTGAAATGCCTATCAATTCACCGAGCCCGTAACCGCCCATTTCACATCAGCGAATAGAAGACGAGAATGTCATAAGTACGGCAGTAAAAGATTACGAGTCGATCAATCAGGTTCGTGGGTCCGATGTGCGATTCGACTCGCAAGACTTAGAAAACGAAGAATTGTTCTAGTCCATATGGGTGGCCTGATATGTATTAACTCATCAATACCCAAGATCATTTAACCCTGAAATGACACACATAAATAAAACGTATTTCCTGCAGTTATGCGGGCTTGAGACTGTTGTGCAATTAATCCTAATGTCGTTCTCCCCATAATTTACAGTGCAGGGTTATTTGCATTTACAGTGCTACTAATTGGTTTTTAACACCTTTGCCGGTCCTCTCGAGCACATGTACGACCTGCCATTGCGGACTGAGATACATTTGCGACGTGGGCGGGATCGGGCAATTGAATAGCGATTTGCGATTTTTAACCCTGCGAAAGTGACAGATCAAAGGCTTCAGAGAGGTGTAGGCTCCGAGTTGTACAGCCGCCATTTACGCACTGTTGTAAATTGTAACCCGATCCGAGCTCGCAAATGACGCCAACTGAATACCAAAATTGCCTGCAACTTCCACTTCCGAGCTTGGATCTCAAATTCGCAGCAATTGAATGAGGCTCATAGTTTTTAATCACTTCTTAATAGCATAAAGTACATAATAGGTATATTATATTCCTAACGAAGCCTTCCATGTCCCTTTAAGTCATAATGCATCCAGTGACTGATTAAGAAGACAGGTTCAGAATTCAAATAAATGCAGGATTTGTGTTCTTTCCAGATAGACAGATTATAAATCTCGCACCCACATAAATGTATTCATTCTGCTGTCAGGAGCAATCATTAATTTGCACTCTTGCTGTCTGCTCCCTGTATTTATCATAGTCCTTGGTGGTGTGTGCACATGATAGATAGAATTCACCGAAATTCCCATTTATTTTATCTCTGAAAGGTGGGAAGAATGGATGGAGCACAAGGCAGCAAAGATATGGAAAGGCAATAAAGGTGCCAGTCAGTGCATATAATTGATATCTAGGTGTGGAGGTCCGAGGTCTGTAAGAAATATGGCTAATATGTCTCTCAATACAGTACTTTATTTACCTCTGTAGTCCCAAATGTCAGCTCTTCTGAAGATGTTCATTTATTAACTATTGTATTCAATTATCCTGTAATGGGGACAGCCATTGGGTTTATATGGTTGGTCACAGTGGACATTTCTTGCAAATAAGATTTTTCATTTGACACTCAAATTTTGCATTGGACAGTTAAAACACTCACAGTAGTATTCAGTATAATTGTATCTGCATGCAAGTCCAGGACAAACTATGTAAAAAGAAAAATCACAATGAAGAATTGTATTTAATAGTTAGTAAAACAATTACAGCCTTTTATTTTCTAGCTCTTAATAGGAGCGTGCTATAAATATTTGATTTTAGCTTTCCTTTAAATAACGTATGACTTGGTTAATAGATGAAAATACCGTTCTTATTTCATAAAGTGACAGAGCGTGAAAATCTTTCTGGGCATTTATATGTTTTACATTATTTATATTAACAGGTGTAGAGCAGTGAAAGTTTTATATGGTTTTTCTGCTCTATAGAAGTTAAATAGGCTGCAAATTCATATATTAATAAAATATTTTCAGTACTTGTAAATGATGAATACATGTTTTTATTTCAGGTTCTTTGATGTATCTGAATGAAGCCACACTCCTACACAATATTAAAGTGCGGTACAGTAAAGATAGAATATATGTAAGTAGTTTTTCATGTTTTTTCTATAGACACTGTGACACAGCAGTGTTCCAAATATGGTATAACTTAAAACTTTATTAACTTTTATTCAACTTTATCAATTGAGTGTTCTCTAGTAAACCGTCAGCCTTTCTGACCCACCCAAAAAAGAAATGCAACTTTTTTAATTACATTGAATTGAACTAGTACTTGTTTTTACCTTTTTAGTTTTAAATTATACCATGTTTGGAAACTCTGCTGTGTCTGTATATTGTTTTGGAATTTGGAGATGATAAAAAGTGTCTATTGTTTTAATCTATTTGTTTTAGTCTATATGTGCACTTCTAGCCTTCTGACATTATTATTATCATTATTGTTGTTGTTTATTTGTAACGCAATAACATATTCTGTAGCGCTATACATATGTTAAGTTCCAGGCAAAGACAAATACAAAATGAACACATTGCAAAGAATGGAGGGCCCTGTCTTTGAGCTTGGAATCCGGTGTCCATAGCACTTTCACCAAAGCACCTTGCAGGTTGAAAACTAGCAGACTTACAATCTAAAGACATCAACCCTTCTTCTTCCTTACCCTGAAGGTCCCTCTCATGCACTATTCAACCCTTCGCTGTCTATTTCTCTTCTGAAGTCCCTTCTTCTGGCTACCCCTTATCTTTGCTTTTCCTCTCTTTAATTTCCTTTGCTGTCCCTCTCCAACTCTCCTTTCCTTATTGTTGTCTCTCTTTCGTTCCTTTTGCTGTCACTCACAAGCTCCTCTTCCTCTTAGCGTCCCCCCCCCTCAAACTCCCTTTGCGACCCCCCCTCTCGAGCTCCCTTTGCCGCCCCCCTCTCGAGCCCTCTTTCTCCTCGCTGTCCCCATCCTTGAGCTCTCTTTCTCCTCGCCGTCCCTCTCAAGCTCTCCTTCCTCTCGCCGTCCTTCTCTCTCTCCTGCTCCCCTTCCTCTCGCCGTTCTTCTCTCTCTCCTGCTCCCCTTCTCTCTCTCCTGCTCCCCTTCCTCTCGCCGTCCTTCTCTCTCTCCTGCTCCCCTTCCCCTCGCCGTCCTTCTCTCTCCTTCTCTCTCCTGCTCCCCTTCCCATCGCTGTCCTTCTCTCTCTCCTGCTTCCCTTACCATCGCCGTCCTTCTCTCTCTCCTGCTCCCCTTCCCATCGCCGTCCTTCTCTCTCTCCTGCTCCCCTTCCCATCGCCGTCCTTCTCTCTCTCCTGCTCCCCTTCCCATCGCCGTCCTTCTCTCTCTCCTGCTCCCCTTCCCATCGCCGTCCTTCTCTCTCTCCTGCTCCCCTTCCCCTCGCCGTCCTTCTCTCTCTCCTGCTCCCCTTCCCATCGCCGTCCTTCTCTCTCTCCTGCTCCCCTTCCCATCGCCGTCCTTCTCTCTCCTGCTCCCCTTCCCATCGCCGTCCTTCTCTCTCCTTCTCTCTCCTGCTCCCCTTCCCATCGCCGTCCTTCTCTCTCTCCTGCTCCCCTTCCCATCGCCGTCCTTCTCTCTCTCCTGCTCCCCTTCCCATCGCCGTCCTTCTCTCTCTCCTGCTCCCCTTCCCATCGCCGTCCTTCTCTCTCTCCTGCTCCCCTTCCCATCGCCGTCCTTCTCTCTCTCCTGCTCCCCTTCCCATCGCCGTCCTTCTCTCTCTCCTGCTCCCCTTCCTCTCCTGAGCCTCCTCCCCTCGCTGTCCCCCTCTCTCTTCTGTACCCCTTTCCCTCGCTGTCCCCCTCTCTCTTCTGTACCCCTTTCCCTCGCTGTCCCCCTCTCTCTTCTGTACCCCTTTCCCTCGCTGTCCCCCTCTCTCTCCTTCTCCCCTTTCCCTCTCCGTCCTTCTCTCTCCTGCTCCCCTTTCCCTCTCCGTCCTTCTCTCTCCTGCTCCCCTTTCCCTCACCGTCCCCCTCTCTCTTCTGCGCCCCTCCCCCCTCGCCATCCTTCTCTCTCTAGCTGTCTCTTTTTATTCTATCCTATCTAACGTATCTGTCTTCTATGCTCATGGCTGTCTGATTATGGTTATTGACATTTTTTATTATCAGAAGCTCCTCCACACTCCCACTGATGCAGCACTTGGCTCGTGGTGACTTTATTTTCTACTTCCTTATTTTTATACTGAACATACACAGGGCTCCTTTGACACCTACTAGCTCAGATGACAGACTTAATCTTTTATACTGCTATCAAGTTTCCTAATTGTGCGTAATTAATTCTGACCAAATTACAGGAGTAATCTTGCCATCTGCCAAAACAGTGACAGCTGTAATATAGGTTTGACACCAAATGTTTCCTAAGAGAAATGATGGTAATGGACACCTAGCGACCAAGTTTCTACCCTCCTTGTTCTTTTTATCTGTGCCTCCTTCTCACTATGGATAATACATTTGCAAGTGGTGTCCATTTTCTGCTTGCTCCGTATTTTGTTTAGATACATTGTGATGTTTTTTTTGCTTTCTCAGTAGTTGTTTTTATCCTTCTGCTTACACAAGGTGCACATTATTTCATTAGTTTATTCTCAGTTGGTTGTTTCTGTCCATTATATAGCTTTAAACCATGTTTTGTACTTGCTCAGCAACTTGTGAAAACAGCTTTTCATGTTTGTGCAATCAAAAAGGAGGCTGTAGTATGACTCCTAGCATCTAAGGATTGCTGTACGGTGCTTAAATCTGCTTTCTTGTCTTATACAGCTACTTGCACTAACTATAGAGATATTGCCATGTCCTACATATATTAGACTAAAATATATATTATTAAATAATGTGTACATTATTGTACAGAACACTTCCTTCCAGATTAGTAGGAAATATCTATTTTCAACTTTTTGCAGATTATAAGCCTACAAAATATATATATATATATATATATATGTATATATATATATATATGTATATATATATATATATATATATATGTATATAGATATATATATATATATGTATATATATAGATATATAGATATATATATGTGTATATATATATATATGTGTATATATATATATATATATATATATATATATATATATAGATATATATATGTGTATATATATATATATATGTGTATATATATATATATATATGTGTATATATATATATATATATATATATATATAATATCAATTTCATGTGCAGGTTTACAGCATTTGACTAAGTTGGATAATGATCTTTTTCTTTAAATGCCAAGGAAAGTT
This sequence comes from Discoglossus pictus, assembly GCA_027410445.1. NCBI lineage: Eukaryota > Metazoa > Chordata > Amphibia > Anura > Alytidae > Discoglossus > Discoglossus pictus. Next base: position 273,242,329 of record CM050165.1, on the reverse strand, counting down.
GTATCTGATTTTTAAATTTGTGGCCATTTATTTTTCCCGATACTTCTGATAATCATGTTAAGGGGAATGTCATCTAGTCCTGGGAATGCTAATCAAAATCAAGAAACTACCTTCTCTCCATTTTTCAGTTGGTTAAAAGTTATTTTTAACTTCGAAAACAATTTATTGTTATTTTATCTAGTTCCCTAAAAAAAGGATATTGTAAAATATAGTATCTGAGAATGAACAGACATATTTATAGTATGATCAAGTAATCTGCTGAATGTTATTTAGTCAATGAATCAATACGTTTTTTAAACTATTACATTAAATTCTTCATTAGTAGGAGTAGTCATTTACTTTTCTTGGGGCGGATCTTATTATTATCCTTTATTTGTAACCCTCCAACATATTCTGTAGCGATATACAAGGCAAAAAACAAATTTACCACATTGAAAATTAACGGAGGGCCTGGAGGCAGAATCTCTCCTCACTTTTATTGAACAGCAGCCACAATATTCTAGACCTTAACAATGACATTAAATGGAAGTGCAACTTAAAGCAGCACCCTGCAGGTCAGCTTTAGTGGTCCAATATGAAACCCCCCAGACACAAGATGCTAAAATCACGATTTTCTTTAAAATGTTTTCATGCTCATGCCTTGCATGGCTACTAATGTTCGTTTGTTACTTCTCAAACACGCCATTTTTTTCTAAAACTGCACGGGCAGTAAAAGAATCCCATGGAAACCGCTTATCTTGACGGCATCCTCTATTTGGGTTAAAAAGTCTGAAAAGTGAATTGCACTTTAAAATGAATGATATGCGGGTGTTGGCGACGTATAAATCATGTCTTACTTTTTCTTTTTCAGACCTATGTGGCCAATATCCTGATCGCAGTGAATCCATACTTTGATGTCCCGAAACTTTATACTTCAGATTGCATAAAGAAATACCATGGCAAATCCCTAGGAACTCTGCCACCACATGTGTATGCAATAGGTACATACCCTTTCAATTCTCCTTCTTTTGCCTTGCATGTGCCTAAAATTAGGGATACTTGTGTTAGATTAAAGGTAGCCAAAACAATACATCTTAATAAGTACCAAGAAATCACCAGCAATGCTCTTGTAGAAAATATGTAAGTTCTATCATTCAATTCAATAGGAAATTTAATGTGCTAGCATTATAGCTCACTATGCCAATTTGTGACAGTGCGCTAATATGCACATTAATCAAAGTAATATATCGTGCTACACAGAGAGAACGGTGATTGTCTCAAGAATTATTTATTATAGACACAAAGTGACTAGTACAATGGATGGAATGATGACAATTCTCTAACAATAACCCAACTTTGTTTTGAAGAGATGGGTTAGCTCTGTAGTCCTGTATTTACCATGTGTGGTATTAAAGAGCTAACTTGATAACGGGCAGAATGTATTTAGAATAAATAAATAAACTTATGTGCACTTATTCTGTATTGTGAGCAGCCATGGTTCTTGTTTTTTTTTTTGGCCTTTACCATTAGGAATGGTTTAGCAAATTCTCTTGTAAGGTGGCATTTAATAGTGCCAGTAGTTTCAGTACTACTAATGGATATCTCATTACACTACTATTCTAGCTGTGAATTGATGATGGCTGCAATACAGTACAATTGCATATAATAGCAAAAGATTATTTTTTTCTAAAAATGTTTTTCCTATGAAGTCTAGTTCATCATAGAACACGTACAGTAAATATGGGACACCATAGGCCCTTTAACAGAAGTGGATATAACGGGTGGCACAGACAATATCTATAAAGCTAAAAACTGTATCATAATAGCAGCAGTCATTGACATTAATGATTTTGTTCCGGGTTTAGCAAGGTTATTAAGTATATCATATATATAGTCCATGCACCACTTCTTTTGATTGTTTCTAAAGCACAAACATTGTCTTTTGCTGGCCACCCATATACAACTGAACACCCATCTTATATTTACTACTACTATCCCATTGTTTGCCTACCATTTAAGTCTCCCGAATTAATGACTCTAAATTATTAATCATATATTCCACTGTGTATTTTGTACCCCAAATGAATAATGCTGTATATCAGATCAGAAAACACTGCCATATGAAAAACAAATAGTTCAATTATTTCAACAAATATAAATTTTAAGAGCGAAATAATTCACTTTTCAGTTTGTTGTAGTTGCTGGAGTGTTAAATAGTTGCTTATTACAATCTGTTTTGTTGTAGCTGATAAGGCCTTTCGAGACATGAAAGTTTTAAAGATGAGCCAATCGATCATTGTGTCTGGAGAGTCGGGCGCTGGCAAGACAGAAAACACCAAGTTTGTTCTCAGGTTTGTTTACAGTATATTATTTATTTATTTGTTTCTTTCTTAATGTTGCAACGCATTGATTGCAAGGTAAGTCCCTGTGCTCTTGCTTCTGTCAGAATAAGTGATAATTACAGTGAAGTCTGTAGTTTATAATACTACCTTGTATGTGCCATTGCCAAGCTGACATTTACAGTGTATTATATTAGCAGTCATCATATTGGTGTACATATATTGCTCTTCTGAAAATATCCTTAGACTTCAATGGCAATCAAGCTCTACTAAGATGGAAAGCACTGAGTACATGGGGCCTCATTCAATCTATATAAGCACCTAGCATATTTTTTTTTACAGAAGTTTTTAGTTAGTGAACTTTTATCCAAAAGCAAGCTCTTCCGTAAGTAAAAACTTCTGTAAAAAAAATAATTTCTGTGCTTATATAGACCCCTATTTAATTGTCAAAATTGCAATTAAATGAGGCTAATGGAGCCTCATCCTTCTGCCAGTACTCCTTTTTAAAATATGAAAAATATGTAAAGGGATTCCTTTATATTAAATCACATTGCTTTTCCGTGAGTTGGTCAAGTGCTCTGACACAGACATAGGTACATCATTTTGTATATTGTACACATGTGTCCTGTGTCAGTTTGCAATGTGATGTTTTTCACAGCTATGAAATTCACATAGTAAACTACTAGACCAGGGGCCATATTGAATTCCAAGCAGGCAACTCGATCGCCGAATGTCTGCGGGTGTGCTGCAGGCTCCTGTTCCAAAATGAAAACCTTAAAATAAATGTAATTTCCTGCTAATTTGCGAGTTTTAGACTAATGTGCAATTTATTCTAATGTCTATCATCGCTTTCCCCATCATTTACAGTGCAGTAGTGATTTTTTTATTTGCATCTACAGTACTACGAAAAGGGGATTAACCCCCTTGCGGGTCCTCTCCAGCACTTGTAGGATTTTCTCCTTCATTTGCCGTTTACGGGTGTGAAAACATTTGCGGGCTTGGGAAAATTGAGCAATTGAATAGTGATTTGGGATTTTAGCCTTTCAAAAGTGACTGATCAAAGGTTTCTGGAAGCTGTAAGTTACGAGTCTAACAATCACCATTTTTTCAAGCCTGTAACTCGGAAGCTTGTCAGAGTCCACAAAAAGACGCAAATTGAATAGCAAATTAGCTTGAATCCTCACTTACGGGCTAACGGATCGCAGTTAAATGGGGGCCCAGGTATATACTTTGTGTGGAAAAACTGCACTGTGGGCATTGTGCACAGTTTATATTAATTTCAGCTACTGTTTCCCCTTTTTTGCCTTTCTTTTTTCTTTAATACAAACTATTGATTTGATGTTTTTATATCAAAATGAGTCTGTGAATGTAAAAATGGCTTGAAAAATATTATGCAAATGAGCCTTTCCAATATAACTGCAAAATGTTTTGTAGAACTGCTTGTGGAGAGCAATGAAAGAAAAGGGTAAAGAGTTCTGGTAGCAACAAGACAGCCAGAGCCTTCTGGACATTAATACTGTTTGATGACATTGCATAAACTTTTCAAAACTTTTAAAAAGTTTAAAACTATCCGCTATTTTAAATGATTAATTGGCAGTTGATGCCATAATGCATGGGAACACACCCAGTACCTCTCATCATACATCATGTGCAACAATTTGACTGTTAAGCTTGATTCTTAAGTTTAATATATTTGTCTGTGTCTAATTTATAATCCAGTTTGGACTCTTATGGCTGTGGAGTCCCATGGAAAATGATTTATGGGCACTGGGACATTAGACATGGAGAGAGACAGAGGTGCAGCATCAGATAAAGACTTGAAAATCATGCGGAAAAGCAGTTTATATTTTTAAATTAACCAAGAACACAACCTTGCACATTGACATTTTTATTTATAGACCGTGTCCTTATCCCAAAATAATATACAAAGATAGATAATGGGCATGGAGGCTTTCCCACACTGCTTCCTCTGTATCTCTCATCAACTCCACATACACTTTGTTTAAAGGGGCCACTGTAGTCCAAAACATTCTATGGTGCAATTAAAAGAACATGTTTACACATTTGACAACCTTTGTGCACGTAAAATACATTATATTCATTTGAGAACATTACCAATAAAGCATCAAAGAAACAGCTAAAAAAAACTCCAATGTGTTTGATAACACTTTCTCCCAGTTCACATGTAAGATAGAGTGGATCAAAGTCTCATGTAGAGCTTGTTAATTGTGTTTTCTTATCTGATCACATTGAATTGAATGGTAATACTGCCACAATGAGTTGCAGTCCAGACCTTCATGACATTCTCTGTCCTTACATGTTACAGGAAACAAAGGGACAGAGGAGGAGATAATAATATTCATATTGTGTGTCTACACAATATGGGCCACTTACTTTTCATATAAATCTACTTTCTTGTGATGTTTAAGGTATAATCTTTTGAACTACAGTGGTCCTTGAACCTTTTATCACTATTCTGCTTGGCATCATCATAGCACTAGTGGCATAATTCTTCTGCATGTTCCATTTCCATGACCATGTCATGGTGATTACTGATTAGTATGCTTACATTGTCATTTGGAAAAAAAATCCCAGTTCTCCTTTTTTTTGTGATAAAAATGTTCTTTATTCAAATAATAAAACAAATAAAAAAGGACCATCTAAATTGCTATATAAATATTGACTCTGTAGGGCATTATCAGTCACAGCCATTAATATCCCAGGTGCATAAATTCAGATTTTCGCTTTTTCTACCACTTATACTGCCAAGACTGTAACTGTAGACCATCTTTTCCAAAACTTGAACGGCTGGTACACATTGCATGTGCTGCCATCTTTGGCTCTTTAAAACTTTTGCGTCCCAAAAAACGTTTTCCATGGCTGAAACATTGATCTACAACAATGTACCATAACTGTGTATTGATGTGTGGAAGTTCTACATCTTTATCTTTAAAACCAAACGGGAAACATTATGTGTATACATTTGATATTTACTATTTATAGTAAATAAACAATTCGTATGTGAATATTTACAGTAAGTCATTATCATTCTAGGTATTTGACAGAGTCTTATGGATCTGGACAAGATATTGATGAAAGGATTGTTGAAGGTATGTTCTGTGAATCTCATTCTGTGTACTGTACAGCTATTTTATAGAAATAACACTTTGTGCCCTATTCTATTGCCCAATTTGTAATTTTATACACAATTAAAATTGCTCTTAATATCGCCACATATTCTATTGCTACTCACAATCCGAGTTACCCACCCACAATCACTACGGGCCAGCTAAAGACGCTAAATCAGCCTTAGAACTCCATTGGTTTTAGCACAGCTTGAATATTACAAGCGCTAACTAATTAGAGTTACACACAATTGATATTCTATTAGACCCGTAGCTCTGGATTGCAAATAAAGTCTAACCCGCAACTGAAAAAAGTTTCAAGTTTCTGTCAAAAAATATTATGAGTACTAAATAGGACTCACAAGGGGTGTTTTCAAGCACTTATTAGAGCTGTAGCAGCAATTAAACACAAAATACTGCAGTAATACCAGACCTGGGACTCAAGGGGTTAATACATATCATAAACCCCACATGGACTAAAACAGCTGATCTAATGCATTTTATAGATTGCTCGATTGCGAGCCCGATTGGCAAATATTACTTATTGGCACTAATTCATTTGTAGCCTCCGATTGTAGATTATGTCAAACGTCCATGTTTTACTGACGTCATGATGACGGACTCATTTACTATTGGCTGTGCCTAAGAAGTAAATTATGGGCTTGTTTAAATATTGTCAAGTCATATTATCAGGCCTCCTGAAACACTACGGTTTACGAGTAGAGGCTTAAGTAGGCAAATTGTGGGCTTGAGTCAGTAGAATACATCTAAACATTTAGAGAAGGAAACACCTGCAGCCAAATTTACGAGTGAGGCATATGCAGGGTTCTAATAGAATAGGGCACTTTGTAAAGCAAGGTATAATTTACAGCACTTTTACTTCAGATATGTTATTTAGGAAACAAATCAAAATGCACACAGCATTTGGCTTTATATGGCCAGATTGTATCCATTGAGCTGAGCGATTCAGCTAATTATCTCTATGTCTATTATTATTTCATCTGGACACAAATATGTCAATGATAATCATATGACATAATTTACAGGTAGATTTGTGGTTTTGCTACATTATACAAAGTTAGGAATCCGCCATAAGCAAATTATTATAACTAGCTAATGTGTTTCCTTAACATGCTGCAAAACAGATGTGTTTTAGTAAAATAGATATAAACTGAGCGGTGATCGCATTATTCTCAGGAAGCCAATTCTATACTTCAAACTCTATTACCAACACAATCACAATACAAACCTCCCCCGTCCCTCACACTGCAAATAAAAATTCTTCATAGCTGTCAGAAAGTAAGCTTTAATATTTTGCTCTTCATTTCGTACGTGCTCCGTATTTTAATCTCTGGCTGCTTTTAGGTATTTGTTACTTTTTATGAAGACCTTTTTGTTTTGAAACGTCTGGTGTTGCTTGTTAGTTAAGTGAGACAGCTGGGATTTAAAAGGCCAACGTTCTAGTCCTTAGGTTTGAGATTGGTCTTTTTTATCATCCTGAACACGATGCTTTATATCCCCATGCTTCAGAATGACTCACCATATCACCTCTTTGCTGCTGCCCTTTCAAAAGATTTATACTGATAAGTCAGAAGAATACATTTCCTCCTTTTCTTCTGTGTTTTAAATAGCTTCCCTTTATATTTTGTGTTGTAACTGAATTTATGAAGTAGAGGAATACGTTTAAAGAATTTTTATTTTCTGGAAATTATATATATATATATATATATATATATATATATATATATATATATATATATATATATATATTGAAGAGTGAAGTGTCCAGTAATTTGGTAATTATTAATGTGTATATATATATATATATATATATATATATATATATATATATATATATATAGACTAATAATGAATATTGCAATATCATTTGATACCTTTTGTATTGGACAAACGTCTTGTTTATAATGACGAGCTTTCCAGAGGCTCAACCTCTCTTTATTAAGTCTCGAGCAATACTAATGTGAGATGGAACCCTCAGTTTGAATAAAAACATCAGATGCAGATAGAGTGGAGGCAGCATCTGACCTCATCAGGTAAATACATATAATGGGAATAAACACAACATAGAAAAGGAAACATATATACACATATAATATACATCAATATATATATGTAAAAAGCTGAGCACTGTAGTCCACAGTGATATATTTCCTGTTGGACAAACACATCACTAAAAGTGCTAAGTCTGTTATGGTATCAGAGGAAAAATCACATGGAATTCTGATAATGTGTTAGAAAACCCAAGTCCATATTAAGTCCTGTGTTTTTAGTGTTATAGAATGTGATCATCTTTATTTCAAATGCTTTTCTCTCTTGGATGTTTTAAAATTTTCCTCTGAGTATTTTGACTTTTAAGTTTTGGATGGAGTGATCATTCTGGCTAAAATGGTGTCCCACTGGGCTACAATAACGGTCTTCATTATGCTTTCTTATTGAATGCCTGTGTAAATTTATCCTCAACTGCATTTTTTGGCCGGTTTCTCCAATGTAACAGCCTGTATCACCTATATTACATTGTATTATAAAAACTACATTGGACTATGTACATGAATAATGTGGCTGTATCATCACTACAAATGTGTTGGCATAATTTACAGGAACGTTGTGTTTATTCCCCATATATGTATTTACCTGATGATGTCAGATGCTCTATATATATATATATATATATATATATATATATATATATATATATATATATATATATATATATATATATATATATATATACGGTGTATATATATATATATATATATATATTAATAATTACTAGATTGCTGGACATTCACGCTGCTTCACTCTTCAATATATATATATATATATATATATATATATATATATATATATATATATAAAATTTCCCGAAAATAATAATAATTACTAAATTATTATATACCCATTGTCAAATACAATGGCAATGCTGTTTGACACACAAAGTAAAGCTTGGCTACCTATTGCCCAATACGAAAGGTATCAACTTATATTGCAATACTTATTAATATATATATAATTTATGTATGTACGTATGTATGTATGTACGTACATACGTACGTGTATGTGTGTGTGTATATATATATATATATATATATATATATATATATATATATATATATATATATATATATATATAATAGTTTTCAAACTACGAGACGTCATCACGCTTTGCGTGGTGCACACGAGTTAGGAGCTGGGCGCCAAAGGCGAAGCGAGGCGAGCCATTAATGCAGAGCACTTAGGCGATGATCGCCAAAGGAGCTCATCGCCTTCGAGCCTCGCATAGCGAGGCGAGCCGTTAAGGCACTAAAACTCACAGCACAGCATGAGGCTCGCAATAAGTGACAAAGTTCCTCAGAGTACAAAAAGCTTCACATTGTGTGTCAAACAGCATTGCCATGGCTTCAAATTTTATTGCCCCGTCATTTTTGACGGGCAAGTCGCTAGTATATATAAATATACACGACAACGGTCTGCGCAAAACCCTGCCAACCGCGTAGCACTTTCACACAGGAACGTACGATGGACAAAATACACTATTACACAGTGAAATAAAAATACGAGATAAGAAAAATAGGAAATTAAAGGCCAAACCGCGAAAACCAAAAAAAAAATACAACAAAAGCATCACACAAAGCACGGGGGAACAGCCAGGACGTCTGGGAGTGAAGTGGAACGCACATTTAAATCGATTTGAGTTTCGCCACTCAAAAATCGCCTAAGCAAGAAAAAAAAATGGCTGCCAAAAATATGAAAACGAGGCTACACGGCCCCGTACTGCGCAAAACACTGCCTAACAAGTAGCACTTTCACACAGGAACGTACAAGCTACAAAATACACTATTACAAATGACGGAAAATGCTCGCCAGCCGCGTAACACATTAATAACTAAATCTACAATGGCGCTTTACACAACTAAACCAACGGTTTGCTATCGTGCACGCAGCCTATTTCTAGTGACGAAGGTGCTCAGAGGAACAAAAGTAGATTTCTGAGATTTCTTTATATAATTTCATATACATTACTATATAATGTATTGACATAATTATATATCATATTGTGTAACATCTTCACATAGTTATAAGGTTTAAAAACATGTAGTTAAATGTTGATCCGTGTAATGGATCTAAAAGGAAGTCAGATTCTCTTTGATTTTAACATTCTATAAGATTTCTTTTTGGATCATTCCTTGTACTTTATTATATAATTTCTTGTTATAATTATATATTATAATGTGTACAGTAATTACATGGTTTAAAAGCCATCATTTATTTAAATGTTGATGCATGTAATGAATCTAAAAGCACCCCAGGAACAAGGTGAGAACATAAGATTTATATTTTGTGTATTTGTCTGTTTCTGTATAATTAAATGAAACCTTCATGTGTCCATACAGCCAACCCACTCTTAGAAGCCTTTGGGAATGCAAAAACCGTGCGCAATAACAACAGCAGTCGTTTTGGAAAATTTGTAGAAATACACTTTAATGAGAAGGTACGTGTGCTTTGAAGCTTTGTGGGCTCCTTAGTATGTAATCTTATACTGCTCTTGCTCGCTGTGAGATTTCTCCATTTATAGTTTTCTTTCCTGGAAATGTTATGTTCTGATTACAACTATATAACAGTTTGGAGCCGTGTAACCCCATTATCTGCTCTCTTGAAACTAAATAAGAAGAAATAATGGTTCTCATTTTGTTCAAATCATTAAATAGTTTGAAGAATTGCATTAACATATTCTTGCTTGAATTCTTAGGAGATATCGAATTTACAGACACCAGATAAAAAGATAAAGCTTTGCTAGCAATTATTTTTAACCCTCTAAGATGTATATTTAATATATGTATTAAATCTGCCTGTCAAATTTATAGGGATGCAAAATTGTATTCTTGATACCATAATGTTGTTATCCAATTAGCCGCAGGTTCTAGGTATCATGCATCATTCCTGATACTCTGTAATGGGCTGAAATACTTGTTTTATCTAAATCATTTAAATCCTTTTTTATTTTAAATATTAACATGCACATAATCAGCTTGCTGAATCCGTATCATTGGTATTTACGATTGCTAATTTTAATCTCTCTTTTTGCTGCGCTCTAACTTCCGTGCATTTATACTTTATTTATAGGATACGTTTTAATGCTATTTATGTTTGATTTAGCTCTCCCTCTATACATTCCCAAATGCTTGCTTTATTGTACGTTCCCAAGACTACATGCCATTTTTCTTTTCCTTTCTTTTTTTAATTAAAGTCTGATTCAGTCAATATATCAAAACTAAATGCACCAATTACAAAAATGTAATCTTAAGACTATATATTAAATACTTCTATAACGCACAAGAATGATGACTCCTGACTGGATAAAGGGACAATGAAACTATACATTGTTGCCTAACAGCAGGGAGTTTTATGAAAAAGAATAAAGCTTTAATAAAGATTTATCTTTAAAATATTTTTAGACAAATGGGACGGTTGAACATACCGTAATGGCTAATTACTTATTTGTTTAGTTTATAATAACTCTATTTACACAGAGGTTGAGGATGAGGAGGGAGGTTGAGGATGAGGAGGGAGGTTGAGGATGAGGAGGGGGGTTGAGGTTGAGGAGGGGGGTTGAGGGGGGTTGAGGATGAGGAGGGGGGTTGAGGATGAGGAGGGGGGTTGAGGATGAGGAGGGGGGTTGAGGATGAGGAGGCAGGTTGAGGATGACTTTTTCTCCCTGAAAGTAGGGAGCAAATGATAGGTGCGTGTTATACGCCGATATTCCCTCCCCCCTCCTCATTCTAAACCCCCCTCCGCATTCTAACCCCCCCTCAACCTCAACCCCCCTAAATACCTTGAGGAGGGGGGGGGGGTTGAGGTTGAGGAGGGGGGGGGGTTGAGGTTGAGGAGGGGGGGTTGAGGTTGAGGAGGGGGGGTTGACGTTGAGGATAGGGGGGTTGAGGTTGAGGATAGGGGGGTTGAGGAAGGAGGATGAGGATGGGGGGTTGAGGAGGGAGGATGAGGATGAGGATGAGGAGGGGGGTTGAGGATGAGGAGGGGGGTTGAGGAAGATGAGGAGGGGGGTTGAGGAAGATGAGGAGGGGGGTTGAGGAAGATGAGGAGGGGGGTTGAGGAAGATGAGGAGGGGGGTTGAGGAAGATGAGGAGGGGGGTTGAGGAAGATGAGGAGGGGGGTTGAGGATGAGGAGGGGGGTTGAGGATGAGGAGGGGGGTTGAGGTTGAGGAGAGGGGGTTGAGGATGAGGAGGTGGGTTGAGGTTGAGGAGGGAGGTTGAGGTTGAGGATTTTGCTTCAAAGTTCTTTATTTGAATTTTTTTTTCCTTAAATTACCTTCTTAAAATGAGGTGCGTGTTATAGGCCGGTGCGTGTTATATGCCGATAAATACGGTAATAATAATACTATAATGGCTCTTATTTAGTAGTAATAATAATACAATGTAATACTGTATTAATAATAATACCCCTGTACTGTAATAATTAGTTACAGAAACTATTGTTCCCTTTCTTTTCATTCAAACAAACAGAACATAAATACAAACTCATACATAAAGCCTTGGGAGCTCGTTCTTAAGTAGAGGTCGTCTGTAACCCGGAGACTTCCTCTATTCTGTATATGGCCAGTTATTGCTTTGCGCGTGTTGTGTGGGTAAAAACAAAACTTAGAGTCGCTGACACTGGTTTGGGTGAGAAAGGTGTTTTGTCTTAACACACATTTTTAAAAGAGCGGGTTTAATAAATCTGCTTTAAAATAACTATATAGTTTATTGCTGTGTATAAGTATTTGTTGTTACAACTTTCTATGGCCTTTAAATTTAAAAAGTACAAAAAGCTATCATGAAACCAAAAAAAAAAACCAAAAAAAAAAACAGTATTTTTCAGCAATTGAATGACATTTCTCACAAATTTGACTCTGCAGTGCAGGGTTACAACCTTTAATATTGTCAAATATGATCTCACAACCTGCCCTTTGCGAATAAATAGAAAAACAAACAATATATTTGTGTCCCCTTGTGGCTTCTGCGTACGGTTGTACTACAGAAAAGGTTAGGCCAGTGCTGAGTGAGCTTTTATGTGGAAGCCAAGACAGATAATGAGAGTAACCTTTCCAATAAAGTGACATGCGAGGTGCAGCGTCTCCGGAGCAGTATGAGCACTTGGAAAGGGATTACAATTGGAAAACGCCATCGCTGCTTTGTGTTGTAATGTAGTAAACAGGAAAAAAAAACAAATGATTTGACATTATGTTTATGTTTAAGGATTGGTTTCACCAGCAGCCTGGGAAATATATGCAAAGCACTAAAGACTTTACATAATGTTTAAAGATAATCTCCAAACCAGGGCTAGTCAACTCAAATTTACAAGAATATACCAACGTCAAAAATTCACATAAATGAGGCCTGGAATCCATATTTGATAAATAATTATATACAAAGCTTCTTTAACTTTTGAGGCTGAATAACCACGTTAAATAAATACTGGAATCTGCAAACGGTTGTTCCTTAAAGTTTGATAACAATACAAGGATAAATCCACATGTCTTCTTCACAAGCTCTTTATCATCACATATATAGTTGTGAGCAAGCTGGTCGTTGCTAACACTGCGGCGCTCCATGCCAGCAACTGCAGACTTTAGGCCCGCAAACACGGACCCTCGCGAATCGAGGGGCAGCATTTGCGGAGGTGGAGGCTCTCACGTCTACCGCAAATTTAACGGACTTAGCATCCACAAATACAAGCCGTAGGACTTTACGACCTTAGCGCCCGAACTATGCGCACATGAAAACATTAAAAACACAATAAATACACACAAAAACACGTAAAAAGCTGACCCACAGCAAGGCCCGGCACCCAGGACCTCTGCAAGTGAAGTTACACCTCAATTTAAGTCCAAATTCAAGAGTTTAGACACACGAAAACCCCCTAAGCGAGAGAAAAAATGGCAGCCGAAAAAAACGAGGCTACAGGACCCTAAGCACGCAAAACACCACCAAGCACATACGGATTTTCCGAAAAAGCTGTACGAAGTCCAAGATACACTCTTAGCAAGGACGCTACATCATCCACAGCCGCGTACCACATACACATTAGCCGCCATTTTACAACACTAACTTACACAATGCGGAGCTACCCTAACGGATTTTCCTCGCACACGCGGCCTATTTACACTACACACTGCACACAATGCTGCCACTTGCACATCCGCTCCACAACAGTGCAAACCGACATTGTATGCTGCAGGAACATCAAAACAGATTGTCAGCTCTTCAACACAATGTTTCCTGCAAATATTACTTCAAAATAGGTAAAGTATATTCATTTATTAATTATTTCATTAGCATACAAAAAAAAAACATCAACGCTGCTCATAGCACACAACCAACCAACATCCTTGCAATGAGCGCCAAATGTGCTCAGCGCGAGGCTCACAATGAGCGCCGAAGTATCTCGGAACAGCAACAAAATTAATGTCTGAACCAAACACCATTACCTGCCTTACAATCTTATTGCCGTCATTTTGCAGTACCTGAGCTATTGATATCCTGCGCACCTTTCTTTGTCCTTGGCTTCTATTTAGATGTTATATGTTATATTCTTTGGTTCCGCTGGAGTTATACTCTTTCTGTATTTTATTTTGTTGACAGTATACATGTTTTAGACCTTGTAATATGCAAAATAGATTTGATTTGTATTATTTTGTACAGAGCTTTCCTTGCCTTGTGATGATTAACAAAATCTCTTTTTTTCTCCCAGAATTATGTAGTTGGTGGCTTTGTATCTCACTATCTTCTGGAGAAGTCCCGTATTTGTGTGCAAGGGCAAGATGAAAGAAACTACCACATCTTTTACAGGCTGTGCGCGGGAGCTCCTGAGGACATCAGGCAGAAACTCTTTCTAACCTCCCCAGACAGCTTTAGGGTATGTGACAATTCTACGTGCTTTCCTGTTTAATTAAAACTGTAAATCGTCTGTTTATTTTTTTCTTTAACTTCCCTAAAATGCAACTTTTGTTAAACAAAGAAGTATAGAAGTTGATGGCGAGAACCACTTGGCAAATTTGCCGATTTTCTTATTCACAATGCTTTTTTCATACCTTGTGGAAGGGGAAAATCCCAGTGTCACTCTCAGTCCCACAAATATCCTTTTTAAACACCAGTCCTGATATTATAGTCCATGTCTCTCTTTCTTTCTTCATCTCTATTTTTTCTCCAAGATTTCAGGAGAAGGATAATGTCCAGGGGTGTATTTGAATTGTAGCCATATATATGCAAAGTATTCAATATTTTAATCTGAACAAACACACTGCTCAAATTGGTGCATTTAGTTTATTGTGGTAACACTAGTAAATTGTTGTTGTTTGGTCGTTCAGTCGTGTCTGACTCTCTGTGACCCTATGGACAGCGGCACACCAGGCACATCTTCTGCCTGGTTGTGCTAATCCATAAGGTTTTCATGGCAAAGATACTGGAGGGGTTCCTTCTCCAGTGGACCTCTCTGCTATGAGCTGCCCATCTTTGGTGACCCTACATGGTATAGCTCACAGCTTCATTGAAGTACAAGCCCCTTCACATGACAAGGTGCTTGTAAAGCTAGTCCTATGTTAATATATAAATTACTTAATATCCTGTATTTAATATATTTTATACTTTCTTGCCTCTTAAAATATGTATTAAAAAACTTTTAAAGAGCCACTAATCATATTATCTTGACCAACTACTCTTGAATATATGCACAGTATTTTTAAAACAATACAACCTTCTATTACCTTCAATATGCAATTTTGCTGCTCTGGGATCTTTCATTTTGGTTTCTGTTTATCAAGTTTCTTAGGTGACAGAAGGCTAAATTCCTATATGCCCTGTGTGAATGTGCCAGTTACAACTGCCAGTGCATTCATTAGATCTATTAACACTCCTACTGAGAAAATAACAGACAGGGTCAGATTATAAATGAACACAGATCCCTGCAGTAATTAATAATTATCTATAAAAGATAAAAATGCTAAATGGTTTCTAAAACCATCATTGAATTTAGTTATGCTAAAGATCATATATAACTAGTTTGGCCACTGTAGTCCTTTTAAGTTGAAAACTAACAGCCACAATAAATTAGAAGCCTGTTGCGGCATTGCGAGACAACAGCTGCACGCTTGAAATTTGGCTGAGTTACGTAGCTATTAAATTAGACCATGCCGCAAGTTACGGTTTGAGACGCAAACCCGTAAAACATTTGTTGAACATTGGATGAGCGGCCGTGAACATGATCAATTAGTCAAACCCTTAGTTACAGGTTTAGGCGGAGCCAATGGTAAAAGAGATCGTCATCAATACGTCACTGAAAAATGGAGGTGAGATTTCAAAGTCTTACGGTCTTCAATTACGAGTTACGATCGGACCCACATTCCAGAAATAATGCAATATTAATAAATCAGCAAATATGATATTCTAGTCCATGCAAGTTCCATTATATGTATGAACACATTGATTGCTGGGATAGATATAACACAGAATTTAAACAGAAATAAAAGTATTTTATATTGCAGATTTGCAAGCTTGAGGATGTTGTGCTATTAATTTTAATACCTAACATGACTTTCCATTTATTATAAGTACAGTAGTGTGTGTATATTTGCATTTACAGTGCTACGGATTGGACTTAACTCCTCTAGCGGGTCCTCTCTAGTACCCGTTGGCTTCTTGGCTCCATTTGTGGGTTACAAGCTTGAACGCCAGTGAATTTGTTGCAATTTAATAGCAAAATTGGGAACGTAGCAGTTACGGGCTTGACAGATCAAAGTCATTTGCGGGTAGCTTTAAGAGGCCAATTTAATAGCCGTAAGTCTTGCGGGCAACGTTAAGTGGTTTTCAACGTAGAGGAAATTTAATGTGGCTGTAAATATATTAGTGATGGTAACAATGGGGCTGTAGTACAGTGTGAGCAGAGGTGACTGTATTGTTACGTCGATGTACTTGACTCTATTTACTTCCCATAAATATGGGCATATCACATCCCTGTTTGGTATCTGTGATGTGTTTGGCTATATACGCTTTTCCTCCAGTTTTAATAGGAAATGCAGATTCTTTTAGGAGTTAATCACTGATACAAACTTTTATTGATAACAGCTACATCCAATGTGTGTGTTGAATGCCATGCTATAACAATGGTATATTTTTGTGTAGCTCCCATTGTTGCGTTAGATTTCCATTTAATGTTTGTATGTGGCTATTAGAGTGAACGGTCTGTATGCATTACTTCCTATATATAACATGACCGTACTGACATAGTATGTGCTCTGGTATTAAAGAAACAAGTCAGTGCGAGTTAGTTTGATATATCATGTAATTATTGCTCCCTTGTTATGAGAACTGCCCTTTTCAGCAGATATCGAACACAAGGTCATTTTCTGTATGATGCTAGAAAAAAAGAATCAATATGTTATTTCCTAAACAATTAAGAACATATTAAATCAGATAAAAGTAAATTAATATACTTATGTGTTTATCAATATATGCTTTGCTGTTTGTTTCTAGGGACAAATTGCTAAGCTATATATGTTATTTTCTATGTTACAAGCTAAGCAGTTTCACAGAAGGAATCCTGGGCTGTAAAAAAAACATTTTTGTTGCATCTAAAAATTTCTCGGTGGGTGCTTTTTTTTCTTTTCTTTTTTTCTTCTAATGAAAGCCCATGGGCAGCATAAACTGTATTGATTGTATACTTGGCCCGGGGCTTCTTCCTGTCAGCGGATGTATTTTTGTTGCACCTGAAAAAATTGTGTTTTTGATAATGTTTTAAAGTGTTTATTTTTTCTAATTAAGTTCCTAGGGCAGCATAAACTGCTTTAAATGTGTGATCAACATGGGGGCTTGTCCATATGAGCCAATGTGCAGGAATATAGATATATGGGTCGTAAGAGTCGCACCAATGAGGCCTATGTGCCAATGTATGTTGCTGTTACTTTCAAAGGAAGTTTAATATTTTTTCATGCAAAACACCAATTTCTGTAATGTTTAATCCATTTAAATTCCAGTGTTTGCATTTTTAAAGGAAAGATGTAGAACAAGTTAGCTTTTATGCATGAACCTGATCAAATTTTAAATGTTATAACGGCTTTTTTTTGCTATGATAGACTTGTTTTGTTTAGAAAACGACCTTACGCAAATAAGATAAAGTGAATTGTTTTCTCCTCCTTTTTTCGTGACCTATTATATTATGCAATGTGACAGGGAATCTGTTATAGACTCCCAAAGATCTGAACTAGTGCCATTATTCTGAATCCACAACAACCTAGGAGAGCCTAGTTTATTGGTTTAATGAGCACTTCACAAAACTCCTCCAAGTTGAACAGGGAAACAAATTTGTAGAAAGTCTTTTATTAAAGGCATATCTAAGTTTCCTGGATTATGAATGCATCTGATAGAGGAGAATCAGTTGTGTATGAAAACATTATTGGAAAAAACATGGAAAAAATACCAAAATAAACATTTACAAACTCACCCTGACGTTTGCTAAATCTTTTCTGTTTCAAGCAGCAGCTTTTGTTGGCTGACACCCCTGAAAATCTCTGCTAAGATTAGCATGAAATTCATAGTTTGTTTTGGCCAATCAGGAGAAAGAGTAGGCTAGATGATACATTTGTATCATACTCTGGGGGTTCCTATGATGAAAAGCAGCCTGGGATATGTAGTCTCTTTATTTTCTCTCTATATTCTTGGTTTCTCACTCAGTTGTGAGCTCAGACTCAACCATGTGATTCAATCCAGCAGCAAGTACTTCCTTTGAAAGGTCAAACTCAGTACTTGGCTGTCTTACTGGGTGTACTTGGTTATGTAATCTCCCTGTGGGTGTGCAAAGCTGAATTTTACTTTCCTGCATATAACTTTGTACACTGAACTTATCTATAAAAAAACACATTTAATCACTGCCTGTTTCTTACCAAACATTTGAAACTCAGGAAACATGTATATACCTTTAATAAACATTTAATTCTTACTCTGGATGTTCATTGCTTCATTTGCCTTTAACTGACACCGGCAAATAGGTTATATTATTGTATTTTGCACATCACTACGTGATTGTGAATTCCAGCACACTGTCTATCTTTCAGGTAAAAAAACTACTTTGGTAATGTTTAAACCACACTTTGTTAGGCCTCTAAGTGACAAATTAACAACATTAACAGATAATCTATGAACATTTTCTATAGGAGACCATACTTTTAGGAAACTCTCTTTTCTAGGGGCTTCAATTTTACCCTTATTGTTGGCCTGGAGTCAGAAAGGAGAGTTATTCTATGTAAGATGCACTTCCATTTAATCATATTGTTCATATTTTTATCTGCATAAAAGGCCCCTCCCATGTGACTAATACGAATGGGAACAAAAATAAATGTCTCCCTCTAGGAAATAAAACTGAATTTGATCGTCTAATTAAAGGATGTATTTATTTGTGTATATGTAAAAGCTTTATCACTTGCCCTTAATTGCTACCTGCTCTCTGTATATTTGGTGATGTGAAGTGCTAGAGAACTTGGAAAATCAGTGTTCCAGCTTAGAACTGCAGTTTAATTGGCTACGGAGCCCGCTCATGAATTTTTAACCCAATCAACTTACAAATATCAGTGTCGGTGACCAAACCTGATCTTAAAATGGCAGCTTCCACTCCCCGTAAACATGGCCTACTTTTTACATACATAGCTAATTTTCTAGGATTACTCTTTAAAGGTATATGAAAGTGAACTGGGTTATTAATGCATCTGCTAGAGGAGAAGTTATAGTGTCTGAAAAAAATTGTTTGTATGAAAAAATTCCAAAGTAAACAGTTAAACCGTTAGCCTGAAGTTTGCTGAATTTCTTGCATTTGCAAATAGTTTTATCTCAATGTTGACACCACCTAAAATTCCCAGGGATTATTAGCATAATTTATACAATGTTTCTTTTTTGCCTGTGGATTGTGCAGACATGCTCAGTTATAACATGTAGTCTGCCCTACTGTGGCAAGTCACATGATTTCAGACACTTTACTTTCCTTTAGCCAATCAGCATGTGCATGTGCTGCATATTGGATATCTCATAAAAAATTAGATATCCAATATGCAAATCTCAGTTGCTGGGGGTGTCTACATCACCCCCAGCACATTTTTTCTCTTCTGCAAAAAAAATGTGGATTTTTTTCATGCAAACATTTTTTGCTAGGTGGGTTATGATGCATTCTACAGGATGTATTTATAACCCATCTCACTTTCATATACCTTTAATATAAAAAATTATAATTTTAGGTGTAATTTGCAGTTTAAAGGACCTTCTAAAAATAGTTAGGCTATTATCAAATTAAATATTCTAAATATGACAGTTCGGTGGTCTCTTAACACATTTAGTAAATGGTAATTGTTATGCCCACTACAGTATTTATGCCCCATTTCTGTCTGGTGTAAGTTCTTGTTGTGATATCCAGTACACAGTAAGCAGGTGGGAGTTATAACGTTCCAGCACATCTGTCTTGTGTACGTAGATTACAATAATCAAGAGGAACAGATATACATGTTAGGCTGACAAGTGAGAATGTCTCGGTAATTGACCCTCGCAGGCCCCACCTGCCGCCGAGCACGAGTAAATGGGCTGATTAGTGTGCTGAAGAGATCACTCAGATTGGATAATCCAGCCTCACAAAACCTGTTGTGTAGATTTAGCCATCTGACAATATTACTCTTCCAGTGTTGTCTGAAGGAGAGAAAAAAAATAACTCTGAAATGATTAAAATTGAAATGAAACCTATTTGAAGGTGTCTCTCAGTAGGCTGCAGACTGCAAACAGAAATGTCAGGTCTATTGAAACGGCAATTACTTTAAAAGATAAATTGTAGCCAGGCTTATGAATAAGATGTTTAACTTTCTAGGCCTGTAGATGTCTCTGGTGATATATAATAATCTATTTCCTCTATGTGCTGTAAGAGCACTAAATGAGAGTTTGCAAGGTTTGCTACTGCTAATAATTTGTTGTTTTTTTCCCCTGCAGCTCAGGGATTTTTGTAAAAAACATAATGTTATTTTTGTGAATTGCATGCTTTCAGCAGTATTTACTGGCAAGATTTTTTATTATCCAAGATTAGACTAGCTCTTACAGCTACCGTACAGCTAATTCTCCTGGCAATAAAGGGACAAAATCACACATTTTCTATCACATTTCTTTTTTTTTTTTTTTTTTAAAGCATGGTTTTAAGCATTAGTAAAATTAGCTTTGACGTTATACATTTTGATTAATATTCTGCAGCACAATTTCACCCTCTCTCAATCAGTCAAAATTGTGGAAGGATTCAGGAGCTTGACACAGTCATATACAATGCCTAGAGTGAAGGAGGACTGGAATCACACAAGGGCACCTTTTTTACCTTAATTTGACTCCATAGCCCTCCAGAAACACAAGTGAAGATAGTGCTTCATATTTAGAATTAGTTTAGAGTGAAAATGAGGATCTCCATGAGAAACTGTAGCAGCAACACTGGACAGTGTTACAACTGTCAAATATTATAGTGTAAGATGCCCCCTAAACTAATTTTGCAGCCTCGGACCATTGAAAATTAGGCTTAACACCCTCCAAACACAGGCTAAATTAGCATCACATTTAAAATAATTTGTTTTGGCCAGTCAGGTTAGCTGAAAACTTTGATTTAAACTCTGCGGTTCCTGTTTGTGCTGTAAAGCAGCCTGTGATATGTAGTGTATCACGGATATATGCTATGTATTGCTGCTGACATAGTCAGGAAGCTGCAAGAAGATTGGGTGAGCAAGCAACAGCAGGCAAATAGTGGGTTAATAATGCTCCCCTGATGCTGCATGCTGATTGGGGGGATCAGATGCCGGTGTAGACACTCCCTGGAGGTGTCGCTACAATCATTAGAGGGATTTTTAGATATTAATTAAAAAAAAAATGTTTTATGAGATGTGCTGCATACATATAGGCTGTTTTTTCTTAAGGATTGCAGAAATGTATTAATCCATGAAACCTGGATATGCCTTTAACTAGTGAGGGTAAATGTTTTGAGGAGCAACAAAGAGCCATATTTAAGTTTGTGGGAAGAGATTGTCTATGTTCTATGGAAATGGTTGTGCTTTTCACATTTCAGAATAGGATATGAGTGCATAGAGTTTGCAAGTTTTCAATCTTGTGTCAGTGCCTTGGAAACGAGCTCTATGTACATTTGATTTTATGCTCAAAAACAGGGCCCTCCATTCTTTGCAAGGTGTTTAATTTGTTTTCTGCTATGTACTCAACCCCTGTACAGCGCTACAGAATATGTTGGCGCAATATAAATAAAGATAATAATAATAATATATAAAGTCACTTCTAATAAGTTGAAATCTATATGTAAAAGCTTTAGCACTTGCATTTTATTGCTTTGTATTGATGTGAAGTGCTGTGGGGCTCTGGACATGAATGGTACGGTCACATATTAGAGCTCAGCTGCAGTCTGATTTAGTGTTGTTGATGAAATGCTGATCATAAGATGGCAGCTTCCACTCTCCACTTCCACATACTTTTACATAGATAGCTAATTTACTTTACAATTACTCTTTAATGCAAATGAATCCTATTTTTATGTGGAACTGAAAGGCCATTGTGCATCAGAATATATTCTACTGTTGAGGAATATAAACAGAGGATAAATTATTATGTCACAATATATTTATGGCAGATTTTCCTTCAGGTTATTTAAACTTGATCAGTCCAGGGGGCAGAGAGCCTGTGGCTTCTAGAGGTTTTACATGTTTCTAACATTTTGGGTCATTCTCTCTGTAATCACATACTTTACTTGCTTTAAAATATAAGAAGTCGTTGGTGTCGGAGTTTGTCATCGGTTGTTAGTTTGACACGCATTGCAATGACAACGGAGTGGTTGAAAATGGTTATTTCTTAAATTATAACAATGTGTTTCCCTGTATAAGTGATATTGTAATTAGACTAAAACATATAAATACAGTGGTTTTGTATAGTTCTTTGGAGACTTCTTTCTGTTAAATGTTACATCTGATCTTTGTTTTCCATTCATTTTCGCAGTATTTGAATCGTGGCTGTACAAGGTACTTTGCTACTAAAGAAACAGACAAGCAGATTCTTCAGAACCGCAAGAGTCCCGAGGTAAAGCAACCTACACTTTGTGTAAATATGAGCAGATCTGGGGAGTTTGGGACACACACGTCTTTCCAAATCACCTTACAAATTGAACTAAATGTACTTTTTTTTTTTTTTCAGTGACATTTACTATTTTCAAAATAAATATGGATTTAATACAAAGGCTACTACACCACAGACAAGACAAATATAACTCGTCATTGGAAGTAATAGGACTGGGATTTAAGGGCGTACATATTAAAATAGGACAGATATTCTTGTGAGAGATTTTTGTACATTTATCCAAACACATTTTGATATAATTAGTGGTTAAAGCTTACCCTAATTGAGTTAATTAAAAAATATCTCCTTTTTATTCAAGTCAACAAAGTTAGCAATCACACTGCGACATCATAAAAAAAAAAGGATTGAAAGTAATATTCAAAGGACAATTCTAATATCCCGATTAGAGGAATTAGCTATTTTATTTACACATTGATCAATATTACATACCCGTCACTGAAACAGCTTGTTGCCCAGGCAACCACATTAACACATCACGTCTCCAGCCAGTGGAGAGCATTGTATTGATATAATGGTGTGCCTGAAAAGGTAACACTGTTTGCTAAACAAAACCACCTTACAGTGGGTGGAGGCCAATAGCAGCTGAGTTTGATCTTTGAAAATAAGTTTAATGTTGTTTTTTGTTTTTTTAAAGATTGGGTAAGCATTTTATTAATGATCTATACATAATTAAATCATCTAGCTCATGTTTTAGGTCGTTACAGTGTTCCTTTAATCCATGTGCGCATTCAGATATCGTTCAAGTCACATTAATAATGGCCATAAAGTTTATATTCATAAATATCTTTGGTTATCGATAAAAACCTCACATTTGTGCTTCAGAATCATTGTATACGTTGCAAGTGATTAGTTATGCGGTGGTAGAAGTATCTAGGGAGAGAGCCTTGATTATAAAAGGATTAACGTATACTTGCTGTGTAGCAATGACAAGTCACTGTTGTTTCTCTTTTGTCTTATAAGTCTGTGCTAGATGCTGTTTACAGCTTCTAGGCTGTTGACATCTTTGTGTGTTTTGCATCCAACACTTGTTGTGCACTTGCCATTTTCAGCTTATAATTGATGTTTTGCTTCTTTCTTCACCTGATCCCAATGTGCTGCGAGCACGTTAGAGACATGCAATAGATCAGCAGTGCTCTTAGCTGCCACCTTGTCTTAGAAAATGTAACCTTGTGATTAAAAGTAGTGGATAAAGTGGTTCACTACCACCATGAGCAATGAAGCTGAAAACAATACAAAACTAGAGGTCCTTGACCTTAATGGTTTCCTTTTAGCCCAAGAACACAGGCCTTGATGGGATCTTCAATAATATTGGCAGATAAATGCAATGACATATTTTTATTGATTGAGTCAAGTGACATATCTTGTTAATGGAAGCAGCAGCTGTGTATGTCCCCAAGGGTCTCCAGTACATTGTAGGCTACAAATGGAGCGGGTAGGGGCAAAGTGGAGGAGGAATAGGGGGCGCTACAAGATGCTTACAACACAGGTCCTAATAAATAATAATGGTGGGATTTTAGCACTCGATTTGTCCCACTACAGTCACACCAGATTTTCATGATATGTTGTTTGACTACTATGCCATTCTGCAGCTCAGTCATTTTGATTTATTTCCCAGAGCTCACATATTAATATCCAGAAAATGTAAGAAACTGTATTCTCTCAAAGACCCTTGAGTGAGGTGATGAATTATAGTACAACAGAGTAACATTGCTAGAGAATAGGTTCTTGTACATTGACATCACATATCATCTCTGTCCTCTATGAACACATCCAGACATCTCATTTATATAAAATAACAGCAGGCTTCTTTATTTGACATTGCATGTATTTGGTTTATGTATCTCTGTATATTTCGGGCTACTGATTATACAGAGGAAGGTTGGCGCAGTGTTATCTCTTAGAATATGTGGAAGTAATCTTCTTTTCATTTATTTGTGTCATATGTTTAATGCCAAAAAAGTTAACATTAAACTCAAGGAGATTTCCGACGGCTATAATTTTTTAATCTGTTTTCTTCATAAAAATATCAGCCTTTATATCACTTTATTTTTTTTCTATCAATATATTCACTGCTGAAACAGGAAATAAGCCCAGACTGGATAAATCATTGCTATTGTTTTGTTTGTTAAGAAAAAAACAAGTGTTTTTTCAGCTTAATGAAAGGAGTTGGTATTAGATGGTTTAAGTTCGAAATAAAAAAACCTCTCATATTCACAGTACTGAATCACTGATTATTGTACTTCTCTCTGCCTTTATTCACAAGAACCTGGATAGAATGATTACCTCGTTTCACTGGTTATTATTACAGCTTCTCCTCAAACACGTGTATGGAAAGCTTTTCAGACGCCTTCAGAAGCAAAAAATATAAATCTGTCTCTCTTTAGATCATTATTCGGTAGCTAAATTACATTGCTTATTCTGTATAAACTGCTGCGTTGAACTGAACCCTGCAATTAACTATCCAAATTGCTTTTTTTTTTTTTTGCTTTTCCCATATTTTATCAGGAAGAAGAGGTATTTTTCATATAACATACAACTTTTAGCTTAGTTTTTCTGGTGTGTAGTAATTTAAGCGTGGGATGATTTTCCTTTGCAGATGCATGACGTTTTTGTGTGCAAGTACTTTTTTAAAAGTTTTCTTTGACTTTGTGTGAGCGTATAATTCTATCTTTTTTTTTATTTATTTAAAGCAAAAACTGCTTGATGAAGCATGCATAAAATCTCTCTTGTAAAAAGAGACAAACTTCTTCTGCATGCATTTATATTCTGTAGGCGATTGAATATACAAGCAGGTTCTGTATATTAAACTTCAACAAAAAAATCTCCATAAAGCAAAATGAATACTTTTTTTTTTAGATGATTTAGTAGTTTTATCTATATCTGTACACTATCTTCTTTGTTTCTATAACCATGTATAGTGCCTAAACATTTTTTCAAACTTTTTGTTGGCTTTCGTTTCCCATGAGCAGGTTACGACCCGCACATTTCATGATATATATAGATAGATATATTTTTTGGGCTTCGCATGTATGTTTTCTGCTGTTCTGTATTTCTATTTTCTGCTTTAGAATCTGGATGTATGAATTCATATTGCCTGTACTGTATAAATGTCCCTGCTACGTTGCATACTGATGTATATTGGTGCCATTTTCTTTTTTTCAGTACCTTAAACATGGCTCACTAAAGGACCCACTGCTAGATGATCATGGAGATTTCAATCGGATGTGCATCGCTATGAAAAAGATTGGTTTGGATGACACAGAAAAGCTTGATCTTTTCCGAGTGGTTGCCGGCGTCCTACACCTTGGAAATATTGATTTTGAAGAAGCTGGGAGCACCTCTGGTTAGAAGACTTTTTCATTCTATTATTGTATCAGTGTAAATGTCAGGTGGATGACTTTAAGTTTGATTTGAGTCAAAATGCACAAGGCTCCTTTTAAAGAGAATGTTCTTTGAATCACATTTGGAAATGTATTAAGATGGCACGCAGAGGAATTGAAGGTTTAAACCAAAAGATGGATTTTGGAAATGCTTTCCTGTGTGAATAAATGAGGTAGCTGATTGGATTACAAGTAAATGAAACGGCCATCTGTACAGTTGATTTGCAGAGTTTTTTTTTCCCCAAACAATATAAATGCACTGATCTGTGACTGCTGCAATGCAGGTGCACTGCAGCGCTGGCCCTTTCTGAAGTCAACGGTTGAGTTGATAGATTGACCACACTAGCATTGGACTGTCACGTTGCCTTTCATTAGCACCAGCGTTACAGTATTTTGTTCTGTACAGTGTTGCCAGGTTCTGTATCCCTGCTGTTGTATATTTATAGTCCAGATACACAAAATTAAGATAAGTGCATTTAATAAGTAAAAAAAAAATAGGATGCATTATTCTTTTATTTATATATATATATATATATATATATATATATATATATATATATATATATATATATATATATATATACTAAAAAGGTTTTGCAAGTAATATATATTTTGAATATAACTATATATATCTTCAAAGGTATATATTTTATACATAGGCTACAGAAGTCCTTCACATTTTGCATGTTATAAATAATGTGTATGTTCTTTATATTAATCTTCCACGTTTAGTACTTTTATGCATAAAGACATGTATTTGAACCGTATGGAGATAAGTTAAATTGGACAGCTGTCAGTTTGCATTGTACCTTTTTGAATGTCCTTGACATACTGTGTGATAGTGTAGCTTTAGGTAGACAAAATAAGTATGTGTGGAGTGTGATAGGAACTAAGGGAATTATTCATCATTTTACTCACTGACTCCTAAAACAGAAACCCGAACTTGATTGACTCAAACTATAATATACCTTCAAATGGAATTCTTTTTCATTGAATTGAATCTCTTCCTCAGGGATCATCTGACGGAAGTTTTATCACTTACACGCTGGGGATTTAAATGGTTTTGAGCAAGAAACAGTAAGGGCAGCATGAAGCCCAGGGAGAATGTGCAATATTGGATGGCCCATTTTATCCAGGGTCATGAACCTTGTTTTCTAGGACATTAATTCTAAAGGCATTAGTCCCAAATACAACTCCCACATAGTTATGCCCATATAATATTTGTGTGTGTATATATATATATATATATATATATATATATATATATATATATATATATATATATATATATATATGTGTGTGTGTTTTTACCCTTTTTTTTTTATATATGTTGCATACATAATAAGTATAAATAAATAAGACCTTATAACCATGTAGAAGAGACATTTTTGATGTACTGCCTCTATAAATGTAAACCATAACAAACTCACAAGTTGTATGGGGATTTAAAGAGTGTGTAAGTTCCAGGGTTGGTGAGGGGCAATGTGTGGGCACCGGTCGGGAAGGGGCAGTGGGAGGGCAAGGAGTATGTGGGAGCTGTGTGGTGAGAGGCAGAGGGTTTGGTAAGGGACAGTGTTTGGGCATGGGGTGTGAGAAGCAGAGTGTGGGCACTTGTTGTGGGTGCTGGGGGTGGGTGATGAGGCAGCAAGAGTACACAGGATGTATAAAAACAGCAATCGAGAGGGTAAAATAGAGTATAGTCAGAAATGTATGAGAAAGTAAGCAATCAGCAGTGAGTAAGGTAGTAGCTGGGGAAATATACAAAATGTATAAAGACAACAGACTGTAATTAGAGTTGTTCACCAGAAATTTAATTCAATGTATACATTTTCCTATTTACATTTTTTCTGTTGTCAACAACCTGTTTGTACTTTGCAATGTCAAATAAAACAATATGACATAACATAGGCGGGGATTATAATATGTATGCATAAGTGGGCATTCACACTAGCACTATAATATGTTATCTTTTGATTAAACTTTCGGCAGTACCTGCTTGCTTTTTATTGCTTAGCCTCAGCACAATCTTGTTTGTTCCTACAAGCTTCTTTGGAGTTCATATTGCCCAGTGTATTTCTGGTATTGTATTCTACAAGAAGGTGACAAAATGTAGATAATTAACAAAAGCTGCTTCTGGTAACCTGTATGTTGTATGCTCTGCAGGTGGCTGTAATCTGAAGAACAAATCCAGCAAGTCCTTGGAGTACTGTTCTCAGCTGCTGGGTCTGGATGAAGATGATCTACGTGTCAGTTTAACTACAAGGGTTATGCTTACAACAGCAGGGGGCACCAAAGGCACAGTTATCAAGTAAGTCCATAAAGGTTTTATACCCTTCTGTTCAATGAATAAAGCGACTGGGAAGCAATATTGCCAGAACAGTACATTCCTCTCTTATATAAAAGCTCTGCACCTTGAAACCTTTAGTTTCTTATCTCTTTGCTGTGCAGCAACTGACGAAACATGAGCAGTGATACTCACATTATTATATCCGGTATAAATAATGGGCTAACTTACTGCAAGCAGCAGACCTATATAATGTGGCTCAACCAGTGTACAGTTTCTTCTGATGTAGAGGAAACCAAGTAATGTAATAACCTGTTATGTACTAGATATCCAGATATCCCTCATGCCTTTTCTGGTAAATTAAAACACAAGATGATGGCAACACCATTTGGAAGTATCTACCTACATGAACAATAAGTGTAATAGATGGGTGGACAAAATTAAAATACACTATTATTATTAACTTTTATTTGTAACGCGCCAACATATTCCGTAGCGCAAAGGACCAAGAAATTATTTTTAGTAGACGTGCAAGAAACAAAAGTAAAATTGAAGTGCAGGTGATCAGGCTCCCTGTATTTCCCCTGCCCTGTAGTGTTATGGGTAACCCAATACAACAATAAACCATTTTGAAAGTGGTTATCAATATAAAATGCCTACATAGTCATTTTGTTTTCAACCTGAAGGGATAGTCTGTCCCATTCACAAAAGGGGAATTTTAGACATCACATTGTTAAATATCATATTGCACATAGAATCACGCATGTCATGTACTGAATCATATAATTTACTACTCACTTTTTTTTTATGTCATAAAACATATTTAGATTATTGTAGTGTAAACCTTTGTAATTATTAACAGTGGGCAAAACCTACTTTCATGATGTAGAAATGATTTAATTGTATGCCATATCCAAAATGGTTTATACAAAGTTACAGTTCCTAATGTACCTAGTTGAAAACATGTTTTCTACTTAACTGCTTTGTAAGAATTAATTATTTACACTGAAGTATAATGCATACCGTGCAAGCATTTAAGCACACAAGGAGCTAGCGTTTTTCCAATTAGAGCAGGGTCATGCTGAAATAGCCAATATATATTGCACACTCTGTAGTGTAATGCAGATCTTTAGGGTTCTTAAGAGACCTTGATTTAAACTGTGGCTTTCTGCACAGCTCTTTTATTATGGGACCATTATTCTCCCTTCATGTCTGTATTGAACCCAAGGAAAAAAAAGTTGCTTTTTTCAGGGCCAAGAAAAGAGACTCAAGCCGGAGATAGTAAATTATATTTACTAAGCAATTTCCTGTAATTTAACATTTTTGTAGGAATAGCAGGCCAACACGAGATGCATACACTATAAGTTGTAATATATACGTAAGTATAATATGTAGTGTAATCATTATACCATAGTGTTTCCAGGCATCCTGGGATCCCATTTTGTTTGACCAGGGATGCCATGAGACTATTACATCAAAAAGTTTTGTGGTAGTTTTGAAAATATCTGGGTACCCATTTTTGGATACATGGCAATGGCTTGTGTTCTTCCACAGGAACTATTTTGGAGTTCTAGACTTCTGTCAATAACACTGGAGCCCAAATTGGGTTTCATCCATGACATAGTTTGGGAAACTCAGCACTACTCTGTACTAAAGGAAATAAAATGAGATACAGTATAGGCTTTGTGTAGCAAAAGAGAATTGTTTTACCTTTCCACATTATTTCCTTAATTAATACTGACATGGGAATAAGTAAGTGTTCTGCTTATTAAGGTCCACATACACAAGCTACGTTTGGATAGTGAAGGGTCCACAGACAGCTGTAAGTGGGAATCTCATCTTGTTGTCAGATTCATTTTATATAAATCAAACTAAAGCTCAGGGTTAATACCTTTCCCAACCGCATAAATTTACGATATTGACCATCTTAGAAATTGTCTTGTTGAAACTTAGTGGTGATCTCCCTCCTTCCAACTAAGATTGCCCACTGGTTATTACAGTACAACGGAGAGTACCACCAGAGGTCACCTTGTAGGCAACATTTCTCTGTTTTGAATCTCTAGGGTTACAAGAAAGGACATGCTGACAGAAGGCTCTGGCTTTATAAGGGTTCTTAAGCTTACAATTTAATACCTTAAGAAAGAGTTTATAGGAGATACCTGCATTTCTTAACCTAAGCCCAAGTTGTATTTGCTTTCATTGGTTCAGGCTGCACTTTAATGTCTTTTTTCTTTATTTTTCTACCATAAAATAGGGAAGTAGGAATTTTCTATCCCTGGTTATTTCCTTTTGAAAAATATATTTCCTGGAAGTGTTCTTTATTATTTCATACTAATTAATATGTTCCATTAATAAAACCTGTGCAACAAAATGTAAATACAAAGAAATAGGTAAGTGCATTATTTTGTATGTAGTTTATTTATATGTAGTTTTATTTTAACGAACTAGAGGGAATGGTAAGGTAGATAGTATAACCTTAAAGGCTAGCTAAGGGTTAAAATGTCCTCATGTTATAAGGATTACAGGTGCTTTACAATACAAAACACATATCATTTTTTGCGAGTTTTACATCATGTTTTACACAAAGCAACAATGCACTGCAAAAGTTGGAAATATGAACGGTCAGACTATGTGTTAACTACTTTTTTATCACTTGCCCATGGCGAGTGTCAGTGTCAAGCTGTTCCCTGCATGAACATACAATCTTAGATCCCCCTTATTACAGAGACAGAACACAATACAAAT
This sequence comes from Discoglossus pictus, assembly GCA_027410445.1. Classification (NCBI taxonomy): domain Eukaryota; kingdom Metazoa; phylum Chordata; class Amphibia; order Anura; family Alytidae; genus Discoglossus; species Discoglossus pictus. Next base: position 273,211,272 of record CM050165.1, on the reverse strand, counting down.
ACAGGCAAATCCTCTGTCAGTAAAGATGCTGCATTGGAGAAGTAACTGTGACAGGGAACAGATTGTGACAATGACAGCGTGACCTGGAGTAGACTGGGAGAGGAAGAACATGGCAGGGAGCAGATTGTGATGGCAAGAACATAACAATGAGCAAATTGTGACAAGGAGGACATGATGGAACAGACTGACAGGGAGATCATGACATTGAGCACACTGTGACATGGAAAAACTTTCAATAAAGATGACAACATTGAGGAATATGTGACTGGGTAGATGATGTCAGACACTGCCACTGAGCAGGCTGGGAAGGAGAGAGTGCACCACTGAGCAGGCTGGGAAGGAGGGAGTGCACCACTGAGCAGGCTGGGAAGGAGGGAGTGCACCACTGAGCAGGCTGGGAAGGAGGGGGAGTGCACCACTGAGCAGGCTGGGAATGAGGGAGTGCACCACTGAGTAGGCAGGGAAGGAGGGAGTGCACCACTGAGTAGGCAGGGAAGGAGGGAGTGCACCACTGAGTAGGCAGGGAAGGAGGGAGTGCACCACTGAGTAGGCAGGGAAGGAGGGAGTGCACCACTGAGCAGGCAGGGAAGGAGGGAGTGCACCACTGAGCAGGCTGGGGCAGGGGAACGTGCAGCTGAGCAGGCTGGAAAGGAGGGAGTGCACCACTTAGCATGCTGGGGCAGGGGAATGTGCAGCTGAGCAGGCTGGGAAGGAGGGAGTGCACCACTTAGCAGGCTGGGAAGGAGGGAGTGCACCACTGAGCAGGCTGGGAAGGAGGGAGTGCACCACTGAGTAGGCAGGGAAGGAGGGAGTGCACCACTGAGCAGGCTGGGAAGGTGGGAGTGCACCACTGAGCAGGCTGGGAAGGAGGGAGTGCACCACTGAGCAGGCTGGGAAGGAGGGAGTGCACCACTGAGCAGGCTGGGGCAGGGGAACGTGCAGCTGAGCAGGCTGGGAAGGAGGGAGTGCACCACTTAGCTGGCTGGGAAGGAGGGAGTGCACCACTGAGCAGGCTGGGGCAGGGGAACGTGCAGCTGAGCAGGCTGGGAAGGAGGGAGTGCACCACTGAGCAGGCTGGGAAGGAGGGAGTGCACCACTGAGCAGGCTGGGGCAGGGGAACGTGCAGCTGAGCAGGCTGGGAAGGAGGGAGTGCACCACTTAGCAGGCTGGGGCAGGGGAACGTGCAGCTGAGCAGGCTGGGAAGGAGGGAGTGCACCACTGAGCAGGCTGGGGCAGGGGAACGTGCAGCTGAGCAGGCTGGGAAGGAGGGCGTGCACCACTGAGCAGGCTGGGACAGGGGAATGTGCAGCTGAGCAGGCTGGGTTGCGGGGATTAAACGTTGAGCAGGCTAGGTGTGGGGGGTGCTGATGAGAAACTGAGGAGAGCGTGCCATCAAACAAGAGACGGGGGTATCGTGCCACTATGCAACTGTGGGTGGGAATGTGACATTGAGCAAACTGCAATGGGGGTATGCTTAATTGAGTGACCTGCAATAAGGAGAGCTCCATTGAGTAACATTGAGCGTGGGGAGGTTCTCACCATTAAGCAAAGCGCAACTTGGGGGTTGGGAACGCACCATTGAGCAAAACGTGATGGGGGTTGGGAGTGAAACGCACCATTAAGCGAACTGCGACCAGGGAGGTCACAAGCAAACGGCAACAATATTTTCAAAACAATTATTTTAGAGAATTTTCTCTAAATTGTAGTGCATCACTAATAATTGTTACAGCACATTATCTATCAACTCTGATTGTTTGTTCTGCTCTAGCTCCCATTTAAAGGACAGAGGAAAGTGTGAGAGAACAAACTATCCAGATGGCTAGAAAATAATCTTTACATTCTTATTGCAAATGAAAACGACAAACTGCTTCCCAGCAATGGACTATGTATGATTCACCACTGCAAGGACTTAGGACTTAAGAAGCTAGGGCTTTCATCAGCACTTGTCATGAAAAATGTGATGACAAATTTATTTGGCATGATTTATTGATTTCAAGGGAGGCAAGGAAACCATACTTGTAGCTACTGAGTGTTGGAGACCTCTCACTGGAAATTCAATTGTTTATAATTTGGAAGCAAAAACAAAAGTATTGGAATCTGCTGTGCAGGACTTTGTGGGGAGTGGGGCAGGATCCTTGTGCAGTGCTAAGTAAGAGAATGGTGCAGGAGTGGGTGAGGGAGTGGGCAGGATCCTCTTGCAGGGCTGGATGACGGAGTGGGCAGGATCCTCTTGCAGGGCTGGATGACGGAGTGGGCAGGATCCTCTTGCAGGGCTGGATGACGGAGTGGGCAGGATCCTCTTGCAGGGCTGGATGACGGAGTGGGCAGGATCCTCTTGCAGGGCTGGATGACGGAGTGGGCAGGATCCTCTTGCAGGGCTGGATGACGGAGGGGGCAGGATCCTCTTGCAGGGCTGGATGACTGAGTGGGCAGGATCCTCTTGCAGGGCTGGATGACGGAGTGGGCAGGATCCTCTTGCAGGGCTGGATGACGGAGGGGGCAGGATCCTCTTGCAGGGCTGGATGACGGAGTGGGCAGGATCCTCTTGCAGGGCTGGATGACGGAGTGGGCAGGATCCTCTTGCAGGGCTGAGTGACGGAGTGGGCAGGATCCTCTTGCAGGGCTGGATGACTGAGTGGGCAGGATCCTCTTGCAGGGCTGGATGACGGAGTGGGCAGGATCCTCTTGCAGGGCTGGGTGACGGAGTGGGCAGGATCCTCTTGCAGGGCTGGGTGACGGAGTGGGCAGGATCCTCTTGCAGGGCTGAGTGACGGAGTGGGCAGGATCCTCTTGCAGGGCTGGGTGACGGAGTGGGCAGGATCCTCTTGCAGGGCTGGATGACGGAGTGGACAGGATCCTCTTGCAGGGCTGGATGACGGAGTGGGCAGGATCCTCTTGCAGGGCTGGATAACGGAGTGGGCAGGATCCTCTTGTATTGCTGGATGACGGAGTGGGCAGGATCCTCTTGCAGGGCTGGATGACGGAGTGGGCAGGATCCTCTTGCAGGGCTGGATGACGGAGTGGGCAGGATCCTCTTGCAGGGCTGGATGACGGAGTGGGCAGGATCCTCTTGCAGGGCTGGGTGACGGAGTGGGCAGGATCCTCTTGCAGGGCTGGATGACGGAGTGGGCAGGATCCTCTTGCAGGGCTGGGTGACGGAGTGGGCAGGATCCTCTTGCAGGGCTGGGTGACGGAGTGGGCAGGATCCTCTTGCAGGGCTGGATGACGGAGTGGGCAGGATCCTCTTGCAGGGCTGGGTGACGGAGTGGGCAGGATCCTCTTGCAGGGCTGGGTGACGGAGTGGGCAGGATCCTCTTGCAGGGCTGGATGACGGAGTGGGCAGGATCCTCTTGCAGGGCTGGGTGACGGAGTGGGCAGGATCCTCTTGCAGGGCTGGATGACGGAGTGGGCAGGATCCTCTTGCAGGGCTGGATGACGGAGTGGGCAGGATCCTCTTGCAGGGCTGGATAACGGAGTGGGCAGGATCCTCTTGTATTGCTGGATGACGGAGTGGGCAGGATCCTCTTGTAGTGCTAGGTGCGGGAGTGAGGCAGGATCCTAGTGCCTGGCTGGTTGATGGAGTTAGGTAGGATCCTAATGCCAGATTGGGTGATGGAGTGGTAAAGGATCCTAATGCCAGGCTGGCTGAGGGAGTGGTGCAGGATCCTAGTGCCAGGCTGGCTGAGGGAGTGGTGCAGGATCCTAGTGCCGGGCTAGGTGAAGAAGTGGTGTAGGATCCTAGTGCATGAATAGGAGAGGGAGTGGTGTAGGATCCTGGTGCCACTCTGGCGAGGGAGTGGTAAAGGCTCATAGTGCCAGGCTGGGTGAAGGAGTGGTGTAGAATCCTAGTACCGGGCTACATGAGGGAATGGTGTAGGATCCTAGTGCAGGACTAGGTGAGGGAGTGGTGCAGGACTTGGTGAAGGAGTGGTGCAGGATCCTATTGCAGGACTAGGTGAGGGAGTGGTGTAGGATCCTAGTGCAAGACTAGGTGAGCAAGTGGTGCAGGATCCTAGAGTTGGGTGAGGGAGTGGTGTAGGATCCTAGTGCAGGACTAGGTGAGCAAGTGGTGCAGGATTCTAGGGCTGGGTGAGGGAGTGGTGCAGGATCCTAGTGCTGGGTTGGGTGAGGGAGTGGTGCAGGATCATCTTGCCGGGCTGGTTGAAGGAGAGGTTGGAGCAGGATCCTAGTGTATGGGTGGGTGAGGGAGTGATGAAGGGTGCTGGCTTGAGGGTTTGGGTCAGAGAATGGATCTGGAATCTCTCCTCTGCCTTTTTGGGGTTTTATAGCTGCATTTTTTATTTTGCTATCCAACGCACATTTCAAGTATGTCTGGAACAGTAACTGTGACATTAATGTCTCTGCAGAATTGCAAACACCACTTTCACTCACACACACACTGCTTTCAACTATGCATCATGGGTTCAATGAGGGCCCAGCAGAAACATCAA
>CM050165.1:273194321-273201821 GCA_027410445.1 Discoglossus pictus | reverse complement strand
GGGTAAAAGTGGAGAGCAAGATAAGTATTTCGGACAAGTAATAAAGGGTCCAACCATGAATGTTAAGTAGTAAATATAAGTATTAATAACTTTTTCTCATTTAAAAGTTGATCATGTGAAAAAAACATATTCTGAATAATCTTTTTCACAGCATATTTTAACTGGTGCAGCTCCTGTATTTTTTTCCAAATTGCTGGTTAAAAGTCCTGAAAATTGGAATATAATGTGACCCTGGAACGTGTAGTAAAATAAAACTAAATGTAATCAATATTAATTTAAGGCCTGCCTTAGTAAATTGTAGGTGCAATAACTTCACCCAACACAATTTGTATAGAAATGAAACATATATAATATTTAAAATGTAGCATTTATTGGTCAGTGGTGTGTGAAAATTTGGGTTTGAGCGCTAATCCTTGACATCCTCTAAGAAAAGAAAGGACCATGTGTGCTGATAATCTCACAATGTTATGGGTCATTTATCCCGTTGAACATGTCAATTCCCACTTAAAGGCTTTGTTCTTGACCTTTGAAACTCCATGTAACAGAGCATTACAGAAATAGCACATCACATATATGAAGAGATCTCCAATGCAGTAACCCTCCTATTGACATAAAGATGAGTGCAACTAACTAATTGCTCTCAATGTAAGAGGCTATGGAAAGGTCAAATGGAATTACTAAAGGTTACCATTCTTATTTTAAGGTTCCTGTGTTACACAAAAGCTTATAAACCTTTCAGATGTCCGTTTATTTTAATGAAAAGTACCTAATAACCACGAAAAGCTACTTTAATCTTAGTGCTCTTATTCAACGATTGTTCTTTTGACAATCTTTTTGTCATATAAATATATTTTTTTCTTCATTTTTTTGTCTGCTGATGATCACGAACGATGTAAGAGATGATCAGCTGAGCACTAGAAGAAATATCATAATATCTTTTTCTAGAGTTTTAGCGCTTGTTGTGCCATTATAGAGGAAAATTCACAAAGCTCCCAGTTGGGGGTGGTCTAGCACAGAAATGGCAACCACATATCCCCTGCTGAAAACTGTAACCGCAAACACCCAGATATTTGGCCCAGTCTGTGAGTTGTGTGCTGATTTTCTCTCTCTCTCCTTTTTCCCATCAACCACTGCCAGATGCCAGATCCTTTTCTTAATAATTGAAACTTGGTTTAAAGCATGATCTAAAGACCATATTATGCTGGATAATTGGAAAACCAGTTGGTAAACCAGTATTTTGCCGTGACAAATGCTTTGTTGTGATGTCTATTCTGTTTAATTCAGTGGTGAGAACATCATTTTGAAATGGTAGTTGAATATCAGTCCGTACAATAAAATGTAATCCATTTCTGGAGATTTTGTGTATTTGTATAATAAAGCAAAGTGAATAGCAAGATAATCCTATCCATTTATTTCCATTTGGCATAGCCAAAAAAGATGTAACAACTACTATATGTATATGTTAACATTCTTATGCTCGGTTTACTTGACCCATGTTATCTCACACTTTGATCATAACAAAATGTTTTTATTTTACTTTTATTGTGCTTTTATCCAAAGTGCTTATGACCAATATATGTAAAATTAAATTGTTTTTCTTTTATTTGTATTTGCATCTGAAAGTATCCGTATTACATTGTCTTCATCTACCATTTTTATGACTGATGGTAATTTTTATTTCAGGGTGCCCCTGAAAGTGGAGCAGGCAAACAATGCCAGAGATGCTCTGGCAAAAGCGGTCTACAGCCGTCTCTTTGATCATGTGGTTAACAGGGTGAACCAGTGCTTTCCTTTTGAGAGGTCTTCTTTCTTTATTGGAGTTTTAGATATAGCTGGCTTTGGTAAGTAATCACATTGTTGCTCTTGATGTTTATTTCCTCTATTTATTGACACTGTTCTTTCTTATTTCTGCTATCAGAGTTTTGGAAATACATTATGGATGTCTAGGGTTATCATGCAATGAAAGGGCGTATTTGCCTCCATGTGTTATCTGTCTGTCTGGGTCTCTCGTACTGTCTGCCGCTCTGTTTGATTTTTATTTTGATATCACACCTTATTTGCAGAGTCTTTGGTGTTTTGTTAATGAACATAAATGTTGTGCTTCATTTTTCCCTATTTTCCCACTTTCTCAGACAATCCCTCTGTCTCTCCCATCCGAATTCAGTGACGTATACAGTAACTGAAATTATACACTAGAAGCCACTTGTTTGCCTCCTCATGTATATAATTGTAAATTGATAGTGTCACATACTCTGCATAATCTGTATATGGGGCTGTGGTCTTCTCCTTAAGCCCTTTTTATGTTTTTAATAGTTCAATAGATACTTTTATACTGGTCATTCCTCATTATATATATTTTTTATTTATACACTATTAAAAGTTATATTTTAGGCTACTTCATTATCTCATTATATCAGCTGTGATTGTGGATCTCCTTGACCAGAAATGGGGTGTCTTTACAGATAACCCATTTGATCATATCTATGAACTGATTTTAATATACCCAGAACTATTTTCCACAGATATAGATATTAATTCCATATAGATCCCACTGAGTAGAATTGGTATATTTTCTCAAACGCATATATTTTGGTGTCTTTTTTTACACCTATTCACCACCAGTTCACACTATTAGTTGTTCTCTTTTATTCCTTCTATATATAAATGACTATTATTACAACTATGTGTTAGGATATAGTACAGTATACAGTATAGCACCCGGTATATGCTAATGACGTGACGTCACATGCGCGCACCTCATTAGCATTGGCTGGGTCAAGACGCCGGAAGGGGTGGAGGCCAGAGCAGAAGCTTTAGATGCAGGTTAGTGATGGGAAAGGGAGAGGGGGAGGTATTTAGAGGGGTAGAATGAGGAAGGGGGGTTTAAAATGAGGAGGAGGGGGAAAGAGACATGGGGGGGTTAGAGAGACACGGGGGGGGGTTAGAGAGACACGGGGGGGGTTAGAGAGACACGGGGGGGGTTTAGAGAGACACGGGGGGGGGTTAGAGAGACACGGGGGGTAGAGAGACACGGGGGGGGGGGGGGGGGGGTTGGAGAGACACAGGGGGAGAGTGACTCGAGTATAAGCCGAGGGGGGCCTTTTTAGCCTTAAAAAAAGGGCTGAAAAATTCGGCTTATCCTAAAGTATATACAGTATTTGTTCGTTCAACCTAAGGAACAACATAAAAAAAATCAAATGTATTATTGTCCAATCTGTTATAAGTATTTGCATAAAAACTGTTATAAGTATCAAGAGTAAAAAATAAAATACTCCCTTTGAATTGTTTTGCGTGTAAGACATGATGCTACCCATTGCACGGATCTTTTCTTCATTTTGGTATCCATCAATCCCTCTAAATGTTTTTACCTACTGCCTTCACAACAGATGTTCCTGCATTTTATTCCTCATATAGTGAAACCCAACTACAATTTACAGAGAAGGCAAGAGCCTAAAAAGGAAATTGGCATGATATTTCAGCTCTCAACAACATACAATATGTTCCCTGTAGGAAGCCTGTCCATGCATCATGTATTGCTCATAGTGTGGTTGTCCCTTGTGTGTCCTACGTGTGCCTCCATACCGGGAGCGGTGTGACAGTATAATACATGTGCTGCTTCCCCTACTGTATTCTTTTCTGTTTCTCGTTCCTATTCCATTATTCTGTTGCCTTTCCCTCTCATTCATCTCATTCATTCTCTTTCATTTGCTGCCTCTCTTATTTATGGATCTGTGTGCCAGTTTTTTCTTCTTCCAGTGCCCCAGGAGTTGGCTGTCTCCCACAGCTTGTGTTAACTCTTCTCTCACCATGTCTACATTTATACTACACTTGATCTCAAAACCAATATTATTTCCCGGCGGATGTTTCAGATTTCTTGTTTTCAGAGCTAGGTTTTAAATTAGACTATTTATATTAAAATTGTGTGCAATTTTTATACTGAAATGCATTATTTAGAATAATATACCCATTTCATATTTAATAAGTAGCGCTTTTGCAGAAGGCAAATAAAAACAATGTCTTTGTGCACCACAAGAAATCCCTTGTTTATGGCACAGCTATGTATTTTTAAAACAAATTGCCCATAGTAGAAGTATATATTGTTTCTCTCCACAGAACCATTTGTTTTGCCTTGTGAAACTTTCTGAATATTATTTTTTAGAATGTCTAGATAGACCAAAAACAAAAGCTTTCACCCTAAATATGGGGTGTTGTGATGGGCATAATTTGATGACACCATCAAATTTATCACAACATAAGGCATGATCATATTGTAGACTCATTTATCTGTTTTATGTGCCTGTTTCTCACTGAAATTTTCTGCATTTTGATGGAATTATTTACCTTATCAGATAAATCCTAACATTAAATATTGCATGCTAATATGGACCTACTGAATTATTAAACTGTAAACAACTATATAAATGCAATAAGTAAACTGTTTACTGCCACTAAAAGCAAGTACCGTATATACTAGAGTATAAGCTGACCCGAGTATTAGCCAAGGCACCTATTTTACCACAAAATACTGGGTAAAATGAGCGCTGCCATCTGTGTCCCCCTCTTGTGTGCCCATTTCTTGTGTCTCCCCTGTGTCTCTTCTCCCCTCTCTCTCCCCTGTGTCTCCTCTCCCCTCTCTCTCCTCTGTGTCTCTTCTCCCCTCTCTCTCCCCTGTGTCTTTTCTCCCCTCTCTCTCCCCTGTGTCTTTTCTCCCCTCTCTCTCCCCTGTGTCTCTTCTCCCCTCTCTCTCCCCTGTGTCTCTTCTCCCCTCTCTCTCCCCTGTGTCTCTTCTCCCCTCTCTCTCCCCTGTGTCTCTTCTCCCCTCTCTCTCCCCTGTGTCTCTTCTCCCCTCTCTCTCCCCTGTGTCTCTTCTCCCCTCTCTCTCCCCTGTGTCTCTTCTCCCCTCTCTCTCCCCTGTGTCTCTTCTCCCCTCTCTCTCCCCTCTCTCTCCCCTGTGTCTCTTTCCCCCCCCCCTCCTCATCCTCAACCCCCTCCTCATGGGGGTTTAGGATGAGGAGTGTGGGAGCGAAAGAGACACGGGGGGGGGTGGTTTAGAGAGACACGGGGTGGTTTAGAGAGACACGGGGTGGTTTAGAGAGACACGGGGTGGGTTAGAGAGACACAGGGTGGTTTAGAGAGACACGGGGGGGTTAGAGAGACACGGGGGGGTTAGAGAGACATGGGGGGGATGACTCGAGTATAAGCCGAGGGCCCTTTTTAGCCTTTCTCGAGTATATACGGTACTTGTTAAGCATACATTTGTCTACAATCAAATAATTCAAATAAAATGCTTTTATATAAACGGCTCCTTTACTTTAATACACAGGTAAATTGTGTTGGCCTTAATGGCACTGGTGATGTTGCATTGTCTTGGAAGAAAGCTTTCTTGCTTTTTAAGATCACGTTTTTCCACTAAATCATATTTCTGTAAAAAAAAAAGTGAAGTATTAATTATTGCTTTAATTTAACTTGACCTATATATACCTATCAAATTTAAAGAATTAGGTGGAGAACCTTATCTCTGACATGATTTGAGTGATGAGAGAAATTTTATGTTGCTTGCTGTAATTATTATACCTATAACAACATGAAAGTTTACCTGTCTCTTTTTCTATCCATTCCCATTCCTCTAATGTTGTTGTTCCCATTTCTCATTTGTAATTACTTGTTTCTGCTAATGCAATAATGATGTATAAAACTCAGAACCTCGTTCTTATTTATTTTCAGAATACTTTGAGCACAACAGTTTTGAACAGTTTTGCATCAACTACTGTAATGAAAAGCTGCAGCAGTTCTTTAATGAAAGGATCCTGAAAGAGGTAAGAAAAATGCCTGAAATGTTACCTGTCAAACAAAAAGCAACAAGTCTAACTACAGACCCTTGGGATCTTTGCATAAATTAATTACTGAGCTACTATATGTAACAGCTGCCAAGTTTGTAGATGTACTAGTTTATTTTTAGACTTGTACATTGATCATAGCGTTGCAGACCACCGTTACACGCATGACTTTAGCCCTATGCTACTGACGCATCGAATCTGTCTTGGATGAAATATGTTCCCTCCACTGTGTGTTAGAAAATGTTCTTCATGTATAAAGTTTACATTATAGGATACAATCATAGAATGATACATATCTTCTGCAAGTAAATTCTGGTTCATCAGAAAGATTTGTACAAACATTTAATAAAGACCAAAATAAATGTGGCTTTCTTAAAGATCCTGAAAAATTGATTATACATGTAGAAGCCATTTCTCTAAAGTATATTATTATTGTGATAGTATCCTATTAATTACGTAAAATCTAATGATTTGCAAGATCATATTTTGCATAACTTTACTGCTGGGAGATCAAGTCAGTCTAAACTAATTGACTTTTTTTTATTATGTAATGAAAGTTATAGACCATGGTTGAGCGGTACATTTTGCTTATCTAGATTTTACTAAAGTGGTTGACTCTGTCCCATACCGTTAACGGGTTAGGGTTGGATTTAGGGGTAGGGGATACAGGTTAAGGGTATACACGGTTAGGGTTACAATTCGGTTTTAGCTTTACTCTTGGAGTTAGAGGATACAGGTTAGGGTTAGGCTTGGGGTTAGGGATGGATTAAGGGTTACGGGATACAGGTTAGGGTTACCCTTGGGATTAGGGGATACAGGTTAGGGTTAGGTTAGGGTTAGGTTAGGGTTAGGGTTGGGTTTACGGTTAGGGGATACAGGTTAGGGTTACAGTTAGGTTTTAGGGTTAGGCTTGGGGATTTAGGGTTGGAGGTAGGGTTAGGGTAGGGGTTAGGTTATTATATTAGTTCTGTTTAGTGTCCCTACTATGTTGGGAACGACTCAGCGGCCACTATAGGAAAGATCCTAAATGTATGATGGTAACCTATCTATCACAATCTCTCCCACTTCCTCTATATGCCTGTCTCTGTGTCTATATATCTTTATAACTGTCTGCCTGACTCTGCCTGCCTCTTGTCTGTCTATAGAAGGTGCTGAGAGCAGCAGATAAGCTCTGTAATTAGGAGACAGTGGAGATCTACAAGAGCAGCCATGCTTATAATAATCTCCTTGCCTTCATCACATTGTCTTATGTAGTGGTTTGCTTTGGAAGATTGCAGACTGCAGTAACATTTCGACTTTATTCCCTTTTCAAAGGAGGGAAAATCAATGCCAACATTCAGAGCTTTAAATTATTACTTCTTTTGTTTCATATAAAAATGATACATTATAACCTTCATACATGTCTTGTGGGTTGCATGAGGAAAAATGTTGGTGGTTATATTAATGTAAAATATGAAATAAACAAGGAGTTGGCTGATACTAAAAGCTGGGCACTGAAAGAAAATAGCGATTATTGTAAAAATCATAAAAGACTTGTTTGAAGCTTATGTGAATGACCATAAATATTTACTTTATGTTGTGGAGCATTAGATATGTTTCAGCGATATCTGAATCTTTATCTGTCATGTTTCTTGCTACAGAAGCCATTTCTTAAGAGATTTTC
>CM050165.1:273171821-273191821 GCA_027410445.1 Discoglossus pictus | reverse complement strand
ATCCCTGCTAAATTGTGATTAGGGGTTACTTCTAGTCCTTAGGAGAATCTATATCCAGGAGCCATGAAAACTACCAAAACCATTCCAGTTTAGTGTATCTATTTATTTACCAAGTTCATAGTAATGTATATGCCACTTAGAAGTGCATGAAAGCAGCCATGACAGCAATACTTCCTTTTCAAGACATGAAGGAGAGGGTATAGAGCATGGCTTGCAAGTTTGTTTTTTTCTACGGCAACTGCCCTCTACTGAGAAGATGAAGATGAGGGAAACATGTCATATGATAAAAGCTTATCTGAATCAACCAGTGAGTCAACAAATCTGCTAGGCAGAAACGCAGACATTTGCTGGGCCAATATTTAACAACTGGAAAGTTATTGTAAGATTTAAGCATAATAAAGACTTACCGTATATACTCGAGTATAAGCCGAATTTTTCAGCCCTTTTTTTAATTTTTTTATACTCGAGTCACTCCCCCTAGTGTCTCTCTAACCCCCCCGTGTCTCTCTAACCCCCCCGTGTCTCTCTAACCCCCGTGCATCTCTACCCCCTGTGTCTCTTTCCCACCCCCTCCTCATCCTCAACCCCCCTCCTCCTCATCAACCCCAGGAGGTAGGAGGTTGACGATGTGGAGGGAGGTTGAGGATGAGGAGTGGGGTTGAGGAGGGAGGTTGAGAATGAGGAGGGGGGTTGAGGAGGGTGATAAGGTAGGGGGGAAGAGACACATTGAAGGGAGAGGGGAGAAGAGACATGGGAGAGAGAGGGGGGACACAGGGGGCAGCACATTTCCCACCCTCAGTTTATACTAGTCATTCATTTTACCCAGTGTTTTGTGGTAAAATAGGTGCCTCGGCTTATACTCGGGTCGGCTTATACTCCAGTATATACGGTAATTCTCTTAACTCCGTAAAAAAAAAAAAAAGCAAATTCAAACTGACTGTGGCTTTTGAGAGATGCAGTTGTATATTTATTTTGAGTGCACCATTTTATAATTAGACTGTTCTATCCACTTTTTACACATATAGTTGGATCAACACATACAGTACATACATGTAATGAGATGTGCTGCTGTATGAGTCATTGAAAATCTAGATTATGAATACACAGAACATGTTTTATTCTTAAAGGCATTTTATTTATCCAGAACACAAGGATATTGTGAAAAAGATTAAGATTCAGAAGTTAAGTTTTTGGAATTAGTGGCTTCCAGGAGTCTGTATTAGAATAACATTTAAGTCAATGGTGGGCAATATATGCTATCACCCAAGACTTGGTAGGACACCTTGCATTCAGTTCAACTCTCCCAAATGTAATGAGGGTAATAGCAACATACAGTTCTGGTTCCCCACCACGTCTCTGAATAGTTATTCTAAATCTGATTGTTAATTAAATAATATTATTAAGTAGCATGGATACTAATCAAAAAAAATGCTGTGCAGGGAAAATGTTAGCCACTTTAATAGTTTGGGAAATAATAGAAATCCTCTATTTACGTTTTATCTGAATATGGTTGTTTAAATGCCTTCCCATTATTAATGTTTAATGCTTGAGGATTGATTTGTACTTTCTATTTCATTGACATGTAGCTGTACAAAATATTACTACTAAGTATGCTCTGCTCTGTCTAAGCTGTAAGTATGCTCTGCTGCTCTGCTCTGCCTAAGCTGTAAGTATGCTCTGCTGCTCTGCTCTGCCTAAGCTGTAAGTATGCTCTGCTGCTCTGCTCTGCCTAAGCTGTAAGTATGCTCTGCTGCTCTGCTCTGCCTAAGCTGTAAGTATGCTCTGCTGCTCTGCTCTGCCTAAGCTGTAAGTATGCTCTGCTGCTCTGCTCTGCCTAAGCTGTATGCACCTTGGTGGGGCTCAGTTGCTCAGAAGAGATTGGACATTTCACAGTATGCCTGGAAGCTCACTGTAGACACAAATGTACTTAGACAGAAATCCCTGGTACTATAGAAACTAAACAAGCTGTTCTGTGACCGTTTCTGCTCATGGCCAAGATTGATACTTAAATTATTAAAATGACAATGCATAAAGAATGGTATCAAGAATTATAGGCTTCAGATTGTTTTATTACACGTAGTGACGCACACCGTTGTGCAAGCACTGGTACTTTTATATCCTATTTGCCTCACATTTTCTATACTTTAATTGTAAATATATATATTAACATACACGAACAGCTTTAAAGAATGACCTATAGTTTGGAAGAAATATTTTTTTTTCTTCAGTAGGGTACAGACATCTATGTGTTTAGAAATGAAAATCTGCCCGGAAAGTCTTATAGCAGATTTATAGGTGGTCATGCAGAAAGAGGAGGGATAACCAGATCCTTATGGAGGGCTGTAAATCTATTTATCTTTATATTTATATCGATCGCAAGAGTTGCATGATAAATGTATCCCTCTTCTGTTGATCAAAAGGGTTAAAGTCCCTGTGTGTTAGGTTTAACTATCTCTCTTTCTACTAATGCATGATATCCTGCCAACCGTTTGCCGATAACACATTTGCCCACCATTGAGTTTCACTTTATACTAATGCAGGAATCAAACCCTGGCCAATAAGAAAAAAAAAAATTCTGAATTAACATGGCGGACATCTCTGAACTAGCTGGGTATTCATTTGTTAATATTCTTGTGTTTTAGATAAATAAAATGCCTATGAATGCAATGAACATGTTTTATTCTTAAACTACTTTTTTATTTACTCATATTCACTGTCATATGGCAGCACATCTCATGACATGTTCAGTATGTGTTGACCCAGCTGTAGAAAGTGGGTAGCACTGTCTGATTATAAAATGGCGCACTCAAACAAATTAAATATACATCTGCACTGCTCAAAAGGTACAGTCATTTTGATTTTGCTGTACACGTAATGAATAGTTTTTTTGCAGAGTTAAGATGTTTAAGTCTTTATTTTGTTTCATTTTTCCAATAATTCATCAATTCCATAACTCACCAATTGTATGCTCTGTGTTTTTTCTGTTAGTTTCAATGACATTTAAACAGGTGTTGTTATATTTATTCATGCAAAACACAACTTTGGTAATGGTTAAAGCATGCTCTTTAAATGCATTTAAAAAAAGAATATTTTCAATTACTACATTGTATAATCTTCATTCATACCATAAAGACATTTTTATAAAGGAACACTTTGTTGAAAACAAATGTTTCCATGGTTTTCACTCTGAATATTTATCTGTAATCTTTTCTCAAAGGAAATGTCCCTCTCACCAACTTATTAGATGGCTTTATTCCTAGGGAATTTCAATGAAAAACTAAATGTGTCCAAATGAACTTGGATATTAATGTTTGGTGGTTGCATAATAATTTTCTGCTTAGAAGTGCAGCTAAATATTTTGGGAGCCCAACTTGCAACTTCTCCATACAAGATCGGTGCCTGTAGGAGTCCGTAGAAAGACAAAAATCTATGTAGGTGCTCAGAATACCCCTTGGGTGATTAGATCAAATTTGTACAAAAATAATTGTATGCCCTTGTCCACTAATACATTAAGAGTTCTCATTGCTCTAGGCTGATGTCTATAGAACAGATTCCCAACTTTCTTGTGGGCTCCGGTGGGGCTTCACAAGCAGTAACTCCACCACTTTCTGGTTTAATGCAGTTCTTGTGATGTACATCTTCCCATAATATCTTTACCACTTTTCACAGTTCAGGTACATTCTTAGGACCTCTGTGATGTATTTACAAGTAAACTCATGTGTTTGTTTATTGGACAGAGACTATTAAAAAACAGTAATTTTAACATAAATGAAATTCAATCTTTTTTCTTACTTTTGAATGTGTGAGTTTTCCCCTCAAGCAGAGTTGCTCATGTCCTCCTACATGTGCCTATCAGGGGCTGTGGCCAGTTCTGCCCGAAAGCTGGAGTAAAAATTAAAAGTCTGACCAGTCTGACTCTAGTTCAGACTGAGCATGATCAATAAAGGGAGGTGGCTCATTTACTTTCACCTGATGGAGCTTATGGTGCAGCTGAAAGCATGTATTGGTTGGGTCAAAACCAATGGTTCAGCCCCCAGACAGAAGTGACCACACTCCCTGACAAGGCACGAGGAGGAAGAGAAAGGCAGATTTGTTTGAGGAGAAAACAGAAAATTTAGAAAGTAAAAAAAAATATTAATTTTATTTTAGGCAGCATACTGTTTTTATTATTATTTACCCAACTAGCAAACGTATGAGCTTTACTTTTAAATGCATTACCCTGGTGATTTAATGTGGTCATTTCATGTGCTATTTATGTGAGTATTTGTAAGACCTATTTGTTTGATACCATTGTGTCTTCTGTAATGCAAAAACTACAAAAATGGTTTATTTAAAAAGAGGTTTCAATAAATTTGGGTAGACCAGTTTTTGACGAACAAAGGGAGACACCAAATTCCCAATATATGACATCATATATCGTTACAATTCGTTTTTTCTTAGTAAACAGACAATTCTACTGTATGGTTACACAGTATCTGGAGATATATTTTTACTGGAAGCATAAACTGAGAACTAGAATATAGTGGGTAAAAATACCAACCCAGTCGGAATATGTGTTTTTTTCTTCCATTTAATATTAATTCTGATATTTGTCAACTGTGAGGCCACATTGAATATTAAAAATACCTGACTAGATTAGCTGAACCTGATTTTAATTTTCAACAGTGTAAAGGGGGGCTTTACTTTATCCGTTCAATATTAAATATATATTCTTCTGTACTTGGAGCACATACGAATCTGGAGTTTTGAAAAAAAAAGAATTACCACAGCTTTGCTTTCTATCATCTTGTTATGACCTGTCTTCGGTACAGTACATCTGAAATAAAAAAGAGATCAGACATTTAAAAATACTCACTGCAGTCATTGATTTATGTATTGTTCCATCTCTGTTTTCTGAGGACAGCAAAATGTTTCATCATTATTAAAATTGCAATACATTGAAATGTATGCCGCTGTGCTGTTATGCACCAACATGCTCTGTAATTTGGATAATCTGCAATTCATATCATATTTACTATCTTACTTCACTGCTAGAAATTCTAATATATAACTAGTTATTTTTAAGTCCAGTTTTAGTCTAAGCGGTTTATATAAAACAATGCAATATTAAAACCTATAAATGAACCTGAATTCTTAAGAATTCTATGTACAAATTATTGCATATTTGTCACAGTGCTTAGGGCTTTTGCTAGTTAATATGTAATATTACCTTTTTTGGATCGCTACCTTGTTGTGTTGAAGGAGCTTGAGTACTTCAATGAAGCTGTGAGCTATACCATGTAGGGTCACCCAAGATGTGCAGGTCGTAGCAGAGATATTCAATAAATCACGGCCCACTAAAGAAGAAACTGGCAATCCGCTCCAGTATCTTTGCCATTAAAACCTTATGGATTAGCACAACCGGACACAAGATGTGCCTGGATTGCTGTGTTCCGTGTAGTCACGGAGAGTTGGAAACAACTGAACAACAAAATGTTATATACAGTTTATTTTAAATCTAATTTCCTCTTACTCTTATTATTATTATTATTATTTTTTTTTTTTATCTTTTCATGGGTTCCGCATAAAATATTATTATTGTATCTATAAATCTTCACAACATGCTTGGACACCAGTTATCCACTGAACCTCATATAATATCAATCCTTTGTCTTGTGTTTTTTGCCTTTGTGATGCTTTAATCCAGTATGTCCGTTCGTTATTGTCTTTCTATTTTACCAAAAGTACAAAAACAAATAATCTCTTAATGTAGAAAATAATGCTACAATTCCCCACACAGCATAAAGATATTAGGTCAATTTAGTTGTGGTTCATTTTTGTATGTTTACAAAATAGCATGGCAGAATAAAGAAGAATTTTTCAATTACCTTTATTGTAGGAAATTAAAGGCTGTGTGCCATTTTTTATTGTTACTGGAAACTGGTACTACCATAAAGCTGCCACCATACGGCTTCCTTAAGTCTTTTAAACACCTTATTCCTTTTACAATATCCCCATTATATTCACCACCTTACTATATTTTCATGTTAGTCCTTTTTAGATTGACAGGCTCTAAATTACCTGCTGTTTTATCTTATCATAGCTTATGACTTTTTATTTTTAGGAGCAAGAACTTTATCAGAAGGAAGGTCTGGGTGTAAATGAAGTGCACTATGTGGATAATCAGGATTGCATAGGTTAGTATTTTATATAATATAATATTTATCTTAAATGCTGTGCATTTACCATGACATGTTGTTAATGAATATTTAAAAAAACACCTCGGGGATGGCAGATTACCATGGTCTAAGGAATGCAGTATGCTACATACGTATTTTATGTACGTCATTACATTTTCTTTATTCATTGTTCACTGTTGTTATTATTATTTTGCTTGTTTCTTCTGCATTGTTCTCGGCTTATTACAAAGAAGCATATTCCTAATTTAAAAACGTTTAGTGTACTGTTTACAATAGTAAAAACAAAATGCTGCCTTGGTTTTAATATCCTCTCTGTAAGACAGATTCACAATTTTCTATCTAAAGATAATTATCTGGTGAAGAAATTGTTCATTTTTTTAACTATACTTTTTTCTTTATGCTTTGCAAATACAGACAGACACCGTTACTTAAAAGAAAAGTGCCGGTAGAGATTTTTGTAGATAAAAATGTCTGTCCATTTATTTTTAATTAAACCGGGATTTTTAATGCTTTGTTGTTGACTTGAATACTTATTAGTTGTTTATTTTTCAGATTTGATCGAAGCCAAGTTAGTTGGTATTCTTGATATTTTGGATGAAGAAAATAGACTTCCTCAGCCAAGCGACCAACACTTCACTTCTATGGTGCATCAAAAACACAAGGACCATTTCCGCCTCACTGTAAGTTATTTAGTCTGTCCGATAATCATATAGAGTATACTTTTCTTTAGAATGAGTTTTGAAACCACTACTAGACTGGACTGGTATTTCAAAATATAAATATCATATGTATTATGATGGTCAAGAGTATATGGCTTTGGCAAAGGAACAAGCTACATAATCAACAGCAGAATATGTGCAAGCATTTTTGGGTATATTTAATGAAGTGATAAAAAGCAGATGGCCTATAAAGCTGCCAGGAAACCATTTAAACATGGTTGCAAAGTGAAGTTTTTACACAATATGTGGGATATAATTTGGAGGATGTTAACCTTAAAGGGCAACTCCAGGCTCCACACAACCAAATTTCATCCAGCAGATCACAACACAAGCATCATAAAATATGTGTATTAAGAACAGTAAACCTAGGCTTTATAAGTTTTTTTGTACTTCTTCTAATTACATTGCCTGCTCACCCTACCCCACCTTCCCTAGTAGATAATCCAGATGACAAACTAAGTGGCCATGTTTCATCAGTGAAAAATAAATTATGAATGCACACTTCTTCAGTGCCAGCAGTACTTCTTGCCTTCTGACTATTGTAGGCTCATAGGATGATCATCAGTTAGCAGTGTGAACCTATAAAAGATAATGAGGTTTCACCCGTGTAGACAGGCTGCTATTGTGTTGTATGAAAACATCGCTTTTTACCCTAAACAATTTACTGTAGTTTGATTGTCTAAAATGATTGTGTCTGCAAGGATGCACATTGTTTATTGGAATAAAGATTAATGTATTAAAAAAACATATTCTAGCAGGGCAAATAAAACATTTGTTGACATAGGAAAAATAATTGTAAGCAATAGAATACCTTTTAATTCAGCACACACGACTCTTATGACTCCCCTCAATATGCAGAGACCAAAACAAGAATAACCTCCTCCTACATCCCTATTTACAATACCTGGCACTCACAGACTGATATCAAATGCGTCCGCAAAGATTTCACAGTATATGGTATAGTCTGAATTTTGTAATTTCTACCTGTTAATAAGATTTTATTATACATTTACTAGGCCTTCTTTATTTCTGTGCTAGATTGTAATGATTGCTATTCATCTTTAATTATTTCCTAGGCTCTGGAACTCTAGGGTCCGATTTAATTGCAAGCCCGCAACTCGATCATAGTAGGCTGTATGTCTGCCTGTGTGCTGCGGGCTCCCGTTTGTCTCTGATTGCGATGCTATTCATTTGCTCAAGCCCGCAGGTTACTGTCCCAAAGTCGAAACTGTAAACCACTCACTGGTTCGTAGCACTTCAGGGCAGGAACATGATCAATTAAGCAGGCCCCTAACTACCCATTTTGAATCCGCCAATAGAAAATGAGACTCATTATTACAGCAGTAAAACATGGAGATTACATGTCAATCAATTAGGTTCAGGGGTCTGATATGCGATCAGACTTGCAAACCTGCAAAATAAAGAGTTATGAAAATTTGTGGGCTTGAGACTTTTGTGTAATTAATTCTAATGTCTTTCATCGGTCCCCCCGTTATTTAAAGTGCTGAATTTATTTTTTATTTGCATTTACAGTACTACGAATAGTACTATGCATAGGTGTTTAACCCCCTTGCGGGTCCTCTCTATCACTCTCCTTGTGCCATTTACGGGTGTGAAAACTTTTGCAGGGCTTGGGGAAATTGATCAATTGAATAGCGATTTGAAATATTCGCCATCGTAACTCTTGCGGAAATGAAAGATCAAAGGCTTCAGGGGGCTGTAAGTTATGGGTTTAACCATCAAATTTTTTTCTAGGCCGTAACTCGTAACCCGTTTTGGAGCCCGCAAAAAGACGCCAATGGAATAGCAAATTAACTTGCGACCCCACTTACATGCTACCCAATAGAGCAAAAGCTCAACTGAATCGAGCTCATACTTTTGAGCCTAAAAGTGATTGATAGCAAAAATATGAAAATAATCACCAATGATTAGCTATGATTCCAATAATCATAATTTAGGGTCTCCATATTCTTAGGCCTCCGTGATATGTATGTTGCTATTATTTACTTACAAGCACATGATTATTAACTTTCTTTGACCACTATCTGTGGTGGGGAATTGGGGTATCCCAATTATGTTGCTGATTCCTCTCAATTACATCTGGTGGCCATCGCATCTCCGCCTAGGGAGAGAAACAGGGTGACAATCTAGGCCTGTTCATGCAGATCTATATCTAAAAGCTTTGTCATCATCAACATAATATGCTTGATATAACTGTGGTTATCCCTGAACCCTACTAATTATATTGCATGTTTGTATTCCCATCTAACAGATCCTGCAAGTAGTGGGAGATCCTTAACTTAAAAATCCCAACTAGATCCAGAACCAGCTAAATCCCAAATGCACCCCTGTTACCCTCATGTCTCTATTACCTTCCACCTGATTTCAGTTATTTATCCCATTATTTATTTGTGTTAAACATTATGACACACATAAAGCAAATCTACTATTTTTTGGAACTGCATCTGCTCCGATTTTCCACAAATGAAAAATCTTAAAATAATAAAAACATAAGATAATGCACATTTATAATGCACATTTATAATACAATGTTATGGTTACTTTTCAGAGTTCATAATACTGTTGTTTTTTTACTGTTTCTGAAGAAGAGATGTAATGAATAAGAAAGTGGTTTATTTATGTACTGAAGTATGTGCTACTGTAAGTCTTGAGAGGGTGCTGATACCACGGCATAAGCTGCCTTTTTATCTTTACATAACAAATGACATCCAGGATTTTACCATTGATAAATCGTAATTGGATAACTGCATCCCAGGATACTACTTTTAGGAGAGTGTTTATTTGGTAATGTAATATTTTCTGAATATGCTTCCAAGAGAAGCCTTTGTGATACACATCTTCAATTTCAAGCAGTAAGAGATTGCAATATCCCCAAACTTAATTGCTGCAAAGCACACATTTACCAGACAACGAACTGCATTTAGATATATCCAGCTGCTACCAGCTCTAACTTTATTTATTTTGCCAGTGATGAAAATAGAGATGTTTACGAATATCAGCCGTGCCCTCTTGGGATTTGTCTTTATGATGTATATCAGACAAAGTTTGTGTCTGCGCCTTTCTCTTGCATCTTGTTTGTATTTATTTACCACCTACAATGCTTTTCAATATCTTGTAACAATATAACAATCATATTCTGTAGCTCTTGAACTGCGAGTGCAGAATAGAATGTAATCAAGTGTGTAATGTTATTCTATTTATTTTTGTGTTTTAGATTCCCAGAAAGTCTAAATTAACCGTTCACAGGAATGTCCGGGATGATGAGGGCTTTATTGTCAGGCATTTTGCCGGAGCTGTGTGCTATGAAACAGTAAGCATTTATTTATTCTCTGATTAGTGTACATCTATTCACTATTATACTTTTATCAAATGGTTATTATATTATCATTTTGTACATTTAATAACCTAAATGAATTCTGTTGGAAACCAGAGATTTTAAGAAGGTGTAGTTGGTATCCCTGAGTGTCTCTCTATATGCTCATTCTTTGTCAAAGTTGTTATTAACAAATAAGGATTCCTTGTGAGTTTTTTAAGTAATTTTAGATTTTTAGAATGACGGAGAGCTACAAGAAAATCCAGTGACAGATGATGCTTTATTATCTAATGATCACAATTTAGTAAATCACTTTATTTGTCAGATTAGGGTTAATGTATATAGTTTCAGTATTAGCAGTCTACTCAGACAAGTATGAGATAACCTAAAGGTGGGTATGGAAATGTGTCCCTAAACGTTAAGTGTGTATATTAGACACTGGCTAAGTCAGTAAGCTTACACAACAACAAAATTAGAGGTACCCAATTTAAGAACAGAAAATACCAGAAGTAGGTTTGTCCTACAGGTCTGGTTACCTACTCAGAGAAAAGCCTCTTTTAGTTCTCTTGTGCCCTTCACAAGGAAAAATATCCTGAAGTATATCAGTCTGGTCTCACTCAAAAGAGTGACCCAGACCCAAAATACCAGGCAATTCTACCCTGAATAGGAGAAACTGCAAACTCCAGATGTACGTTTCGACCTCTGTGGGCTTCGTCAGTGAGGTGCAGCTTTACTCCCTAAGGCACTGTGAGCAAGGAGTCCATGTCTGGTTCCCCCTATCACCCTTAGGGGGAGAGATACCCCTAAGGGTCATTTGCATACACAACATTGAAATTAGAGGTGCTCAATCAGTCAGTATGCTTATCAGATCACAGGCAGAATTGTGTTAACTGAATGGTTAAAGAACATTTTCTGATTATTATTTTTTTTTTTTTAACTTTTCTTTATGTGTTTTTTACTGGGTTATGTGTTGTTGCTTTGACAGTGGGTGAATACATATGTGGTACATAACTGGTTTGACATCCTCTAGTACTTTGTTGTTGTTCTAAGAGTGACCACACCTTAGAAGACCACTGAATAGCCATATTTTGAAGAACTTGACTTTGATGATCTGCAAAATTTAAATTAATAATAAATATTAAAAATAAATACAAAATAAATAAATACTCAATTAAACACTTTTGTGTGTTTGTTTGGGCGCCTAGGAACAGATGTAGATAACATTTATATTTGGTTCCACTGATAGAGCCTTAACTGATAATATAGTTACATAGTAATTGAGGTTGAAAAAAGACTTCCAGTCCATCAAGTTCAACCTTTTAAGATCTCCGTTGAGCTGTAATATGCAGACAAATGAATACGCAAGAGGAATTGCACTAGTCTGCTGTCTAGTTCTTCAATAAAAAATGCTATAAATATAGAGTTCCTTGGTTACTAATATATAAATATATTATATTGCCTTCCATCAGTTTCCTTGTATGACCACAACCACTTAATAAGCCAGTTTGTTAACAAGGTAATAAATGTTTGCGGCAGAAATAACTGTTAGAAAGTTTTAAAAAAATTACGTTATAGTTTTGTTCCCACTCTCTAACCTTTATTTGCCTTTCACATTCTGAGTTACTTTATTATGTATCGCTGTCTAAACTGAAATATATTCTTTTTTTTTTTTTTTTTTTTTTTCATTATTTCTTTTTAATAGATACAATTTGTGGAGAAAAATAATGATGCACTACATATGTCCCTTGAGTGTCTCATATGTGAGTCCAAGGATAAATTTGTTAAAGCGTTATTTGAGTCTGTCAATAATAACAAAGATTCCAAACAGAAGACCGGAAAACTTAGTTTCATCAGCGTGGGCAACAAGTTCAAGGTATAGTATTGTAGATGTAAAATGTTTTAGTGCATCTGTAATGTGTGTTTAATGTAGACTGAACTTCATTCATGCCTACATATTTAACTATGAACTGTGTTGCTTTGTAAAGCTCTATTTAAATATGTGACAATACTGAATAAAGCAAGCAATAGCATAGTAAAATGGAGCACACAGACCAGCATCATAAGTGTGCAAGTCTATAGACAAGGTTAAAAAAAAAGAAGAGTATTATAAGTTAGGTCATAAATATTCCCACATATTAAGGAGTAGAAAAACAACAATAAAACAGGAAAAGGAATGTGACAGGACCACAAAAACTTTTGATAATGTGATGAAAATCCCCAGTCAATGTTAAGTGTTGTATCTTTAGTGTTGAAGAATGTCATCATCTTCATGGCAAATGTTCTCCCTTGGATGTTTCTGGAGTTTTCTGATTTTCAGAGTTTGAACAGAGTGATCATTCTGGGTGTAATTGTATACAACTGAAGTACAATGACTGTTTTTTCATTGTGCTTTTGATGAAATGTCTGTGTAGATTCATCCTTAGATGCAGTTTTGGGCTGGTTTCAACAATGTAACAGCCCCTTTCTCGTACTGTACATTGTATAATGCAAACCACATTGGAGGATGTGCATGAATATGAACCTCTGGTGTAATGGGTCTTGTTGTTATGTGTGGCTAGAAATGATCACTGTGACTCACCAGACAATGAGGAAAACCCCTTACTAATAAAATATATATATATATTAACTTACTCGTGCTTTTGTAACTCTGATCATTCACAATAACGTTGATTTTGTTTGATTAGCAGCATATTAAATCCCTCCAATGCAAATGGTGATACTATCCTATTTTTCCACTCTTTCCATTCCCCCTCCTTCTCTCACCGCCATTCCTTCCCATTCTCCATTCCATAAGGCCTTCTTCATTTCTGGTCCTCATTCACTTCCCCTTTCCCCGTCTCTTCCTTTTTGTTGGCCTCCCTACTTTGTATTCCCTCTTTTTTCATTTATCTTCACTTCCCTCTTCTCCGTCACTTTCGTCTCCTCCCATCCCTTTCACTCGCTAAGAATACTGGTTGATAAATTGATCTTGTAGAAAGAAAATGGTGTTGGTGAGCCATAAAAATATGAATGACAAATAATTATTTTCAACAACTTGACACAAAGCTTTCAAATCACCAAATACTACTTCTTGAAAGGGATACTGAAAATATTTCAATGAAAACATAGTTTAAATGAAAGTTTTAAATTCTATTTTTATAAAAAAAATATTTTGCAACTTAAAAACTGCTTTTAGAATAGTATTTTAGCCCCATAATAGTAAAGTGTAGAAAACTCTTCAAGGGGTCTAATAGCATTGGTAAATGACCGCTGTAGTTTGCGAAAAGTTGTGAAGTATGTAACAAGCTATAAACATTAGCAGCCATGAGCATGGACACATATTTTTTTAGAGAACATCTTTATT
Source organism: Discoglossus pictus (assembly GCA_027410445.1). NCBI lineage: Eukaryota > Metazoa > Chordata > Amphibia > Anura > Alytidae > Discoglossus > Discoglossus pictus. The sequence continues at coordinate 273,178,246 of CM050165.1, read as the reverse complement.
TTAGTAAATTATTTTTGTGTGACAGATTTTATGTATGCAGTGTGTTCCTCCTTGCTTTCTTTGAGTTTGTGGGATATTTTCTGATTTTCTTAAATTTTTATATATATATATATATATATATATATATATATATATATACACACCACACACACACCCACCAACCTTGGATATGATGCCTCATTGGTTGGTTCATATAAGCGTTTAATATCTTTTCTACTACACATGCTGAACATATTCACATGTAAACTTGCATGCCATACTGGTATAACTGTCCCTCATTCCTTGAAAGGTATGATTACAGCCATGCACTACCCATGGCTGCAAAAATTAAGTGTTCTTAATTATTTTATGCCCATTGTTTGAACAACTGCAAATATTATTACTTTATTGCATACTCCACAGTGGGTCATCTAGCATACTGGTAAATTAAAAAATGTGTTTTTTATGGCGTGAACTATTAAAATTTGTTATTATTGAAGTATTTTCCGTAGCATGTGGAAGGTGTATAGTAAGGAAGCGGGACGTCTTCATGCGCAGTAATAAGATGTGATAAGATTCACTGCAGACAGTGTTGATGTAGAGATGGTTATCTTAATGAATACAATGATTTGGTTGGTGACAGGGGGTCTATAGATTTTCTTTGGTAGACTAGTACAGTCACTAATCAAGATCATGTCACCTTACATCACTGTGATACACGTCAGAGCCCCTTAATGTGAAGTACCTTGGCTTCTCTTGCCAGTACACACAATTAAGGTTGACTTTCACTGAGCAAATACATCAAAGTGTTTGACAACTACAGCCATTTTTACTGAGTATTGTGATTTCTGTTTAGTGAATCTCATACTTTTTTTGCAGAAAATAGCTATAAGTTCAGCAATTCAACACTTGGATAGTGAGTAGCAATATATGTTCTGCACATAAATGCTTATTTTATGTTGTGTAATCCTTTGTTCTGACTACACATCCATGTGCCATGATGTACTGCTGAGATAATGCATGCAAACATGTCACCAGCGCATGCTGCATACTGCATCCACACAACAGCTGCCTAAAATGTATTGTGACCTTTATTATTTCATTTATTTCCTAGACTCAGCTAAATTTGCTACTTGAAAAACTTCGCAGCACTGTAAGTATATCAGTCTTTAGGGTGTTTTATTTTACAATATTTGTTTTCATGTTTCTAATAACCTATTGGTCTTTGGACACATTAAATGCACTTTTTTCTTTGTTGCATTTGAAAGTGGGGACTTAATAATGTTGAACAGGGTTGTAGCATAATATACTGCTTTGAATGCCTGTCTTTGGGGGCTTCTCCCTGTCAGCCAATATGCACCAATACAGCTGTATAGGTCATCAGTGTCTGCCAATGCTAAAGTAGTGGGTATTCTGCTCACACAAGTATTTCTTGTTAGATGCCAATAAGTCTAAACAAGTTTCACTATTTTTTAATGAAATAAAACACTTTTATAATGTTTAAAACCTGTTCTTTTAAATGCATGAGAGAAAATTAGCATTCCATGTCCTTTAAAGAATAACATTTTATTACAGTGAAGCTGCACTGATGTTGCTGATCCTTCCCTCTAGTTCTGCTGTGAGAATGTAATCCTGGTTAATTACTACATGCTCTGACTATTAGAAATACATAGCAGTTGAAATATTGAATATTCACTTGCTGCATTCACTCTGAGCATGTGAAAACTCACATGGAGTAATTAGCAATGTTTTGATACAAACACATAGATAAGAGGTAAAGCTAGATGGGATCATCACCTGGTCATAAAAATAAAACTTTTCTAACGTTTGAAATTGCTTTTTAATGCAGTGTACCTTATTTGGGACTTTAGTATGCCTTTAAAACATTTTGCACTGAGCATATCAGGGGAATAATACTAAATCATATAGTCCTGTGCAACTATCTAACTGCAGCACAAGCATACCCACACTCCCACCTGCAAAGTGACCAGCTAACAAGACTTGATAATGTCTGAAGAATCCTGATAATCTGCCAACAATGTGTCTCCATGAATACTATAGCAATGCTGATAAGCAGCTAGACTGGATAAGCTCAGAATAAGTGTGATCGCCAAATAGAAGAACGTATTAGCAAGAAGATAAAGATGCAGACACTTGAAACTCCAGTCACACGTACTGTGCCAAAACGCTGCATACATCATTTCTGCAGACTAACTTCTAATGCACCCACTAACTTCTCTGTAGAAACTTAACGGCCATCTTATTTCTCTTTCAAATGAATAATTTCATTATTATAATGGCCGCAATGGAGATTTTCTGCGATCATGTAAATATCCACATGATATGAATAGTTATTGTGCTATATTTGCTAGTGAGGAATGGATAACCAATTTATATTGTTCTGCTGTGCAAAATCTCTAAATTATGGAGAGATGAAATACAGGAAATACAAATGAGCACTTAAAACCAAGAGAGAAACTGTTTTCTTTTTTAACGTTTATTTCACTCTGTTTTATAATTGCTTTTATAGCAACCATTTAATCCTCAAAATAGTGTAACAAATGGCTGTTTTGAGCTTCCTTTACTCCTATAGGGTCTGCAAAGAAGAAAATCTGTTGGATTCTTTAGCCACTTATCTCCTTTGCATAATTACAAAGGAAATAAAATGTATTATTGCAGTAAGGACCATGTATAAGCATTTAGAGGGAGCTTTTTTGTTTGGTCTTTTCAGAACCTGTGATAATTTTCCCATGAGTGCAATAAATCCTATTGTATATATGACTTTATAAAAACACAGCGAATAAATCCTTCAAATTAAAAAGTGTTTTACACATTTTCTAATTGATTTTAAGTGCACTATGATTATGCAGAACTCTTCATAAGAATTGTGTTCTATCAATGAGGAGGGTTCTCTAATTTTTTCACTGAATGAGTGACATTTTCACAGATTGTTGTAAACTATATATTTTTATAAATTAATTAAATGGTATCATATTAAATGTGCAATCCAATTTACCACTTTTCCTAATTCTTTAATTTATTTCCTTTTTATGTATTACATATTTAAGGATGAAAAGATAAGAAAGGCATATGTAGCAATGTTCTATACATTCCTAGTCAAATCATATGTGCATTCCTTGAAACATACAGGGGTAAAGAGACTGTTCTGGGTATCTGGACGTTTTCTCTATTTATGTACTAAGTATGTGTCAGATCACATTGGTCTGGATCAATAATTTACAGATGTTTTTTCACTACATTATGTGTGTTCATGTTAAATGACCAGGGGTCGCTTGAGTAATGATCCCAATATGCACCTTCAAGGTGGAAAGGGTAACGGCTGAGACTTTTTTGGTCCATTGTTCCAAGGCAGACACTGCTGATAACTTTATCCAGATCAGTTTGATGTTGGATAAATGGTTTGGTGAGGCTACTTATGATACAAGTCACAACATCCTTAGATCGATGTGGCAGCCAACATCCAACAAACGAAGATGACTTATATTTATGAGAAAAAGTTCAGCTAAAAAAAACGTTATATCGTAAACCTAAATAATTTGATTTATTGTAAAGTTGATTTATAGGGCAAGTGCTAAAAGACTCAATTTTTTTAAAGAGAATATCTATTTTATTCTGTCTCGAGAGCATTTATTTTTCTGCTTTGTAGAAGCTCTTATCTATTAAGTTTGAATTTTGAAAGTTTCTAGCCAAGAATATATCCTATGCGTTAACAATGGCATTTAAGATGCTGTCTAAGGACATTTATTACTAACACTGTAAATTTTTTGCCAGCTCAGCCCAATCAATAAGCACATTACATTTTGAGGGACAGCTATTCTGTTTGCACTATTGCTTTACAATTTAAGTCCCCCATTGCTTTTTTTTTACTTGGATTTTGAAGATCTGTATTTATTTAGGTGATAAAAAGAATTCTGGGGAATTTACATTATCGAGATGCTGAGCTTGGCAATGAAGGATAATGCATTATATGATATTTTTTTTTCTTCTTTTTTTAACATTTTAGTATCTGTTAATTATTTTGCTTATGCACATTTTGACTATGTTGACCTAGTTTTACTTTTTGTTTCTTGCTTGGTGCAGCCATAAAATACGTCCTAGTGTTTTTATACAAATAATTTACTGGGTTTCCCACAGGGATCGAGCTTCATCCGTTGCATCAAGCCCAATTTAAAAATGACAAGTCATCAGTTTGAAGGAGCACAGATTCTGTCTCAGCTTCAGTGTTCAGGTAATGTTAAGTCTACATTTTAATGCTGCAAATGTTTTATTAGAAAGATATGTCCATGCATTTATCGGTCTCAGCATTTTTAAAATAAATTAGAAGTTATAATAAGTTTTGTTTTTTTGGAGACGGGAAGTCACAGCTTCATGCAGAGTTAAATGGACACAGCTGACTGTGTAAGTGGATGATCATGTACTGTTAGAATATAAAATTGCTTTCTGTCTGTATTGCTGACATTACCCTTTGTTTGTGTTGGGTTTGCAGCTCCATCTACCCCTGCTAATGTAGTAGAAGTACTATGAGACCAAGTGGAATTGCAGGTGCATTAAGTGTAGAGATGGCCTTCTTTACAAAGAATCCGTCTTCTGGGTTATACAATAGTGATGTTCTTATAATGTCAATGTGGACATGAATGGCACTTCATTTCCAAATGGCTTGACAATATATGGTGGTGTGGTTGGATAAAGAAGATCAATGCTTTTAATTTTCAAGCAGTTTGAAATTCATAGAAATAAATTCTGGTGAGATTATCTTTTGAAATCGTTCAACCATAGAAAACATCGAATACTATTCTCTTTAGAAAAAGAACCAATTCCAAAATCAGTGGCAAAGCTACTGCTGGTGCAGCAAGTGCCAATGGCCCACAACAGGGTAGGGGTTCTCTGATACTGGCAGTAAATTAGGAATCTTAACTTGTAAGATGAGAATACTGTATAGAATAGTCCCCTAATCATCACGGCAGTAATCTGATCATTTACATATATTTTGGGCTTTTTTTTACCCAAAGGGTGGATAGAGAAGTTGCACTGGAGACCTCCACTCAACAGCTAAGCCACTGATAAAAAAATGTTTACTTTTTGTTTAGAAAAATACTGATTTAATAGCAATTGTTTGGAAATTAATTATAAACTCTGATAAAATGATGCAAACAGACTGGTCCCCTGTCAGATATACACAACATGGAGGTACTTGCATTGCTGGATGGGTCTGCTGGCATCACAACTTGTGACATTAACACTATAGTTGGGCACTTACCATAAAATGTGAGCAGCAAGCATCAGAAAACTTTAAAATATCCTAAAATGAGGGAACAAATGTCTTGTGTTGACAAACAAAGAACAAAAATGGAGATAAGGAGGTTGTTACAAACAAAAAATGGGGGTAAGATTCCATTGCTTTTATGTTTAGTAAATAAATAGTACATTTGTGTAGCACATTTGAATGTCTGAAACAAGTTAAAAACGTGTTTCATGCTCAGAATTCTGAGAAAAAACGTTATTCCACTGCATTCTGGGAACCTGGGCAGGGACATGCAAATGTGCCCACAAAGGCTTTGCTCTTGCAACCAAACAACCGTTTTAAACATGGTGTCCCTTAAACATATAGCTGCTGTATTACACAGCTCAGGATGGATTACACACAAGCTAGGAATCCTACCCACGTACAGCTGTTTCAGAATTACCGCCTATCATCAGCGTAGGGCCGGATGTTTTGAGTTTAGAAATACTGTTTTTAGTCAAGTCCAAAGTCCGTTTCTTTTAGATATTGTTAAAACTACTATACCTATGTACACATTGTACTAGTATTTTTTTTTTCAAAACAATATGTTTTTTGATACATTAATAGTATACACTCTGTGCCAAAGTATAGATCTGTATTATAATTTGTGCACAGTGTGTTAATTCTCTGTGGCAGCAATAATGACTTGCCCTTATGTTGTTAAGTTTATGCTTCTACACAAATCTAGCATATGGATTCACACTAAAAGACAGCTGTATATATAAATAATTATTTATTTTACCGCTAAATGGCTAGTACAATGTATAAATAAATGTTAATGCTTATAACTGAACCTATATACTCGATAATTTTGCTTTAAACAGATCTTTTTATATATAGTAGAAGATTACATTTAAACAAAAAAAAAAAAAAAGGAGTATTGTTAGAACCAAATAAAATGTCAACATGATCTAGCATTAAAACAATTAGGAATGTCTATGAAACTCTGTTATTGGAATTAATCACTGGTACTCCGATAATAGCACAGACACATAATGTAAAAACATGTTTATGTTTATTTATATATATGGGGATAATAAATATTAAAATAATGTCTTGGTGTAAAGTTGATTCCAGAGAGTATACATTGTATCCACAACCTTCCTGAATTTTCCCATGTACTGTACGTTATTATTCCATAAGG
>CM050165.1:272294321-272544321 GCA_027410445.1 Discoglossus pictus | reverse complement strand
GTAATGACATTTAATGTGACACTTAGATTGCACACAGGTGGACATAATTTCACTAATTATGTGACTTCTGACGGTAATTGGTTGCACCAGAGTTTTTTATGGGCTTCATAACAAAGTGGAAGAATACATACGCACATGCCAATTATCTGTTCTCTATTTCTAAAAATATAGTTTTATGTATATTTATGAATATAAATAGTTTTATGTATATACCAACCTAGACTATTGTGTTCTGATCCATCACATCAAATTCAGATTAACAAAACATTGAATTTAAGGCTGTAATGTAACAAAATAGGTAAAAAGTCAATGGGGATGAATACTTTTGCAAGGCACTACTGTATATCAATATATATATATATATATATATATATATAGATATATATATATTTTTTTTTTTTTAAATTTATTTATTATGTCTTTAGATCCTTGGCGCTTATTTTCAGTCTCTTTTCCCTTAGTGCTGAAAAATAGACAAGGAGAAAAGAGGCTCCTCCAAGGTAGCAGGTTTTGCAAATGAGGAAAATTCTATAAAAAGTAGGTAATCTCCTTACATTTATGTCAGGTTATTCGGGCTCTAGATTAGACTTCTTTACTCTAAAAAAAATTTGAGATACAATTAGATGGCTTTAATGGGTGTCTGTTTCTGTCTCTCCCTTTCACATATCACTACTCTCCATGTGCAGGGTTATGTGTGCAGTCAGATTAGGTTTAGTAATGTACACAAATAACCAGGTGTTAACCTGGGAGTTGTGGGAGGGAACTTCTCTCCTCCCCTATATAAACCCCTCCCTTAACCTACATCCTCACCTGAAAATATTCACTTTTCAGGTTGCACGCCGTCCGTCGGCTCCCCTGCTGTTCCTCTGCTTCTCGCAGGTTCGTCCCATGCCTGCCGTTTCTCCCTTCCCTTTTTGGGCTCCCCCGTCTCCCCAGCCAGCCTCCGTCCATGCTGCTTCCCTAGCCATTCGTGCACTCTCCTGCATCTCCTGTTCCTCCTCACTCCTGCCCTGCTGCCCGTTTCTCCCCTCCTCCTAGCCCCTGCCCCGTCTTACCTCTGAGTCCCGATGGCCCCCTCCTGTTGCTCCGCCGTCTCCGGTCTCATCCTGCGTCCGTCCGCGCTGTTTTTGGGCGTCCCGGCGCGCCCCTCTCCTGGCCCGGCTCCTCCTCCTTGCTCTGCCGTTTCCCATGCCTCCTCCGCTGCTGCCCGGCTCCCCTCCTCCAGACACCTCCGCCGCAGCTCGCGGCATGCCCCTCTTTCGGCGGCACGCCCCTCTTTCGGCGGCCCCGCCTCTCTTTGCCGGACTTTGCTCTAACCTGGTCCCCTCATCAAACCATTAATTTCAATCCCTACACGTACGCCATGCCATATACCAGTCGCTCACCTCAAACTGCTTCTTTCTTTCACTAGACTCTAACAATAGCCATGGCCGACCAAGCCATCTCGGACGCCGAGAGCTCTCCCTCACAGGCCGCCTCATCTCACCCGAGATCACCATCCATACCAGGCAGCCATGCTTCATACCGTAATTGGACCGTCCCTTGGATAATCCAGGAACTCATAGACAGAGGAATCTCATACTCAAAAGCCTCCCAACTTACCACCATCGGACCCCATCGCCCAAAGGCAACACATGTTGTCGGACATTGCAGCATCCATAAACTCTCTGGAAGCACGCATGACCAGACTAGAAGACCCACGAACCCTGGGACCAAAACCAGGCCCCACAACTTATGCTGACAGACCAGGTGAGACTTCAAACATCCCTCCTGCCATTATGCCATCTCATTTCGTCTCCCCTCAAATCAGGAGAGATATATTAGACGGCAAGGACATCAACCTCGTGCTATTAGTTATTCCAACCCAAGAAGGTTCAGAGAATAAAACCATGACACAGGGGGATGTATCCATTACGATCCGTGCCAAAGATCCTCGCCTGAATCGAAAACTCACGGTTACCGAATTCGTGCTCGCTTTTAGCGTCTATAGAGACGTGTTATGCTCCAAGAGTAGTCCAAAAATATTTGACTACTTCGCTCAAGGATTGCAGTGGATCCTGACACACGTCAAACGATGCCCTATAGTAATCCACTACTTGAACGACTTCCTATATATAGAACCAGCTACCTCCAAACCATCAAGCCTGGAAAAGTCTGTAACTCTATTTACTGATCTGCGCATACCATTAGCGCCAGACAAAACGTCAGCCCTACGCACAAACTCGAATTTATCAGCATCAATTTAGATACCCTACTAATGGAGGCTAGTCTACCAGATATCAAATTAGATCGAGTCCAAACACTCCTGGCGAACTTCAAAAAATCTAAAAGATGCACAACAAAGGAACTACAATCGCTCCTGGGCCACCTGACTTACTCAGCCCACGTCTTATCTCAAGCCAGACCATTCACGAGAAACCTTTTCGCTCAATTATCAAACCATCCCAATTCACGGCTACCTTTCACTCTTAACGACCAATCCTTAGAAGACATCTACCTTTGGTCTAGATTCCTTCAATAGTGGAACGGGAAGTCTTTTTACTAGCCAACCCCACAAAATCATCATTGACGCTCTACCTATACACATTTACTACCCATTTCAAGATATTACACGCTACAGAAATCATCACTTCCATCTGGCCTCCGCCACACACAACGCCAAACGCCGCCACTAACGTAATTCAAGCCCTCTACGCCACAGTCGCTTGGGGCAAACAGTGGACAGGACAAACCTTTCTCCTGCTCACGAATCACGTGCCAACTCACCGCACATTAACCAAACTCAAAACAGAGGACATCGCATCCATGTCGCTAATACGAGAGTTGGCTCACATCTGCCTCATAAACCAATGTCGCAATTATTCCAAACTCATCACTGCTCACCTTACCATACCCGTTTTTTCTTCGCAGGATATCCAATCAGTGCCACACCACTACAAGAGCATCCAACCACCTCAAGTTCCACGCAACCTGGCTTGACAACACTGATCCGAGCCGCCCAAGATACCATGCGTCAAGGACTGTCGTCCAATACACAAAGGACATATGCTAGCGCATGGCACTTATTTACTATATTCACTGCCCATTACCGAATAAAACCTCCATATACCTCCACCACCATAACCGCCTTTGCCTCCCATTGCGATTGTCGTCTCCACTTACACCCGCACACCATCAAAACGTATCTAGCGGGCGTGCAGTTTCACCTCACCGCCCTATTTCAAACCGACAAATCAATCATATCATTGACTCAAATCTAATAATTTCTCAGAGGCCTACAGCACAGAGCACCCCCCTCCAAACTACAACATCATCCCATAGATGGCACACTTTTCAAAAGGTTGACCACGCTGCTTTCCACGAACCCATTCGGCCCCGACACATCCAGGACGATCCGAGGGGCCATCATGCTTGCTTTCTACTGCTTCCTGCGTCCAGGTGAGTTTACCACTTCACAAAACAACCCTCACTATCTCACCAAGCAGGACATCACTTTACATCCAGATCACTTCACGCTCACACTCCAGCGCACCAAAACAAGTTGCAAACCCATACTCATAACATACTACCCATCACACAACGACTGGTGTCCAGTCTCCACTATTAAATCCCATTTAAATTCAATATCTTCCAAACCAACCACTCACCCTCTCCTGAGCTTATCAAGCCAACCCTTGTCCACCACCTCCTTCATAGACTACATTAGACTGCTGCTACTCAAACTCGGCCTAGACCCTTACAGCTATTCAGGACACTCTTTTCGCATTGGAGCCGCCTCTTCAGCCTCCAAAGCCAACATTCCCACGCACATTATTCAATCCATGGGTCGATGGAAGTCAAATTGCTACACCCGCTACATACCTTTTCCCATTGCAGAAACTAAACAGGCTTTTCAAACCATCACTCATTAACCTTCTCCCTAAAATTCTGCTCACTTTTTGGCCTCTAAGCAGACTAAAATGGGTCTAGTAGCAATTGCCACACACCAGTTACTACACAAGAGAAGGTCACGACCACAAATAACCAGGTGTTAACCTGGGAGTTGTGGGAGGGAACTTCTCTCCTCCCCTATATAAACCCCTCCCTTAACCTACATCCTCACCTGAAAATATTCACTTTTCCCTCCCACCTCACCCCAATTTAGGCCTTCTCCTCTACCCCTAAGCCCTCTAAGCAGACTAAAATGGGTCTAGTAGCAATTGCCACACACCAGCTGCTACCCAAGAGAAGGTCACGACCACAAATGGAAGATAACTTCCTTCAGTCCTCTGTGTCTGGATCTCCACAGGTCAGCAGCAGCAGAAGGAGAATACCTACTTTTTTAAAGCATTTTGCTCATTTGCAAAACCTGCCATGTTAGAGGAGTCTCTTTTCTCCTTGTCTATTTTTCAGCACTAAGGAAAAAGAAACAGAAGATAAGCACAAATGATCTAAAGACACAATATAAAAACATAGACAAAGATTTCAAAGGGATCTGGAAAATTAGATCAGGCTGAATGTTTTAAGAATATTGTATTTGATACACAACACAATTATTTTTTATTTAATTGTATAAAAGTGCTTTTTAATTCAGAAGCGCAGCTAGATACACAACTAAATTATTTTTCTACTATATATATATATATATATATATATATATATATATATATAGTACATCTGTGTTCACATTTGAATGTCTAAAGCAAGTTAAAAAAACTGCTTCCAGCTCAAAGTTCCGAGAAAAACAGTTATTACACTGCATTCTGGGAAGTTGAGCTGGGACACACAAATGTGGCACAAATGCCTCGCTCTTCATTCCATAGCCATTATCAAACATGGCTTCCTTTAAGCTTATGCATGCTGTATTACACAGCTTTAATGCAAAGCCAAGGTTGGAATAAACACAGGCTATATACATACATACAACCACAGCTTAATTTAACTTATAATAGCCAAAATAGTGATTGAAACCATTCACGGAGAAGCTGAAGTCTGTGATCTGCTCCATTACATGTATTTTTCTCTGGTGCTTTCTTCTATTTCATGGTAAATCAAGTTTACTTATTTTATCCCTTTCTAGATTATTCATTAAGATGTTTCATTGTACCACAAAGCAAGGATGGCGCCCAGCTTCCACACTGCTATGTCTAGTTTGACTTTCATGTGAAATCCTGCCACTGCAAGTCCTAATGCAAGATTATTCAAGTATAACTATGACATTTTTTCAGGACCTTTGTTTATGGTCTTATTATTCAACTGCATAAGAACTTCTCAGTGACTGGTGTATAAATCTCTGCTTAAAGTCAAGAAGCAAACAAATTATGATTTTAAGCAATCATGTATTTGAGTAAATCTTTATAATTCTGTGCTCAGTAATCTCAAAGAAAAACAACATTATTTTCATTCTTTATGTAGTCAACTACCTTGTGTGTGTGCCTTTGAGACAATGAACCTTATAATAGTGTATTAAAATGATTCAGAGTTTATTATAGAATATAATCAAGCAGTTTAAATGAATAAAACACATACTATTAAAAGCAGCATGATATATATTTTCATGTTAACAACCTAGGCAGTAAAACATTTTGAAACTAGGATATTCAATTATTATACTCATGATGCATAAGCATTATCTGTATATTATGCCTTCAAACTAGCATTGTTATTTCTAAAAACAAAACGGACAGATGTTTGCTTTACAGATTGTACTTATTTACTGAAAAATATTTTACAGCAATATGTATTTCATAATTAACAGAGACAACTACCTCCATATACCTACTACATTGACTGATTATTACAGAACTGGGGCTAGTTATTCACATTCTCTTTATTGACAGTACTAAATATTTAACAATTCTCTCTCTCTCTTATTTACTACTAGTGACTTGCCCGTCAAAAATGACAGCAATAAAATTTGAAGCCTGCAAATGGTATTTGCCTCACATTGCGAGCCTCTCCCCCTCTACTTTACTGGCCTCGCGATGAGCCCCTTCGGCACTGATCACGGGCCTCGCAATGATCGCCTTGGGTGCTCATTGCGAGCCTCTCCACCCCTTTACCTCTACCCCCTCTACTTTACTGGCCTTGCGATAGCGCCTTTGGTGCTCATCACGGGTGTTGCAATGAGCGCTTGCAATTTGGCGCTTATTATGGGCTTCGCAATGAGCGTCATTGGCGCTCATCACAGGCCTTGCAATGAGCGCCTCCCCTGTGTCTCTTCTCCCTCTGTCTCTCCCCCCCTCCTCCCTCCCCTGTGTCTCTTCCCCCCACCTCTCCCCCCATGTCTCTCCCATGTATCCCCCCTCCTGCATTCTGGGAAGTTGAGCTGGGACACACAAATGTGGCACAAATGCCTCGCTCTTCATTCCATAGCCATTATCAAACATGTGTATCCTAGCCTCCTCCTCTCCCTCCCCTGTGTCTCCCTCCCCCTCCACCCTCCACGGTTTCTCTCTCCCCCCTCCTCCCTTCCCTGTGTCTCTCATCGCCCTCCTCCCTCCCCTTTGTCTCTTCCCCCTTCTCTCTCTCCTGTGTCTCTCCCCCCCTCCCCTGTGTCTCTCCCCCTCCCCTGTGTCTCTCTTCTTCCCTCCCTCCCCTGTGTCTCTCTTCCCCCCTCGCCTGTGTCTCTCTTCCCCCTCGCCTGTGTCTCTTCCCCCCTCCTATCCCTCCCCTGTGTCTCTCTTCCCCCCTCCTCAACCTCCCGTGTCGCTCTTCCCCTCTCCTCTCCTCTCCCTCCCCTTTGTCTGTCTTTCCCACAGCTGTCCCTCCTATTTGTCTCACCCATTCTTCCCTCACCTTATGCTGCAGCCGCCTCCCGTGTGCGCCCCAGCTCATGCGTGCACGACCGGCCTTCAGTGCGCGCCCCCGCTCGTGCGTGCCCGAGCGCGCTTGGCCTCCCGTGCGCGCTCATGCATGTGTACGCCCCTGTAACCCCCCGGCCACCGGAACATGGAGCAGGGAGTATGGGGGGCGGGGGCGCGGGTTGCGAGCCCTGTAATGTATTGGCGGGAGCTGATTTGGTGCGATGAGTGCCTATGTCGCTCATCGCGAGCATCAGTGGGGCATGGGGAGTTGTCAAACTGCGAGTTGTTAGTTGCAGTCTGCGCTTTTTGAGAGCCCCAAAGCTTTGCAAGGGCCGCTGCCCCTATTCTTTGGAACTCCTTACCTCGCTCCACCAGACTATCTTTCTGCCTCAAATTCTCTTTAAATCTATTTAAAAAAACATCCATTCAAAAAAGCCTATCATCTTTAGCCTCTTCATTCACTATGCATTTATCACTCTCCTGTACCTCACCCACACCATTTAGAATGTTTGCAAGTTTTCAATATTGTAAGGTGCTTTAGGGAAAGCACAGTGTATATCTGATTGAAAGCACAATAACAGGGCCTTTGCTTATTTTCATTGTGGGAAAATTTTTATACTTGTACCTAACCCCTGTATAGCGATACAGAATATGTTGGCGCATTACAAAAAAAGCATAATAATAATAAGGTATATTTCATTTCTTCACCCCAGTTCACATTTTGTAAATGTCAACCATGCCACATTTTCCTTTGTTCCTACATTCATAATTAATATTTGTTTGCTGACATAAGGAAAAAAGTATTTCCACTGTCGCTAAATATTTTGGGTAGTGACATACAAACAAGGCTTAAAATGTACTAACTTTTTGCCTCTTGCCCACTTAACTTCTCTGTAAACAGTATTTACCGGCTCTGTTAAGGATTCAGGCTAGTGACATGCAAACAAGGCTGACATCCACAGGCACAATACATTTTGTTTGTTATGTGCAAATTTGTCGAAATCTGTGAAGTTAATTTCTGTATTTCACTAAATATGTGTTACATTCAGGGCCATCATTAGAAAAATTGGAGTTCAGTACAGATGTAGCAGCCAACCTCCCCCGCCCCCAAGAAAAAAAAAAAAAATGTTCTTTGCTCCTCAAAAAAATTACAGATGCAAACTTATTTGCATACTTTACTACACATATGGATGCACAACACCACACATGAAATCATGCACAATGAAACAAATTTGCATAGAGAGAATGCAGTTTAAACAGACATATTTATGTTATACAATAACAGCCAGTAACACACAAGTATGACATGCATTATAAAACTTAAAACCAGTACACTGTATATGCAATATCAATACTGTATGATGTTTATTGCTAAAAAATCAGGAATTGATTTTCAATGGTCATATTCTGGAGACACAATTCAATTCAAATGAATGTTCCCCAGATATAAATCATTCCTCATTGCAAACCAAGTCTACATTAAAAAGCCAGATGGTCCTGGCACTATATCACAACTACATAACATGCTTAACAATCTAAATGCAAATAGAACTCTATCTACATAGAGAAATAGATAATGAAAGATGGCAAAAAACATAGGATCAGGATGTGAGAGCATCCAGAAATATAAAAAAAACTAAACAAAAAAAAAACTTTAAAATATATTTTTAGTACATAAACCCAATAATATTAAATAAGTAAAATCCATCAACATATTTCAGAGTATGTAAAGAATTCGGTAAATCTTTTCATATGTGGTGGGAATGCCCTGAAATTCAAACATTCTATAGAACATTGCAAAAAAATATTTAAAAAATATGTTTGTTTGTGAATTAAAGTTAGGACCGGTAATAATGCCTCTTAATTGGCCTTTGAAAGGTGTAGGGAGCCTCCCTGGCTGTCATACACCAAGCCTTAACTGACTAGAAAAACAGTTTTACAAATATTCCAAATGGAAAAAAAATGTGTATACTATATTGGAGCAGAAAGACCAATTGCAAAATGTTTGGAAACCTTGGGCACAGTATTATAATTTATATTTAACACAAAAATATATAGAGATTGATATGTGACTGTTATGCTTAGGAGGCCCCACTGAAATTTTTGGACTATGGACTGTCATTCATAATAGATATTGCTAAATATTTCCATGGACCTGGGAGTTACTATGGAAGGTGCTAAGTTGTTTGTATGGGCAATGTTTACAGAAATGATGTGTGTTTAGAATGTGCTTTGTGCTAGTGACTTGCTTAATATTACTGGTTGAAGGGATGTGTTTCATAAATGAGTTAGCAGCATTTATAAGTAATAGTTATAACTTCAACAATATTTCAACCATAGGACCTGAGGAAACTGCGTGTCTAAAAGAGGGATATTCCTATTAGCACCCCTACCGAAAGGAAGGCCAAATTGATGTAATTAAGGTGCAAATTAACCCTCACAGAGCTAGGGGGCAGAAAGAAGGATTGCATCTGATCAGACTACAGTAGACTGACAGTCTCCTTCACCACAGGAGGCAGATTTTCACAGACAGGTTTCCTCACATGAAAAATAACTGGGGTTGTATAGAAGCGTGTGATGTGTTAATAAAGGTTCTCTGTTTTGTATATACTAAAACATGGTATGTATGTCATTCTGGGCTCCACTAGAAAAGACCAGTTTGTTATTTTCTTAAGATGGTCCTAGGCTAAGGGACAATTGGCCTGTTTCTGTTTCATGTTCCCTGGTTGTTAATGGACTGACTACCTAAGCTGGGCACCGACGTAACCCTGAATTCACAACCTAGAGGAATTTCTGTAAGCTGAAGGCAGGTGGTCAAATCTTGGTCATGACAGTGACTTTATAGGGTTTGTCATGTAATGCAAAGCAGCGTTTAACTATTTTGTACTGTTATCTTTTACTTTTATGTATTATTATTTGTTTACTTTACTCTTGGCCTTCGCGTGTCCCTTCTCAACCCCCCAGAGCCCCCACGGCCCCGTTGTCCCTCCTCTGCCCCTTGGCTCATGCAGAAAGTGGAGTGGAGCCTCACAGGCATGGCATGTAGGTAACTATTTATATAATTAAATACAGATATATATAGGTGCATATATATGTATATGTGAATCTATCTATCTATCTATATATATATATATATATATATATATATATATAAATAGAGTATCTCACAAAAGTGAGTACACCCTTCACATTTTTGTAAACATTTTAGTATATCTTTTCATGTGACAACACTGAAGAAAGTAGTAAAGTGTACAGCCTGTATAACAGTGTAAATTTGCTGTCCCCTCAAAATAACTCAACGCAACAAAAGTGAGCACAACCTTAAGTGAAAATGTCCAAATCGGGCCCAAAGTGACAATATTTTGTGTGGCCACTATTATTTTCCAGCACTGCCTTAACCCTCATGGGCACGGATTTCACCAGAGCTTCACAGGTTGCCACTGGAGTCCTCCTCCACTCCTCCATAATGACATCACAGAGCTGGTGGATGTTAGAGACCTTGCACTCCCTCACCTTCCATTTGAGGATGCCCCACAGATGCTCAATAGGATTTAGGTCTGGTGACATGCTTGGCCAGTCCATGACCTTTACCTTCAGCTTCTTTAGCAAGGCAGTGGTCGTCTTGGAGGTGTGTATGGGGTCGTTATCATGTTGTAATACTGTCCTGCAGCCCAGTCTTTAAAGGGAGGGGTATGTCACAGTACAAGTTGGCATTCAGGGTTTCTTCAATGAACTGTAGATCCCCAGTGCCCGCAGCACTGTTATACAGGCTGTCCACTTATTACTTTACATTGTAGCAGAGTGTCTTTTCTTCAGTGTTGTCACATGAAAATATATAATAAAATATTTACAAAAATGTGAGGGGTGTACACACTTTTGTGAGATACTATCACACTTTTGTGAGATACTATATATTTATATATATATATACAATTTGGATGGGGGAGAGACAGCGTACACCTCCTAGTGCAGATCAATCGAATAAAAAAAAGTATAGAGAACAGATAAAAGAGCTGATATGATATTAAACTATTAACAAGAGGTAGGTATTGCTTGTGTGTGCAGTCCTTAATGCTTGCTTGGATCTTCCGATGTACTGTATCACAACTACATAACATGCTTAACAATCTAAATGCAAATAGAACTCTATCTACATAGAGAAATAGATAATGAAAGATGGCAAAAAACATAGGATCAGGATGTGAGAGCATCCAGAAATATAAAAAAAAAACTAAACAAAATTTTTTATAAAATATTATATTTTTAGTACATAATCGCAACATATTTCAGAGTATGTAAAGAATTGGGTAAATCCTTTCATATGTGGTGGGAATGGCCTAAAATTAAAACATTCTATAGAACAGTGCAAAAAAATATTTAAAAAATATGTTTGTTTGTGAATTAAAGTTAGGGCCGGTAATAATGCCATTTAATGTTCATTGAACATGTTAGATGGTGGGTTCTAAATTAGTATATGTTCCACTGGAACTTGGCATGTAATATAGCTATACCCAAATGGTGATGCTGTAGTATATATGGATCTCTATGTTTAGTTGTAAAGATATAATGGGTGTACCAGTTGGTTTCCCACCACTGGTGCATCAAAAATGGGTGGTAATGAAAAAGCATCCAATTTGATAGTGTAATTTATCCAGAAAATAATCTTCATTGTTAAAATAAATATAATGTGTCCAGTCTAAGTATAACATTGACACAATTTCCACAGTATTAAGAACAGAATAGCCAATTGTAAAATATTTTATATATTAAAAAAAATCATTTCTACAATGATCATATATACTGAACTTCAAAGGGTTAAAATAATTTTCCAACAAGCATATTTTAATTCTGATGATTGAGCATGTAACCAATTTGTAACCAATATTCACATATATGCATAACCTACTCAACTCCGTATTTTGAGAGATGGGTGATTATGGGTGTGTATTCAGATTAGTTACACATACTTGAAGCAAATAAAGAGACATCTTTTTGTGGGGTCCCATACACCCTTTGCTTTGGTATTCCCCTGATGGTAACCTTGGTTACATTAACATATTAGGGAAACATATGCAGTAAGGGATATTTTTTGCAAGTCTAAAAATCATAGATACATTTGGACATTTATGAATCCACTGAAATAGACTTATGCTTATGCCTCAGCCACTCTTAGAAATAGTACATTTACATTGTTTTTATTAATTATCTTGTTTTTATTTATTAACTTTTAAAATATGCATTGTACAAATCATTCCTTGGTGATCTGAAACCATATTCTCTTCATAAAATTACTTAAGGTCAATTATGTGATAGCCTGAGCTCATCTTTAAAAAACATGTTTATACTGTGGCCTGATAATTACCAAACAAGTAATTTCCATTATATTCACTAAGCATCACAAGGCTGTTATGCACTTTATTAAAGGCTGTGTTGTCTAGTTTTACATTGAAAATTGCCCATTGCAGTTCTTCCCAGCACATTAAAGTTGCTGCAAAGGCTTATTGGATCAATCTTTTTGTTTATATAAATGGACTTTGCGTCTTAATGTAGGCTGGATTAGTAATATTATTGTCACTGTAATTGGCAGATAGTGTTTCAAATGTTCTCACACCATTTGTGAGTTTCCAGTTCTGCTTTTGATTGAAAGATGTCTCTATTTGTTGTCTCAAAAATGTTCTCGGCAGTCTAGGTCATATTAACAAATTTTCAAAACCATTAGAAAAAACAACACAATAAATATAGTCATATGGAACAACATATATAAATTCATACAGAGCTCAATAAAGTTTGGATTTGTCGAGATGCTGGGACTTCACTAAATGTTTAAGCATCTGAATTTTGTGTTGACATGTCATTCTTAAAAGACCACTGTTGTGAACCAAGGTTGAGCACCTGCCTTTGGCTTACAGGAATCCCTCTGGTTGTCAAATATTTTGAGTCACCTCACTCTGGGCCCACCCTGGTTAGTCTCCATTAACACTGATTGCCCAGGTTTACAGGAATACAGGAATGCAATACTACCCCCAGTGGATAGGAGCAGAGTTGCAGGCAGAGACCTTCATAACAATATTCCCTTCAGGTTAGAAATATTATATTCCATCAGAATAATCCACATACCTTAATTTATGCATATTCACTCACTGACTCCTTTTTATTTTCTCACATCATATTTATACAGTAAAGTCACTGCAAGTCACAAGTCACACCCCTTAGCAACAGCACTCTTATCCAATCTCTCCATAGCTAAGTGACCCATCTGTCAATCATCTGCTGTCAGCCCTTCTCAATTCCCCCTGTGGTGTTGGTGCATTCTTGGCTGAACAGCTTAATGAGAGCTTTTGTAATGGGTAGGATAATTCACACATTACATTGCTTTAGTGACTGGAAGGGCTTTTTGATGTCTGTTTGTCCAGGAAAATAATCACTTCACACCTTAGTTCTAGGAGTGGTTAGGAAGTCTGCAACACAGGGAGGCCAGCACTATGAACACTTGCTTGTAGACAAAGTTTATAGATGTATCCCCATCCCTCCTGCATACTTTCTGTCCCTCCACAAACTGGTAACCACCATAACTGAATTCCCTTAATCTCAGAGCCCAGAGTAATACTTTCTATCACACTCCCTGACTAAAATGCTGTCTGTACATACCAAGCATGCCTAGGTACCCTCTTTACATTAATAAATCATGATATTGGGTGCAGCTACTGAAAAGATGTTTGTGGCATAATATAAGTGAGTATACTTGTATCAGTGCATGCATGTGAGAGATGGCTTAAATGACCACTATAATGTATTAAAACGTAAAGCTCATATGTTTGTTTGTTGGGGATTGACTATTGAAAACTGTATGCAGTTAAAATAAATAAAAGGTGACAGTTTTTCCTACTTTTTAAATTGTCTCTTTTCCCTCAAAAAGAGCTGATTTTCATCTGCTCCATGTGCTGTGTCAGGGTGTATGACAAACTCTGCATGGGGTTGGACCATCATGGAGTTTGGAAGCAGGCTGGTCTGTGATGTCACTGATCCTCCTCATTATATCATTAGCTACTGCCCCCTACGCCAAGGTAACAACTGTATTGAAACTTGCTTGCAGCTACCCCATAGCCTTGCCCAGTTAAAATTGCAGGAGTACTTTAATGGCCTATGGCTAGCTAAAAAAACTTATGAGCTTTACTTGAAAATCAACTATGGTGATACTTTAAAAAGTGCAATTGTGTCCCTCTCTCTTTTGTTATTTTATATGTGTAACTATTAAAATTGCCTGGTGCATAACACCTGTTATATGAAGTAGCACTTAAATAAGTAAGAAAAAATGGGAAAAAATAGGAAAAAGAAGACAAAAAACTATTACAGAGTCTAGTCAATACAATAGTATAATAATAATGATGACTGGTGATTGCAAAAACTATGGGCATACCATGGGCCTCATTCAATTGCGATTTGGCCAATTGAATAGGGCTCTAAATAAGCACATAGCATATTTATTTTAAAGACGTTTTTAGTTAGTGAAAACCTTGCTTTTGAATAGATTTTTACTAACTAAAAACTTCTTAAAAAAAAATATGTTATGTGCTTATTTAGAGCCCTATTCAATTGGCCAAATTGGAATTGATTGAGGGCCCATGTATGAATATACACACCTATATCTGTTGAAATGGTTCCAACAAGGAATCAGGCCATTAAACAAAAGAGAATATGGCCCACTTAATCTATACATGCAAATCCCAGTACAACTCTCCTCATGGCAAATTACTTTGCTAATCCTTGGGTAGCTGCAAATGGCTACAGCTACTATAAAAGTTACAAAACAAAAAGATGCATAGTAACTCATAAAATGTTCAAATGTCTTCTTTTTCCTATGTTTGCCTATTTTTTCCCAGTAATTAAAGTGCTACCTCTCTCTTTTTTTTTCTTTTTTTTTTCTCATATTCTCTTTTCTATTTCAACGGCATTATATGACGTATATAAATGTGACACGTCCTAAAACTAAAAATGGAGTTAAATGGAAATAAGTCTTCTTTTTTTACTCTCCTGAGGTTGATGATGCGCTGAAACTGATACCTTCTTCTTAATTCATGAACCTGTGCTTTTGCACAACCCACTGCCTGAATGAGGCTTGAAAAAAATGAAAACAATATTTAACCACTTGAATACTTGATGTGCATTTTTGATTATATAATTTTGATTATATAATTCATGTATTCTGGAACTTTCATTTATGTGAATTAACTTTTATATTGGTTAGTTGCTGCTTACTAACTTTATATTTGGAATCACTTTGTACTTGTTTGATTTCATTTACATTTATATTACATATACCATGAACCTTAAGAGGTGACAAAGGTGTGTTTAAAATATGTATGTATGTTTAGAAAGGGAGTGGCCTGGCTATTAGATGTATACTGAACCCCAATGTATGTGACAGAGAGACACTGATGTTGACAAACAAGCTTTGTGAAGAGAAAGCATTATTATTTAAAGGTATATATAAGTTTCCTTGGTTTCAAATGTTTGGTAAGAAACAAGTAGTGATTATCAGAAAAAGATGTGTTATTTAGATAATTTCAGTGTACGTATAAACATATAGGCAGGAGAGTAAATTTCACAGGAAGAACATATAACTAAGTACACTGAGAAAATGCAGCTAGGTATGGAGTTTAACCTTTCAAAGGAAGTAACTGCTGCAGGATGGAATCACATGGTTGGGTGGGGTCTGGGCCTACATCTGAATCAGAGCACAAGGACATAGAGAGAAAGAGAATACATACCACAGGCTGCTTTGAAACACAGAAACCCCAGAGTGTGATACAAATATATCTGTTTTCTTCTGATTGGCCAAAACAAATTATGCATTTTATGCTAATCTTAGTAGGGATTTTCAGGGGAGTCAACTGACAAAAGCCTCAGCTTGCAAACTGAAAAGATTTAGCAAACATCAAGGTGAGTTTGTAAATGTTTATTTTAGCATTTTTCATGCAAAATTGTTTTTGCATAAACTACTAATTCTTCCAAAATCAGATGTATTCATAATCGAGGAAACTTAGATATGCCTTTAAACACTTTTGTAAGTTGATTTTATACAGCAAATTAGAAGGTTGTTTAATATATTTTCTTGTAACTTAATTAAAGCATTTTAAAAATTATTGCTTAGTGTTGTTAATCTTTTTAGGAAATAATTTTAGGGAAACAGATTCCACTATAGAGTAAATCAGGTGCTCACTTCACTGGCTTCTCTTAGCCTCCAGAATAAAGTTTAAAATCTTGACCCAAACTTATAAAGCCCTCAACAACAGCACACCCCCATACATCTCTGCTCTCATCTCGAAATACTCCCCCACACGCCCTCTTCGTTCTGCTAACGACCTTCTTCTTTCTACCACTCTTGTCACCTCCTCTCACTCCCGCCTCCAGGACTTTTCTCGCTCTGCCCCTATTCTCTGGGACTCCTTGCCTCGCTTCACCAGACTATCCTCCTGCCTTAAATCCTTCAAAACATCAAAAAAATGCACCTCTTTAAAGAAGCCTATAACCTTCCTCCCTAACATGCTCAGCACTACTCTCTCCCTACTGTACCACATACAAACTTTAACCTTTAGATTGTAAGTCTGCGAGTTTCAATCCTGCAAGGTGCTTTAGGGAAAGCGCTATGGACACTGGATTCCAAGCTCAAAGACCGGGCCATCCACTCTTTGCAATGTGTGAATCTTTAACTTGTCATTGCCTGTAACTTAGTGCTACGGAATATGTTGGCGCGTTACAAATAAACAATAATAATAATAAAAATAATAAAAGGCTCTGTTTTTTGCTAACTTCTACACTAATGTAAAACTTTCGCTCCCCCAGATTAGAGCTCTCAGCTCACAGACGTAAATCCTGCCTCCGCAACAGATTTCTGTGCAGGGAGCAGCCAAAACAAACTTTATGGATAAGACGCCCCTAGAAACCAATAGAAAATGTGAACGTCATAAATCTTATAATGAGTGGGAAATGCAGTAACAACTACGGTAACTAGCTGCTGCAATGAAACAGATACCGTATATACTCGAGTATAAGCCGACCCGAGTATAAGCCGAGGTACCTATTTTACCATAAAATACTGGGAAAAATGAGTGACTTGAGTATAAGCTGAGGGTGGGAAATGTGCTGCCCCCTGTGTCCCTCTTGTGCCCTCTGTGTACCCCTCTTGTGTGCCCTTTTCTTTTGTCCCCTCTCTCTCTCCCCTGTGTCTCTTCACCCCTCTCCCATCCCTGTGTCTCTTCACCCCTCCCTTATCACCCTCCTCAACCCCCCTCCTCATTCTCAACCTCCTTCCTCAACCCCCTCCTCATTCTCCCTCCTCATCCTCAACCTATCTACTCATCCTCAACCTCCCTCCTCATCCCCAACCTCCCTCCTCAACCCCTCTCCTCATCCTCAACCCCGTCCTCATCCTCAACCCCCCTCCTCAACCTCAACCCCCCATCCTCAACCCCCCTCTTCATCCTCAACCCCCTCCTCAACCTCCCTCCTCAATCTCAACCCCCCATTCTCAACCCCCTCCTCAACCTCAACCCCCTCCTCAACCTCCATCCTCATCCTCCCTCCTCATCCTCAACCTCCCTCCTCAACCCCCCTTCTCATCCTCAACCCCCTCCTCAACCTCCCTCCTCAACCTCAACCCCCCCATCCTCAACCCCCTTTTCAACCTCCCTTCTCAAACTCAACCCCCCTCCTCAACCTTCCTCCTCATTCTCCACCCCCCTCCTCATTCTAAACCCCCCTCCTCACTTTACCCCTCTAAATACCTCCCCCTCTCCCTTTCCCCTCACTTACCTGCATCTGAAGCTTCTGCTCCGGCCTCCGCTCCTTCCGGCCAATGCTAATGAAGTGACGTCACATGAGCGCCACGTCATTTGCATATACCGGGTGCCAGCACCCGGTATATGCTAATGATGCGACGTTACATGCGTGCCATGTCATTAGCATATACCGGGTGCCGGCACCCGGTATATGCTAATGACGTGGTGTCACATGCGCGCCACATCATTAGCATATACTGGGTTCCGGAGCAGAAGCTTCAGATGCAGGTAAGTGGGAGGTAAGTGAGGGGGAGGTATTTAGAGGGGTAAAGTGAGGGGAGGTTTAGAATGAGGAGGGGGGGTTGAGGATGAGGAAGGGGGAGGGAAAGACGGGGGGTTAGAGAGACACGGGGGGTTAGAGAGACACGGGGGGGTTAGAGAGACATGGGGGGAGCGTGACTTGCGTATAAGCCGAGGGGGCCCTTGTTAGCCCTAAAAAAAGGGCTGAAAAACTCAGCTTATACTCGAGTGTATACGGTATATATGAAGTAATTGTTTTTTAATAAAAAATATATTTTGATATTAAAAAGATGTGACTATTGTATTTATAACTTCTATCAGTAAAAAATTATTTATTTTGTGTTAAAATATGATAAATTTATAGACAAAGTATCAGACATGTATTAACTCCTTGAGTACTGGGTAGTATGTTACCCTGCATTTTATATCATAAAACGGGCTTAATAGTAACATATCATGTTGGACTGTTAAGTGTCAAATTTCATAATTTCATAATTTTGTAGTGCTTTTTTTTGTTGCTATGCTGTCGCTTTAAATGTTTTAAATGCTTTGGGGGGACTTAGCAAGGGTTTGTAAACCCCTAAGTTAACAGCCCTATTAAATTGGGGCTATGTGTGTTACTAATACTGGGTATTAAATTAGCCATGTAACAAGTTTCAAGTGTGTTAGATAATTATGATGAAAGTAGGGAACAAAAAATATTCACATAAGAGAACACAATTGCGAAATATAGATTACACTTCTGTTTTAAGGTTAAGAAGATAAAGAAATACCTATGATATGCACTATATAACTACTTATTAATATGAGTGTTAAAAGGGGTTTTAGTAAGATAACACGTATACATGTGTGGTCCTTTTCTTACTACATAATAGGAAGCTAAGGAAGTATTAGAAAGGACATATTAGAGAGAGTTATACAGTAAATAGGCACTTTTGTATTTTTTTAATGGTGAAAGAAATTAATAGAAAGGAATGGTAATAAATATTGTTTAAGAATGTTCACGTGGGGTAGACTATGGAAGATAAAAGTATTGAATTAATCGTAATTTTTAAAGAAAATACATTCGAGAAATATAGATTATACATCCTGGCCAAAGTCAACAATATAAGGATATGTCTTGTTTTTATTTGTTTTTCTAATCTATGATATGCACTATGTCACTTTATGTATTTACTGTATATGGGTGTTAAAAGTTTAATATAAAATAAGATAAGAGAAAGATAAAAGGACAATCAAAAGGAGAAATCTAGAGCTCGTGCGAATCCAGAGATTGATGATTGATTACAATTTTTAAAACTGGATATGATAATAATATTTTTTCTGAGCTACCATAGACCGCTGAGACATTCAAACTGTATCAGTTTGCATATTTCCTTACTCCAGGTTGTGTGGAAGTAGGATCTTCTCAATACTTAAGAATATTGAGATTAAAGCAAAAGGTGTATGTATTTTTTGTTTCGTTTTTTTCTTTCCCCCTCTTTTTTTTCCTTTTTTTTTCTTGGTACTTCTCATTCGTGGATTATCTTTGGCATCCAATGTTGTGGCACAAAGGGGTGGAAGGAAATGGGGGAGATCCAGAACATCAGACTTTGCAATTTAGAGTATGTCTTATTAACTTAGATGACTTTAAATATTATTAGTTTCAATGCCCAGGGCTTAAACCTTCCAGTAAAACCTAATTATATAGTCAGTATGGCTAAAAGACAGAAAGTTTATATATTTTTGGCCCAAGAAACCCATTGGCAACATAATACAATTCCTATATTGCCAGAGAACGTGTTTGAAACAATCTATAATACAACCTATAAAAAAAAGGCGAGAGGAGTTTCTTTCTTTTTTAACAAAAAATTGGAAATAGTTGAGGAATTTGTAAAATATGACACAAATGGTAGATATTTATTATGGGTACGGCAAATAAGGAATGAATATGTTATACTATTGAATGATTATGCCCCGAACATTAAACAGAATAATTTACTTAATAATGTCTTGGATATGATGAATAAATATGATAAGGGTAAGATAATAATAGGCGGCGACTTTAATATGTTTCCTAAAATGGACTTAGTAAACATAAATATAAAAAAGTGAAGGGATATCCAAAATAAGACCATTATGGAAATTGGAGAATAACTTATTAGAAGATGATAATTTGAAACCACAATTATTGTATGAATTAAATAGATTTTATGAAAATAATTAGAAATCGTTCAAAGCTAAAACCACACTGCGGTGTGCGCAAAAGGCCTATATTAGAGGTCAGCTTATAGCCTGGAAAACTCTAAGAAAAAATCTAAGAGACGCCCCACTAGACAATTATATATTGAACTTAATAAATTAGAAATGAAAAATTAACTGAAACCAGAAGTGGAAATTGCAAAACAAATTCATCTTCAATACCAAACGATGAGTGTCTGCAGCTCCTCTCTGTCAATCACTCCACTGGCTTCCCATAGCTTCCCGAATCAAATTTAAAATCATGACCCTAACATATAAAGCCCTCAACAACAGTGCACCCCCTTATATCTCTGCTCTTGTTTCAAAATACTCTCCCAACCGGCCCCTTCGTTCTGCTAACGACCTTCTTCTTTCCTCCTCTCTCATCACCTCCTCTCACTCCCGTCTTCAAGACTTTTCTCGTGCTTCCCCATCTATTTGGAACTCCTTGCCCCGCTCCATTAGATTATCTTCCTGCCTCAAAACCTTTAAGAAATTATTAAAAACACACCTGTTTAAAAAATCTTATCACCTTCAGCCTTAACATGTACAACTGAACATTCCACAGCTTTATAACACTCCCACCCACAATCTACAGTACAACACACAGACCCCTCCACTTTACTGAACCAATTGCTTTCAATTGCATTTGTCACCCTCTTGTATCACACATAAACCCTTAGATTGTAAGTTTGTGAGTTTTCAATCTTTGGTCAGTGCCTTGGAAACAAGCTCTATGTACATTTGATTTTATGCTCAAAAATAGGGCCCTCCATTCTTTACAAGATGTTTAATTTGTTTTCTGCCATGTACTCAACCCCTGTACAGCGCTACGGAATATGTTGACGCAATATAAATAAAGATAATAATAATAATAATAAAAATAATAATAATAATGAAGAATATCAAAATGCAATTAAGAAAATTAAACAGACTTTAGCAGAGAAATCACTATGGAAACTTCATCTTAAACTGTATCATTTTGATAATAAGATTAGTAAAATGCTAGCTAATAAGAATAAAATTAGGAGTTCAAAAAAACAGATTGAAAAGCTGAAACATAAAGATACAATTCTAACCAAACCATTGGAAATAGCTGAAGGCTTTGTATAATTCTACCAAGGGTTATATAATTTAGAATCGGATAAACAATTTAATAAGCCCTCTAAAGAATAAATTACCTTGTTTTTGAAGAGTGTGAACTTACAGAAAGTTACCAAAACTCAGTTAGAATAGTTAGAAAAACCCATTTAAAGTAAAGAAGTCAGAGGCAATTAAAAGTTTAAAATGTTGTTCCACACCAGGCCCGGACGGCTTTAGCAATTTTTTTATATAACTTTCCAATTAGTTTTAATAATGCAAATCAAAGATTTCTTTAATGAGATCAAAGTAGTCACTATAGTCACTATCCCTAAAAATAAAACAAACAAAGAAGTTGTAGAATGTGGTGATTTTCGTCCCATTTCTTTGTTGAATACAGACCTTAAATTATATTTAAAAAATCTGGCCTCTAGACTGAATGTGGAGACCAGACTAAATTTATAGTGTGTCGGGATAGTAAGGACAACTCCAGAAGACTATTTAACCTTATTGACTATGCAGGCCGGACTATGGCGGCCTGTTCTTGTCTTTAGATGCCGAAAAAGCATTTGACAGAATAGGGTGGGAGTATATGAAATTGAACTTGGAAAACTATGGATTGGGGGATTTTTAGAACCGTGCAATAGCCACCTTATATTTAAAGCTGGAAGCAAGGGTGTCAGAATTGGGCTTTATTTCTAAAAGATTTAGAATTTACAACGGGACAAGACAGGGTTGTCCCCTGTCCCCCCATTTCTCATTTCTCCATTTCAAATGGAGGAAATTGGAGGTATTGAAGTTCAAGTTATAAAACTGTATTGTTTGCTGATGATGCTGTTTTGAGTCTTACTGACTCTAAAAACTCTTTATATCATCTCCAAGAAGTAATTGTGAAATACGGAAAGATTTCTAACTATAAACTAAATTTTCATAAAACGGAAGTACTGTCTATAAATTAACAAGGTGTGCTTAAGGAAGAACTGGAAAAAAACATTCCCGTTCAATTGGACAGGAAATAGGTTTACACACTTGGGCATTACTTATAGGAAATAATTAAACAAAATCATCCCATCTAATTACAAAAAAATCTATCAAAAATGTTTAGAGTCTATACAAAATTGGAAGGGTAAGAACTTATCCTTATCAGGTAGAATTGCTGTTATTAAAATGGCAATTCTCCCTAGATTCACTTATTTAGGGCCTCATTCTAATGATGGCCACAAAATGACAACAACACTGCAATCCCTTACTGTGTGCTGCGGTCCCTTCGCTACTTTGCTATTCAAAGGAAAGGGGCCACCACACACCCCTTCCCACGGCCAATTGCAAGACAGACAATCGGCTGGTAGCTTTGGCGGGCTTGTACCCGATCGCAGGCGTTAGGCCGTAGATCAGAGTGCAAGCCCGCCAACCATAAAAGGTAAAAAAAAATATAAGGAAGCACTGTACAGCACTATAAATGATGGGGGACACATTGAGGGACATGAGGATGACATGTACTACATTGTCTAGCTGGCACATTACCGCTAGTCTATACTGTCATTTGAGGCCGCAGTCCACCAGGCTTGAAGATCAAGTTGCTGCCTTGGAGGTCATCCAAGCCCGGGACGATGGGCTTGGATGACCCCCAAAGCAGTAACCCGTTCTCCAAGCCCGGCGGACTTGTAGCCACAAATTAAAGTATGGGCTAGCTGCAATGTGCCAGCTAGCCAATGTACTACATGTCATCCTCATGTCCCCAATGTGTCCCCTATCAATTACAGCGCTGTACAGTGCTGCATTGACTATATATTTATGCCTAAAGAACCTCCACGGCTCCTTAAAGGGACCGTGGCACACTAATGGCTACCGCAAGCCAAGGGGGGTACTGTAAGTACCCCTGCAGCAACTAACATTAACCTCCCCATGCTGCGGGGTCCCCATCGGGACCCCCGGAGGGACCCCACATTAACCCTTGAAAAGGGTGTCCCCATTGGGTGCCCCCGGTGCATTAAAAACTAAAATTTTCTGCCTGCGCGGGTACCTTAAAGTTCTTTAAAGGAACCACGATCAATAAAACTATTAACCTCTGTCGCGGGGGTACACCCCGGCACCTAAAATTAACCCCATCACTTATGGGGGTCAATATAGACTCTTTGGGAAAAATTTGTGACTTTGAATCATACAAAATAATTGCTGCTGAAGTTTGGTCTAGGTCTTCTCTTGTCCTCCTTATAAAGATATATATCTGTAGAAGGTGGAGTACCTCCCCCCTCTGTTTTTTATTTCCCTGCCTTGATTCTTTTTCTCTTTGTTATGTTTTGTAGGTGTCTGGTCTATTATTCTTTTTGAAGAAATTAAAGAAAATGTATGAGGGGTTAAGTAAATGAGCGAAAAGAGATAAGAGGCTGTAAGGTTAAAATAGCAAAAACTTGCTGCCCCTTCGTATACAATGTTGTAATTTATTGTAATGAAGAAATGGATATATTGTAAAGTATTAATGTATGTAAATATAATGTATCTTTTCTCTCTGTGTATGTTTATTTATCTGAGAAATAAAAATGTTATTAAAAAAAAAAAATTATCCCTGTAACGTGGCTCGCAGTGGGCTTTGCGTGTTAAGACAAAGAACGGCCGAGAATAGCCTACGTGCTGAGCAACATTGAACTTTGCGCACGTAAATCCTTTGATCTGATGAGCCTGTAACCGCTAATTGTTCAATTCAGCTATTAAATTGCAACTTGTTCACTCGTGAGCAAGCACGTAACACGCAAATGGTGCCCAAAGGCCTACGCTGTAGAGCACCCGCAAAGGGGGTAAAGTACAATACGTAGCTCTTGTAATGCACATAACAACACACTACTGTACTCTTATTATAAGGAAAAGTGATGTTAGGTCTTAGAATTAATAGCACAACATTCTCAAGCCCGCAAATCTGTCACGAAAAATACTTTATTTCATGTTTATATTTAGTGCTTTATCGATCCCTGCAATCAATGTGTTACAACATATACTGTAACTGACATGTAATAGCATATCATATTTATGGATTTATTAATATTGCATTATATCTGGCCTGTGGGTCCGATCGCAAACTGTAATTGAAGCACGTTGGACTTCAAAATCTACCCTCCCTTTTTTTCAGTGACGTAACGCTAACCATCTCTTTTTCCATTGGCTCCATCTGAACCCGTAGCTATGTGATTGCTTATTTGCTTGCGTTTGACCACGCAGACCCAATGGCCAAGAAGTGATTTACAAAATAGCGTCTCTTGCTTGTAACTTGCAGTACTTCTAATTTAATAGTAACGTAAGTAGGCCAAATTTGAAGCACGCAGCACTTACGTGCTACACGTTGGACTTTAATATGGCCCTAAATTGATAAAAGAAAACAAGAACTGAAAGGCAGTTCAGTAAACACTGACATATAGAAAATGCTTTATATTTAATAAAAAGAGATGAATGCTTGTCTATATAATCATTATGAAATGATCACATAACAAAGATGTGCACTGTAGGTAAACAAATATCCTATAAATGACAGTATGAAAGCCTTATTTATTTTTCACATTATTAAAAATAGCTTACTGTGAGCATAAAATGCCAGCTCATTGTTTCCGGGGCGCTGAAAAGATTAAAAAAAACATAAGAGAATATTGAGAATTTACTGTTTTAGATTTAAAGAAACAATTATACTATACATACATATTAATTCCTAAAAACTGCTGAGAACTTTATATTTTATGCTTGACAATGTAAAAAGCTCTACTTAAACTTAACTTTTTTATGAAATTTGTATATTATATTATTTATATGCCAAATCTTTCTACGGAAAATGAGACTGCAGAAAACTTAATGTAAAAGAATTCTACTCATTAAGCCAAGTTTAACGTGTGTAAAGTACAAGAACAACTATATACCAGGAAAGTTGAGGTTCTGTTAGAAAATACTGGTTCAGCAAGATATTGTTTTAACATTAAATGCAAACCAGCCCCAGTTTCAAAAATCTTTATATCCTTGTCAGGTACCATTTGTGTTATAATAAAGCAAAGTCATCAGTAGCCCTTGCAGTTCCACATAATGTGAAGCATCAAGGGGCTTGTAAAACTATATCTAGATACACAGCATTTTTTTTTAGCTGAATTTAAATCAAATGTAATAAACTTTCTAAAGAAGTGCATTAGGCAAACAATTTTTCCAGGGAGTTCCCAACAAGACCTGGTAGAAAATCTTGACATTTTTTTTTGTTTTCATGATGTTTAGTTTTTAGTTAGATAAAAAAACTAATATTCTAAACAATACAAGTAAAACATTAAGGAAATTATAGATGCAAGAGATGATAATAAATGTAAAATTGTAAAAATAATAATAACTTTTAAAAAATATTTCAGTATATCAGGTTAGAAATTTGTCATATGGAATAATATTGTTTTTATAGCGCAATGCCATTAATATGCTAGAAGGACCATAGTGGTGTGCATAATTCAGGGAAAACAATAATATATTTAAAGATTCATATTGTCTATTATCTAAATACCAAAAAGTATTCTGCATATAGGACTCTGAAACAATGTTTAGAAAAACATGATGAAGACCTTTATAAATATAGTAGCGATGGAATATGTGTATGCATGTATACATCTACAGTCTTTTATTGCAAAATTCAAAAAAATATATTGTTATATTACAAAATTAAATTGTTTCTTCTATTAGAATAATATTCTGAAGGATAACCATCAATATAAATACACATTTTATTTTAATTATTCTTAACTGCTCAATGACTCGATCATTTTCATGGCCGAATGTATATCTAGGCAAAAAAGGCAGCTCTTCCTCACTGGGAAGTAATGCTTTTTTAGTTTAAATATTTGTAAATGTTGATGGTCTGTGGGTCATACAATTGATTATGTTGTTAATGAAGTTCTCAATTAGATGTATTGTAAATTAAAACACAATATTTACATGTGTCATTTAAGATTGTTCAAGGAACTCCAGTTAAACCACAAAATAGAGGGAACATTATTAAAAAAGGTCTCTAGAGTGTTTCACAATATTGCTATTAAATTAAATAGATTATAACATATGTAAACAAATTATATATGCAAAATTATAATATAATGATCAACATAAATAATCCTTGAAAGGATATTGCAATGGTAAAATAAGTTATAGGTCATGTTACATGTATTATAATGGAAGTCCTATTAGTCCAATTATATTCCATTTTTCTGCTTCCCTGTAGGGCATTTCAATACTGTTGTCTCTTCCTCAGAGAATGTAACTGTGTGAGAGGGATAGTCAGCTATTTATTAATCTTCATACTGCATCTTATAATACACAAAGCAAGGTAAGAATTGAAGTGGTCCAAGAAGTCATGTTGTACAGCACCAGGGGTCATAAAAAGTATACATTGTGAAATATTATAATAGAAGCACCTAGGGCCATACGAATTATACATAGTGAAATATTAGAAGCCTATATTAGGCAAAGTATGTCATGTAACATAAGCTATGGATGTATAGTAACATTTATGTATTTAAGTTAACTTCTAATCTCTAGTGAGATGTGCATTGTATCTACAGTTATAGGACAATTGTAAAACTTTGTTTAAAACATACTTTTTGAATATCTACATTTAAAATGTTAGAAAGTAAAAAGTGTGATTTAATTTATAACAATGCTGGAGTAGTAACTACAATTTTAGTTTCTTCTAATCTCTTCAACAATTAAGAGGAACAGAATTATGCTGTTTGCCATTATAAATATACGAAATCATCACTATTATTAATAAAACTGTGTATTGTACAAAATATTTAAGAGATAAAGAAGCAAACAATGAATACACATTTAACTCATTATATTAAGCTTGTGTTTCTACTGTTTGTTTGCCTTTCTAATACAATAATTTTACTCTAATGCATCCATTGCTGATTGTTTCCACCAGTTTGCATTTTAAGTGGATTGTGGTGGGATCAAAAGTGCCCATATGTATATGTCACTGTATGTCATATGTATATTGTCACTGTATGTCATATGTATATTGTCACTGTAGGCTAGAAATGAGTATCTCTCTTGCTTTCCATGCTCAGTGCCTATGATTTAAACTTTACATTATATAACAGTATCTCTTCACACAGATGACTTGACTATGATTCTTGAAGTTACTGCAGGGTGATTCTCAAAGTTTGAGTCATTTGTTGATATGCTTGAGAGATGTACTGCATTTTAATTGTGAGCACACACTGTGCTTTTACATGTATTTAAAGTTGTAGAACATTGGTTTTTTTCAATATAATTAGTTATTCAGTGGTCCAGCAGTTAACTGATAAACTATTGTAGCTGATCTGTATTCAAACCATATTGAAAAAATAATGTCTTATTGCAGATTTTACCTATCCCAAGCAAGGCATAAAAGGGATCTGAAAAGAATAGTCAGTACATTGGACCTTGTGCAGTCCTTCAAATTATCTGTATTTTTACAATGCTGTTTTTTTTATTTACTGTGTATATTAAAACTGTGTAAGAGGTCTGTCAAGGGACATGTGGAATGCACCACTTGTACTCTTAGTACGAACACAACAGCTGCTAAGAACAGCCTGGCTGTTGCAAGTTTTCCTTCTTGCTGGCAGGAACAAAAACTACAATGTGCGTCTAGTGTGTGTTGCTTTATTTATTCTTAAGGTTTTGGCCAACTTATATAATGTCTACTTTTAGAACACCCTATAGTATTTAATATAAAACTTAGCTTTTATTGGTGTTTGTTAAAACATAGTTGAAATAAAATTAGGAGAAGATCATAAAACTGGACCCCAATTTAATAAAGCTGAAAAATGTATTGCCACATAGTGACCATTTTATATAAATATTAAAGAATACAGCCTGTTATACATCTCATTACTATCTCCATTTTAAATATCTATTCAACGCTAAGTTCCCTATATTTGGCTCTGGGTTTTAATGTAATCCTGAGCTTTGTGGCAGCGTGCTCTAGACACTTAAGACATTCTTGACTACTACTGGTGTGGGGCTCTGATATATGACGTCACTAACCTGGTACCCAGCGCATGTTTCAACTACTCGCTATGCGTAGGATCTTCAGGGACACCTCGTTTGGCTCATTGTTATAATGGCTTAATTAACCTGTTAGTGTCATAAGACCATTTGATTAAGTCCATATAGTTTATAGTGAAATCCTAGCAGATATAAATATTACAACAATATGTTTTCATTTAACTATAGGGCTGTCTCTTAGACATAATTATTAATGCTCAAATAAAATATAATTACAAAATTATCATTGCATAACATTAAACATTAATCTCATATTCCTTTTACAGTTTCTAAATTGAAACAGATTTTTTTAATTTGATTTCAGAAATTAATAATTAATAATATCAGTTAGTTGTTATGAGTGATCACATTTATTTTGCAATAAAATATATTGTGTATAGGATATTTTAAAGGGATTCATTTGTTTATTTTCAAGGTCTCCCGTTCGGAGTAAACAGGGGATGAATAAAAAAAAAATGTTTAAACAGTTCCGTTTTTCCTATGTAACTTTTTCCACAGATACAATCAATCTTATAAACAACATCACAAGTATGGCAAATGATAAAAGACCTGACTTTCAATAGCTGTTTTTGTCTGTGTCTGGGAATTGTCTAGTTTTCTGTACAAAAATACATGCTTTACACTTATCATATGATATACTTATGTTCTTTGTTCCTACTGGACCATAGAATATTATATTTTGTGTCAAAGTGACTCTTAAGTAATACATCAGAAATGAGTTGTTATTCTATATGTGATACTTGGTTTATGACTCAGGATATCAGATGAAACTCTATCCTCTAAAAAAAAAAGGCCAACATTTTTCAAATATCTATTTAATCAATTGAATCAGTGTGTTATATCTAACAATACTTCTGACCACCTAACTCTTAATAGCTTTTGACTGCCCTTGTAACAGTTCCTCCCTATTGTTTCCTCCTTCTTGACGGTAAGCCTTTTTCAAGCAATTGTTAGAATAAACTCTGTCTTTGAATCTGTCTCTAAATTCACCAGCTTACATCAAAGTCATCAATGTAGCTGACATTTGTGTGCAATGTTAGATAGTATCCTATTGGTTTTGCATTCAGTGTATTACTCTTTTGAAGCTTTCATAATGTAACAGTTTATTAGTCACAGTGCTTTTGTAAAATGTTTCCATTTTAATCTCTAATAGTTTCTAAGTCAGGAAATGTTATGTTGTTTTCTTAATAATATTCATAAGTAAGTTTTCGTCCAATGTTGTTATTATTAAGTTAATTTACACAATTCTGTAACTTTGATTCAGTTCCATGCCAATGCAATAACACATCACCAATGAATCTAAGCCAAAGTTATTTTTTTCTATGTATAGAAAAGGTTGGCATAGGTGGGTGTTTATGATGTCCACTTTGCCATACCCCTTTGTAGTAACATTACCACAATATTTGTTCCCTTGTCAGATGGTTTGATAACAATTTCCTTATTATCTAGAAGTTCACTGATTGCTTGTCTTTCAATTTTATTGTGTACTATTGTCATATCTACTATCTGATCCTATAGGGTTTTCATGCTCAGAGGAACCACTGGACTTTAGAATTGTTAAAATGTTATGAGCCCTGGGCTGGCAATGGTTAATACTTTGCAATGCTGATAGTACAGTGCAATTTTTCCCATTATAAAGAATTGTGTCATGACCACATGGACATTGGGTCTGTTGCAGCCATGATGGCATGGATTGGGTTAAATGCTTTAAATGTTATTCTATATTGCTATATTATTGCTGCTTGTAATGGCAGAAAAGCTGGGATGAAGACACATAAACCATGAGCTGCAAAGGACATTTATTTGTGTTAGATGGATCCCCAGATTTTGTATCTTCTGACATAACCAACACATGAGGGGTTAAACTGACAGTTGGGTTTGAGAACTGAAAAGAGTAACAGTCATTTGAGGTGTTTTATATAAAAAAACTGAAGCAGTTGTACCTATATATTATGTACAATTTCACCACCATAGTATGACACCATGTCTTTTTGATTGTAAAATATGTGCTGTGAAGACTTATAAGCAGCATTGAGTACCCTAAGTGTCCTCCTTCCGATACCACAAAGATAAAGGGTTTTCATGTACATTTATATTAAAAACAATGTTTCTTTAAGATAAATATAACAATATTCTTTGAGATTCATTCAACTTCATTGAATATCAGCCTAATATTTAGTCCACTTTGAATAAGCACAAAATATGCTGACAAATAAATCTGAAACCTTTTAACAATTTTATAGGTAGATTTAGGCTGGTGGTGTTTACAGGTTCTAACTGCCTGAGATTTAGCAAGTTTTATTGTTACAGTCGGTTAGTTCTACAGTTCTAGTGCTGGTGCATCCATGGGGTTCATTGTCCTGATACTGGTTCCATATCCTGCTATAAGGAATACAACACACCTCATGATTCTGATGGGTAGGATTGATCTAGGATCTTTTCAAGCCCAATCAAGCAGTAGATCATGATAAGGGTCTCTAGTTCAGTTGTCAGCATGTTCACAAAGATTTCTATGCTAGGTGAAATCGATAGTGCTGATGTAAGTTTACTATTGGGTTTCAATTTTGTAAATGTCTAGGTCACTTCCCCCAATAGGGATAGTAGTTATTTATCATGTATTATTTCCTGTCCAATCATCCCCAAATATTCAAAATGTGTTGCTTCTTTGGCTTAAAAAATCTGTACAGCCATTATCCTTCTGAATAAATTGAAATCCTTCACTCATTCAAACATATAAAATGTACCTGTAGGGGAAAAGGACAAGCCTTTTGATAGCACTGCTGTGCGTACCTTGTTTAATTTCAATTTACAGTAGATAAATTGAAGACTTGTCATGGTTTGCTACTTTTCCACTTAATTCCATCCTATTTTCTTTTAGACCCAGATCTGACTGTCCCTTATTACTTGTTCTGTTTCTACCTCTTCCACCTTCCTAAAAAAATCTTGGAATGTGTGTTAGTAAAGGGAATTCCTCTATAATCTTCACTTGGATTTAAATCACTGTCACATGATTTATTCTCCAGTTGTTTTGTCCATGGTATCTACATCGAGAATGATATATGTTCTTTCATTCAAAAACTTTTAAATTCCTTAAAAATGAAGTGTGTTTTTAGTTTTAATCTTTTTTTTATTTCTCTATGCCTTGGTTTAGTTTCTCCTCTAAATCCTTCGAATTGTCAATGGATTCAAATAGTTCAATTTCAGTCAAAGATGTTTTAAAAATTCTGTTTAATTCGTCCACAGTTCTTTCTTCCTGTTCCACAATCTGTATGTCTTCCTATTGTTTAATGAATTTCTTATTCACAAACTGTGGTGTATGGGATGATATTTTATTCACAGTAATCTGGGAAATAGCTTGTTTGATACATAAATATTTAAACTTATAATTTCACTTATTTTATATCACAATATTTTTTATATAACTGATTTCCTTTTTCAAATTGCAATTGTAAGTACAAGTCCTTTGAGTAATGTATAGGCAGCTGTGTGTCTAGTGTGTTTGCTCATTCCAGCTTGCTTTATGTTGTTTCAGTATTTGTGCTCAGTGCAGTTCACTGTTTGCTCTGAGTGTGCTCAGTCCAACTCACTAAGGGTATTCAGTGTTTCCAGTACCTAGTACAGTTATCTGAATTTTCTATCCAGTATAGTAACATTGTAGTAATGTCGAAAATATTATACTCTCTATCTCTCTAACTCTTCAATGCGATCAACAGGCAATATGCTTATGAAGTGTCCCTAAATCTGTTATTT
The DNA here is from genome assembly GCA_027410445.1 of Discoglossus pictus. Classification (NCBI taxonomy): domain Eukaryota; kingdom Metazoa; phylum Chordata; class Amphibia; order Anura; family Alytidae; genus Discoglossus; species Discoglossus pictus. Next base: position 272,512,355 of record CM050165.1, on the reverse strand, counting down.
TACATTGTTTCATTTGAAATTATTTCACCAATAATTTATATGTGGATACTGTTGTTGGATTAAGGGGACTTTACATGCAGATAGTAAATAATATGTCCATTATAGACACTCCTACTAGATTTGTGACTCAAAAAATATATATTGTTAATGCTAATGCAGATCTATTATGATTAGAGGGGTCATTTCATCAAAAAAACAGGAGAGCTTTATAAATAATATAATATGAAACAGTTTAAATGTGTATACAGTGCATTTAATTTCAGTTCCCCTTTCTATAGTTATTTGTGACTACATACTTTCAAGCCTTTAGATTCTATAAAGCATCCACTTATATAATAGAGTTTTGTTTGATAATGCTTTCTTGATACACTGATATTTTGAGTTGATGTACTTAGTAACTTCAATTTAATTGCATCAGTTTGATGAACAAGAAACTTCTTAAAATTTACCTATTTAACTTTTCAAATCTAAGAGTTAGGCTGCTGCTGCTTGAAGATTAAAATCTGAGTTCATTATAACATTACCTAAAGCTTTTTTCGGGGCTATATAATTATACCTTCTAACTTAGAAAGTTAGCTAAAATATTTATATTGGCCATGTATTATCCACTTTTGACTCAAATGTATTAAACCATACTGTATTACTCAACTTGTATTTAGACCATATCTTTAAACACCTCTTAACATTAGTTTAGACTGAGACTTAAAAACTTGTTTAAAGAGAGTTTTCTTTCCCATCACTTTTGCTGACTTTTCTATAATCTGTTGTTTTCACCTGTTTTTCTTGCAGAACTGCTTCCCACTAACAGCCCCATTAAATTAGAAAAATGTTCTAACAAGATTTGAACGTTAGGTCTGCGGGCTGGAATTATGAAAGTTTACCAAAGCTATTAAATTTGACCTTCGGCTAGCAACGTATGAGCTTGCAGCACGGCCGTTCCACAATGACCGAGTCAAACTGACAGGAGAAGTGAAAAGTCTGCGAGATGACCTTGCAGGCTACACACCTCATCACTTGCCGGGGGAGGGCCCAATTGGGACCTCTGCAGCAGTTCTAAACATAAGCCCTGCCGTGAGGGGTACTTCAAATACACCTAAAATTAACCCCCCTATGCTGGGGGTCTTCATTGGGAACCCCAAAGTGTCCCCACATTGACCCCTTGCAGCGGGGATTCCCGATCAGCATCGATCGTAACACCCGATGCATTTAAAATTTTACATTTCCCGCCTCGCTGGGTCTTTAAATGATGGTAAAGGTCCTGAAAGGACCTGCGCTAAAAAAATATTAACCCCTGCCGCGGGGATACTATAAGTACCCCCCCCCAGGCACCTAAAATTAACCGAATCACTCATGGGGTTCCATAAAGAGCCCCAAGAACCCCTAATGACCCCTATAACTCATGGGGCTCTATTTAGAGAATAATAAAGCCCACTTACCCTACCAGATGTCCCTTCAGCAGATCAGCCACCCCTAGGATAAAAGAAACATAAAATTAGTATGAAATTAAAAAACATAACACAAACATCAAAATATTCTAAGTGTGAGCCAATCAGAATGGGATACACCCCTATATCCCATTCTTATCGGCTGATGGACCTGTCAATTTTTTTTAAACCAATCAGAAGGCACTATTGCCTTTAGCCAATCAGAATAGCAACACTCCCACAGGGTAATTGGCTGAAGGCATCTACGCCTTTTGATTGGCTGCAGTCTGATTGACAGTGACAACAGCCAATATTAACCCCATGCTGCAGGGGTACTTTAAGTACCCCCCCAGGAATCTAAAATAAACCCCATCACTCATGGGGCTATATACAAAGCCCCAGGAGCCCCTAATGACCCCTATAACTCATGTGGCTCTATACAGAGCCCCATGAGCCCTTAATTAACCCTGTCAATCATGTCGCTCTACTCAGAGCCCTGTGAACCCCTAATGACCCCTATAACCCATGGGGCTCTATACAGAGCCCCATGAGTTCTTAATTAATCCTGTCACTCATGGGGCTCTATACAGAGCCCCATGAGCCCTTAATTTAAAATTGTACATGCAGCGGGTATCATGATCGATGCTGATCAGGGATCACCGCTGTAAGGGGTTAATGTGGGGACACTGCTTAGAGGGGGGGGTAATGTTAGGTGTTGCGGGGTACTTACAGTACTTACCCCCATGGCCGGGATTGGCTAATTGTGTGCCGCGGTCCCCCATGACACCATAATTAACCCCATCAGTCTAAAATACGGTCTATATAGACCCCTTTAGGACACTATTAACCCCAACATTAACACTATAAGTGCCATGAGGGTCCTCCAGGACCCTCATGAAACAAAGTCTAATCACTACACTACACTATTAACCCTTTCCTACCCTATACTATTCTATTAACCCCCTCTAACTAATTAACATTAATTAACTCTTTCATTAATTAATCTACCCTATTCTATTAACCCCTATCCCATTAACCCCCCTCTACCCTATGCACTATTAACCCCTAACATATTAACCCCATTAACACCCCCTCTACCCTATACACTATTAACCCCTAACCTATTAACCCCTATTAACCCCATCTACCCTATACACTATTAACCACTAACATATTAACCCCCTAATAAAACTATCTAACCCCTTATTAATAGGTTAGGGGATAACAAGTAAAACTTACCAAAAAAATTAAATACGACTTGCGGCACTTAGAAAATAAATAAATACGAGGTCCAAAAAATACAAAGTGAACCACGCATATACAAAAACAAAAATAACACCACCAAAATTAACAAAAAACAAACAAAAAAAAACATCACTCACAGCATGGGGTGAAGGGGGGGTCGGGGACACCACGACGTCTGGGAGTCAGGCTGCACTACAGTTGAACCACAATTTGCAGTGTTTACTACACACTTTACACATTGCTGACACTTACACCTCAGTTCAGCAAGAGTACAAATGTACATTGTATGCTACAGGAACATAAAAAAAGATTGTTACTGTAGCTCTTCAGGGTATTGCTTGATGCATAAATGAATTACAAATAGGTAAAGTATATTCATTTATGATTTTATTAATTCATTAATTGTCATTATAAAATACATATAGAGAAAAAAAAAAGGACCAGGCGACAGGATCGCAATAAACGCAGAAGGCGATCAGAGCGCCAAGGGAGCTCAGAGGAGCAAAAGTACACCATGGCAGAGGTTTACAATGAACACCAAAGGCGCTCAGCACGGCCCTTTCAATGAGCGCCGAAGGGGCTCGGATGACCAAAAAAACACCAGCCGAGAGGCTCGCAATGAGCGCCAAAGGTACTCAGACGACTTACTTTATGTGACAAACAGCATTGCCTGCCTTACAATTTTATGACCGTCATTTTTTGACGGGCAATTGGCTAGTTTTTTATAATATCAATAACATAGTTTAAGTAACATTTATATTAATATTTGATTTATAAAAAATGGATTTGTTTAAAATCAGAGTTAATAGGTTTTACTTTTACAAATATCATCTCAACTTCAGTTTCACAAATAATGTTAAAAATGTATTCATAAAAATATTAATGGATAATTAAATTAATATTGCTGAAATATTTTATGTTGCAAAGCTATCTTATTACACAAGGGTTTTGCTAATTTTATGTGTCATGTTTGAAGTATAAAAGTAAATGAACCACCAAAGAGATATCACTTGGCGACCTTTTGCTTCATTCAGTGAGAAAATATAATTTTTGTTTTTTCTAGCCAAACTTTCCTGTCTCAGCTGACTGCATAATCACTGAGCCTCTAAGGACTGACCTTTCATACAAAATACACTAAAAGAGGATCTTATCTCTTCCAGCCATAAATGAAATAAAAAAAAACAACTTATCTTCAGCTCTAGATTTTCAATATATGTGGTGTTTAGCATATATAAAATATTTTTTTCTGGCTTTCCTAGTATTTATAAATATGTTTCTTTTACAGTAAAACAAGCTTTAGGACTAAAGCTTTCTTTATTTTGGTTTATAATAACCAGAAAATTAATGTGTTTGACCTATCTTGCCATTCTGAAATATGAAATATCAGGCGATGACATACTTTAGTGGATATAATGTTCTGTCATTGCAACTCCTTTAATTACCCAAAATCAGGTCAGGGTATACAGGAACTCGATAAAGGGGAACAAGTGCCAACATGAAATATGTCTGGGAAATATTTAATCAACAGTTAAGCAAGCAACTTTACAGCTCGTATTTAGTAAATCCTTGTTTTTCAGTCCTAAACTGATTAGTAAAATTACTTATGATAACTTTACAGTACAGAAATCACAATCATTTTCCTCTTTTGATTTTAATGAGGCAGAACATTTATTTCCACAGTTCATACACTGCTTTTCTTGATATATCTAGACCTGAAGGACACAAAATTAGCTTACATTACATGAAAGACTTTTACCTTTGAACAACCAAATTGTTTTGGTGTACTTTTATTAAATAATCAATCCATTAACTCATATATATATATATATATATATATATATATATATATATTTTTTTTTTTTTTTGCTAGAGTAAATTAGAATTAATTGTTCTTTTTATAAAGCATCATACAGCAATAAATCTTTAAGTAAGGAATGCACAATACAATGTATAATGCAATATAGTTTTCATTTACTTTTAAACAATAATTTATTCTACTTACACTGCCTTGCAGAAGTACTCACCCCCCTTGGCATTTTTCGGGTTTTGTTGCCTCACAACCTGGAATTAACATGAATTGTAGGATTTGCATAATTTAATTTACAGAACATGCCCACAACTTTGAAGATGTTTTTTTTTATTGTTTTTATTGTGAATCAAACAACAAATAGGACAAAATAACCGAAAAAGTCAATGTGCATAACTATTCACCCCTCTAAAGTCAATACTTTGTAGAGCCACCTTTTGCGGCAATCACAGCTCCAACTCGCTTTGGATGAGTCTCTATGATTTTGCCACATCTTCCCATTGGGATTTTTGCCCATTCCTCCTTGCAAAACTGCTCCAGCTCCTTCAAGTTGGATGGTTTGAGCTTGTGAACAGCAATCTTTAAGTCTGACCACAGATTTTCTATTGGATTGAGGACTAGGCCATTTCAACACATTTACATGTTTCCCCTTAAACCACTCAAGTGTTGCTTTAGCAGTATGTTTGGGGTCATTGTCCTGCTGGAAGGTGAACCTCCATCCTAGCCGTAAATCACACACAGAGTGCTACAGGTTTTGCTTAAGAATATCCCTGTATTTAGCACCATCCATCTTTCCCTCAACCCTGACCAGTTTCCCAGTCCCGTCTGCTGAAAAGTATCCCCACAGCATGATGTTGCCACCACCATGTATCACTGCGGATGATGTTGTTTGGGTGATGTGATGTGTTGGGTTTGCGCCAGACATAGTGTTTTTTTTATTTTTTATTTTTTTTATTTTTATTATTTATAAAGTTTATTCATATAAATACATCTTCATACAGAGAAAGAAAAAAAAAACAAGACGAATAAAGCTATATGTTAACAATATACAGAAACGAACAACAAAGAAAAAAAAAAAAGAAAATAAACAGTGCCTTTTTTTTATTTTTATTATTTATAAAGTTTATTCATATAAATACATCTTTATACAGAGAAAGAAAAAAAAACAAGAAGAATAAAGCTATATGTTAACAATATACAGAGACGAACAACAAAGACAAAAAAAAAAAAAAGAAAATAAACATTAAAGGGAAAAATGACATTTTCAGGAAAATACTCGCATCCACCAACTCTCTAGCTTGATAGCAAATATTGGTCCCAAAGCTGCCATTTTATCAAGTGCGTGGCTTTAGGAGTTATGTCCCATACATTATCGGGCGATTCTGTTTTTATCATCTCCCTATTAATTAAGACAGCATTCTCTAATTCTTTCCAGGAAGGTACTTGTGGTTGTTTCCAATATTTCAAAAGTAACCATTTAGCAATAAGGCATATTTGTGATATTAAATATCTTTTGCCTAAAGGAAATGTTTCCAATTGCATATATGTAAAATTAATTCTAGAGGATTACAGATAATTGTTTTGCCCACAAGAGTAGATAATTCTTGACTTAGTCTCGTCCAGAATTTTTTTATTTCTTTGCAGTCATAGTGTTTTCTTTGATGCCCGAAAAGTTAAATTTTAGTCTCATCAGACTAGAGGACCTTCCTCCTTAAATTTTGGGAGTCTCCCACATGCCTTTTCGCAAACTCAAAACGTGCCATTTTATTTTTTGCTGAAACTAATGGCTGTCTTCTGGCCACTCTGCCATAAAGCCCAACTGTACAGATACTCCAGTCTCTGCTGTGGAACTCCTCCAGGGTTACCTTAGGTCTCTGTGCTGCCCCGGGCCGTGAGTTTTGGTGGGCTGCCTTCTCTTGTGACATGTTCTTTCCATTTAGTTATGATAGATTAGATGGTGCTCCTGGGGATCATAAAAGATTTGGATATTTTTTTATAACCTAACCCTTACTTGTAGTTCTCAACAACATTGTCCCTTACTTGTTTGGAGAGTTCCTTGGTCTTCATGGCAGTGTTTGGTTAGTGTTGCCTCTTGCTTAGGTGTTGCAGCCTCTGGGGCCTTTCGACAAAGATGTGTATATGTAATGACAGATCATATGACACTTAGATTGCACACAGGTGGACATTATGTCACTAATTATGTGACTTCTGAAGGTAACTGGTTGCACCAGAGATTTTTATGGGTTTCATAACAAAGGGGGTGAATACATATGGACTTAAGACTGTAATGTAACAAAATAGGTAAAAAGTCAAGGGGGTGAATACTTTTGCAAGGCACTGTACTTGCAGCCTTATTAAATTGTGATTTGGCCAATTAAAAAGGGCTCTATATAAGCACAGAGCATATTTTTTTAACAGAAGTTTTTAGTTAGCGAAGACCTTGCTTTTGGATAGAAGTTCACTAACTAAAAACGTCTGTAAAAAACATATACTATGTGCTTATATAAAGCCATATTCAATTGGCCAAATCGCTGCTAATCTATTTGTTTCTAGGTCATCTAAATATAGGGGATAATAGGCACTGAATAATTATTCTCTGGATCTGATCTCTTCTGTTCCTCTTTTTCCAGTAGCTGCCTCCATCTTAGTTCATAGCAATTGCCTTCCCTGAAGTTTGCAACTTGCAACTGCTTTCCAAAGTAACTGCCTCCATCTTAGTTCATAGCAATTGCCTTCCCTGAAGTCTGCAACTTGCAACTGCTTTCCAAAGTTATATATAGCCACTTAAAGATTAATCACTACATTACTTCTAATACAGTAAATTTAATTATTATTTTTCAAACTTTATCTAATTTTTGAGCACGTAGAAACTTTATTGAAACCGTGTTCATTTAATTCTCATTGTATTGTACTATTCCGTGTTTCAGCTCACCTCTCATACGCCTCCCACACACCTCTCAGTTGTTTGTAACAAATTTGTTCTCTGGATCTGATCTCTTCTGTTCCTCTCTTTCTAGTAACTGCCTCCATCTTAGTTCATAGCAATTGCCTTCCCTGAAGTTTGCAACTGCTCTCTCTGCCCTCCCTCCCTGCCCCACACCCACCCTTGCATTCTCTTAATTTATAGAAACCCGTATGACTCAGTCAACACCAGCTGCTAAAACCCCCCCAAAAAAACATTGTCATAAATCTCTTAGCTACTAACCTACCTCAGCCATTCTGATAAACCTTATCACACTATTTTCCCTGCTCCTGAATCTATATTACTACTTTCACCATATCTTAGGATAATAATTCTTTCCCCACAATCTTCTAACCTATTTTTCCTAATCTCACACATTGTCAAAATGCTTTCTCATGCTCCCTCACATACAATCACTAACTAAATCTTGTCTTCTTCTTCTAAAAAACATCTCCAGAATTCGTCACTATCTTACTCAAGACACAACTAAAATCCTTATACACTCTCTCATCATCTCTCGACTAGACTACTGCAACTCACTTCTTGTTGGCCTACCTACCAGCCGACTGTCTTCACTTCAATCCATCATGAATATCTCTGCTAGACTCATCTTCTGTACACAACATTCAGTGTCTGCATCACCTCTCTGTCAATCACTCCATTGGCTTCCTTTAGCCTCAAGAATAAGCGTATCACCTTCCACCCTAACACACTTATCACCTCTCTCTCCTTCTTTTACCACTCACTATACCTTAGATTGTAAGTCTGCAAGTTTCTTTGGGAATTCACCATGGACATTGGATTCATAGCTCAAAGACAGGGCCCTCCTTCCTTTGCTAAATGTTAATCTGTATTTATCTTTGTCTGAACTTAATTTATGTACAGCGCTACGGAATATGTTGGCGAGTTATAAATAAACTATAATAATAACTAGCGACTTGCCCGTCAAATAATGACAGTCAATAAAAGAAAGTGTTGAAATGCTGTTTGTCACACAATGTGAGTGTACTGTGGGCCTCAACTAGAGATGTCCCGGACAGTTTGCCCGTGGACTATTCGCGGCGATTTTGGCTCTTTCGCGCTCGCAGCGGACGGCGGACACATGCGCTTTTCGGTCCGCCCCCTATTCTTTATCATTGAGGAAAGTTTGACCCTGCACCTCACAGTCAGCAGACACATTCCAGGCAATCAGCAGCATACACTCCCTTCCAGAGCCTTCCATCTGAAGGACAGCATCCATTTTAGAATCATTCTGAAGCTGCATTCGTTGTGAGAGGACAGATAGTGTAGCTGCTGGAGATTTAATAGGGAATTAGATAGCCAGGCTGTGTATTTAGCTTCCACTACAGACCTGAAGGACTCATCTGATATCTGCTGCAAGGACAGCAACCCAAAAAGCCCTTTTTAGGGCTAGAACATCATTTATTTTATTTTATAATTTTTTTCTGTGTAATCTAATTGCATATGCCTGCCTGCCAGCGTGTGTGTGTGACAGGCTAACACCTAACAGCTTATATTGTGCTTATTTTCACTACTCATACCTGATGGTGTACTATACATATTACCATACTGTAATCTAATTTCAGTTGCCTGACTGTGTCAGACTCACAGCTAATATTCTGCTCTGTTTCACCAGTCATAGTTGGTGTACCATACATTGAAAAAAAACAACCCTTTTTTCCTTTAATCTAATTTCAGTTGCCTGCCTGTGTCAGGTTCACAGCTTATATTGTGCTCAGTGAAATAAAACAACACTTTTTTGACTGTAATCGATTGAATATCAGTTGCGTGCCTACAGGCGTGTGTGTGAGGCCTATTGCGTCTACTGTGCCAACTTTTGCCAGTGCACAGTGCCACTCATATCTGGTGTCACAGTAGCTTGCACGCATAGTACCACTAATCGGAAAAAAAATGACAGACAGAGGCAGGCCACCCCGCAGGGGCTGTAGTGGTCGTGGTGCTGTGATTCCCTTTGGCCCTAGAATAATGCCCAGTTTTCAGAGGCCACGTACCCTGAACTTGAAAAGTTCTGAGGACATGGTTGACTGGCTAACACAGGACACCCAATCTTCTACAGCTTCCGCTCGGAACCTAGACGCACCATCCTCCTCCAGCTTAGCTTCGGGCACCTCTCAAGTTACCACTCGCCCGCCTGCCGCCACCACCAACACTAGCACCACAGCCGCTTCACTTGATCCGTCAGCAGAGTTATTTATACATCCGTTGGAAGAAATGAGTGATGCACAAACATTAGTGCCAGAGGATGTAGATTACAGGGATATGTCCCAGTCAGGCAGCATTACACACATGGACGTACGGTCTGATGATGATGATGTTGTACCCGGTGCTGCTTCCTTTGTTGAGTTGTCAGATACAAGTGAAGCGGTTGATGATGACGATACGTCCGTGAATGTCACAAGGGTGCCCGCTATAAGAGAAGAAGAACAGGAGGAAAGTTCAGATGGGGAGACAGAGAGGAGGAGGAGACGAGTTGGAAGCAGGGGGAGGTCGTCGCAAGTAGCTAGTGGCACAGTCAGACAGCATTCATCTGCACCCGGGGTCAGCCAGACAGCACGCCAGTCAACGCATGCTGTTGCCACCACCAGAATGCCGTCATTGCAAAGCTCAGCAGTGTGGCAATTTTTTCGTGTGTCTGCCTGTGACAACGGCGATGCCAATTGCAACCTGTGCGAAAAGAAAGTGAGTCGTGGGAAGTCCAACACCCACCTAGGTACAACTTCTTTGCGAAGGCACATGATGTCACATCACAAACGCCTATGGGATCAACACATGAGTACAAGCAGCACACCAAGTCAAAGCTGCCATCCTCCTCCTGGTCCAGCATCTTCAGCCACGTCAACCACTGCTGCCCTGCTTGCCCCCTCTCAACCATCAACCACTCCGTGTCTCGCCCTGAGCAGTTCCTGCTCATCTGCCCACAGTCAGGTGTATGTCAAGGACATGTTTGAGCGTAAGAAGTCAATGTCATAAAGTCACCCCCTTGCCCGGCAACTGACAGCTGGCTTGTCTGAACTCTTAGCCCGCCAGCTTTTACCATACAAGCTGATGGAGTCTGAGGCGTTAAAAAAATGTGTAGCTATTGGGACGCAGTGGAAGGTACCCGGCCAAAATTTCTTTGCACAAAAGGCAATCCCCAACCTGTACTCGATTGAGCAAAAGGAAGTAATGGCATCTAGGGCACACAGTGTTGGGGCAAGGGTCCATCTGACCACTGATACCTGGTCTGCAAAGCATGGTCAGGGCAGTTATATCACCTACACTGCGCATTGGGTAAACCTGGTGACGGCTGCCAAGCATGGAATACGTGGCTCTGCAGAGGAGTTGGTGACATCGCCACGACTTGCAGGCAGGCCTGCTGCCACCTCCTCTACTCCTCCCACTCCATCCTCTTCCATAACCTCCTCGGCTGAGTCCTCTTCTGCTGCTGCTATGTCTTGCTCCACATCAACGGCACTCCCCCAGCTCCACAGGTACTATTCCACATCCTGGATATGGCAGTGTCACGCCGTCTTGGGGTTGACTTCCCTGAAAGCATAGAGTCACACCGGACCAGCACTTCTGTCCACCCTGAATGCACAGGGGGATCAGTGGCTGACTCCGCACCAACTGGAGATCGGCAAAGTGGTTTGTGACAATGGAAGAAATTTGTTGGCGGCATTGAATTTGGGCAAGTTGACACATGTGCCGTGCATGGCACATGTGTGTAATCTGATTGTACAACGCTTTGTGCATAAGCACCCAGGCTTACAGGACGTCCTGAAGCAGGCCAGGAAGGTGTGTGGCCATTTCAGGAGTTCCTATACGTCCATGGCGCACTTTACAGATATCCCGCGGCGAAACAACATGCCAGCGAGGCGCTTGATTTTCGACAGCCCGACACGTTGGAATTCAACACTCCTAATGTTCGACCGCCTGCTCCAACAAGAAAAGGTCGTTAACGAGTATTTGTATGACCGGGGTGCTAGGACAGCCTCTGCGAAGCTGGGGATTTTTTTGCCACGTTACTGGACGCTCATGCGCAATGCCTGTAGGCTTATGCGTCCTTTTGAGGAGGTGACAAACCTGGTCAGTCGCACTGAGGGCACCATCAGCTACATCATACCATTTGTTTTCTTCCTGGAGCGTGCCCTGCGAAGAGTGCTGGATCAGGCCGTAGATGAGCGTGAAGAGGAAGAGGAAGAGTTGTGGTCACCATCACCACCAGAAACAGCCTTATCAGCATTGCTTGCTGGACCTGCGGCAACGCTGGAAGAGGATTGTGAGGAAGAGGAGTCAGAGGAGGAATGTGGCTTTGAGGAGGAGGAGGAAGACCAACCACAACAGGCATCCCAGGGTGCTCGTTGTCACCTATCTGGTACCCGTGGTGTTGTACGTGGCTGGGGGGAAGAACATACCTTCAGTGAGATCACTGAGGATGAGGAATGGGACATGACTAGCTCGGCATCCAACTTTGTGCAAATGGGGTCTTTCATGCTGTCGCGCCTGTTGAGGGACCCTCGTATAAAAAGGATGAAGGAGAATGACCTGTACTGGGTGTTCACGCTATTAGACCCCCGGTATAAGCAGAAAATGCCTGAAATGTTACCGAATTACCAGAAGTCGGAAAGGATGCAGCACTTCCAAAATAAATTAAAAAGTATGCTTTACACAGCGTTTAAGGGTGATGTCACAGCACAACGGCAATCTAACAGCGGAAGAGGTGAACATAATCCTCCTCCTCCCACGACCACGCCGGCAAGGAGAGGACGCTTTACAGACGTGTTGTTGAGGGAGGACATGCAGAGCTTTTTAAGTCCTATGCATCGCCACAGCCCTTCGGGGTCCACCCTCAGAGAACGACTCGACCGTCAGGTAACAGACTACCTCGCCTTAACTGCAGATTTCGACACTATGAGGAGCGATGAACCCCTTGACTACTGGGTGTGCACGCTTGACCTTTGGCCTGAGCTATCCCAATTTGCCATAGAACTTCTGTCCTGCCCCGCTTCAAGTGTCCTGTCAGAAAGGACCTTCAGTGCAGCAGGAGGTTTTGTCACTGAGAAGAGAAGTCGCCTAGGTCAAAAAAGTCTAGATTACCTCACCTTTATTAAGCTGAATGAGGGATGGATCCCGAAGGGACTGACAGGGGGCAATACATTTGATTAAAAAAGGCCTGATAGATGAGCTGCCTTGAGCTAATAATGGTCCACACGCTGCTGTATTTTATCCCTGAATGCCGGATGACTTGCGTGACTTATCCGCCACCAACTAGGGTTCAAGACGCAATGTTTTAGGGCACTTTCTGCCTGGCAAACTAACATCAATTTTTCTGGTCGCTTCAACAATACCTCATTTTTGCATTTAAATTCTTTTATTGTCAGAAGGCGTACAGCAAGTAATGAAAAATAAAGCATTTTTGAACAGTCTTGCATAACAGTTGTGCAAAAATACATATTTACAATAAAGACATTTTGTGAAAGTTAGCTGGCTAGTCCTTCTTATTTTTACTTTTTAGGTTAATAATTTTTCTTATTTTTTACTGTGATAGCAATTTAAGAGAAAACAGACAATAGTAAAGAGTATATCTGTAGGAAACACCAAAGTCCTATTAGCTATCATCCCTCCAGCAGTATTAGCTTATTATTTACAATATCTAACCTGGGCAATCACCCTTGGGTTACCCTAGAGCAGGCTTCAGTAAGCGACCTCTCCTTTCCTGGGATGATTTTGCCGCCGGTTGCTTCTGAATCGTCTCCAGGGCTCCCCCACTTCGGTCCTTCCCCCAGTGTCGCTTCAACCAGAAACAAATGTTTTATATTTGTAAAGCGACCCAATGATCCCCCTTGATAGAGGTTTATCTTTACAAATTTTGGAGAACCAATTTAAGACCGGTGTCCCCTGTTTCTGGGTCAGGGAGTGTGTGAAATGCCTCAGCCTACAGTAATTGTAATGTTCTGACAGCGGTAGCTCATGCTTGTCCCTCAGTTCCTCATAGGTGAGCATCTGGCCCTTTACTAACCAGTCTCCCAGTCTATCTAGTTTCATTGACCTCCACCAGTGTTGTGATGTTGTGCTCATGTATTTCGGGGCCTGAGGGTGGTCAAGAATTGGGGTCATTTGGGTGGATCCAGGGAACAAACCTGTGTGTTTCTTGGCCCATTTCCAGTATGATAGTGAGTGTCTGACGAAGGGGTTTGGCTAGTTTTTAAGGCTCTGAGGCAATTCCGATAGCCAAGCCACCTTGTCCAAGGTTAAGGGCCTTAAAGTGTGGTTCTCTAAATACACCCAGGCCGGTTGATGGCCTGTAGAATGTGCTATTGGGAGGAAAGATAACTGAGCTGCCTTGTGGTAATATTTTAAGTTTGGACACGATAGTCTCCCCTCTGACTTATGAAGGTACATAATTTTCTTTGTGATGCGCGAGGGAGAGTGGTTCCAGATAAACTGAAATATTTTCCTTTGAATATTTTCTAATTCTTTTTATTTAATCGGGATCGGGACTGTTCGAAATATGTATAGCAACCTAGGAAGGACATTCATTTTTATTGTATTTATTCTCCCTAACCATGATTACCTATACTTTGTCCATTTATTCAGGTCATTAATTATTGTTTTATAAAGTTTGGAGTGGTTGGCTTTGTACAAGACCTCTAGCTTAGGGGTTAGTCGGATTCCCAGGTAGTTTATGTGGTTCTTATCCCACTTAATATTAAACTTCTCTTGGAGACCCTGCTTATCTACTGCTGTTAAGTCAATCGCTAGTGCTTCTGTCTTCTCTATGTTCAGTTTAAGGCCAGAAAACTGACTAAACTCCCCCATAGTTCGAATCAACTCTGGGACCGATTGGGTAGGGTTTGAGAGCATACACAGCAGGTCGTCTGCAAATAGACAAGTTTTGAAATGGTGATGGCCTATTTTTATGCCTGTGATCCCAGCGTTGGCCCTAATTGTCTGAGCCAGGGGTTCTATTGCTATTGTTAATAGAAGGGGAGAAAGGGGGCACCCCTGTCTTGTTCCTCTTTCTATTTTAATTAAGGATCTCTCATCTCCCGGAATCTGTAACCTTGCCCTGGATGATTTGTATAATGAGTGTATGAGATTTATGAAATGGCCTTTAATACCAAATTTTTCAAGCGTGGCGTATCGTTAAGTCCACTCCAGGGAATCAAACGCCTTTTCAATGTCAAAGGCCATAAGACAGGCTTGAATTTTAGAGGCTTTGGTGTGGTACAGTAGGTTCATGACTTTTCTAATGTTGTCTCCCGCTTGCCTGTGGGAGACAAAGCCTACTTGGTCATTATGTATTACCTTAGGCAAGAAGGATGACATTCTATCCGCTATTATTTTTGACAGGATCTTTGTATCACAGTTTAGTAATGATATTGGCCTGTAGTTTTTTGGTTCTAGGGCATCTCGACCCTCCTTAGGGAATAGAGCGATATCTGCCCTGTTCAGCTCTGCTGGTGTTTTCTTGCCTTCTAGAACTCTGTTAGAGTGACCAAGTGCGGGCCTAATATGTCTATACATTTTTTATAATATAAATTGGTGTACCCGTCTGGGCCTGGTGACTTACCAGGTTTGAGGTTCTGGACTGCTTTTCTCACTTCCTCTAGGGTCACTTTGGCATTTAAAGTCTCTAAGTCATTTTCTTCTATTAAGGGGAGATCACAGGAATTAAGAAATCCCTTCATTTTGTGTAGATCTATGTGTTTTGTTGCCATATAAAGGGTATTGTAAAATTTTGTAAAAATCTTCTGGATCTTATTTGGTTTTTTTTCTCCCTTCGAGGTCTTAATTTTAAGTATCCTATTTTGTGTTTTTTTTGTTTGTAGTTTTCTGGCTTGTAACGGGCCAGGTTTATTGGCTTTATTGAATCCGATAGGAATAAATAGTACAACTGAACACACCACTCCTATCTGGTGGCACCTTAGATTGCACGCGCAGTGCCCCAAATTTGAAGTGGGAGGACCGACCAAGCATCTTTTTCCATCTCCCGCTTCCAAAAATCAATGCCATATACACGTCCCCTAATAGTGGATGTAAAAGGGATTAAACCGATAGGAATAGTACTACTTAACAGTACACACCTTATAATAACGCAGACAGAGGCAACTCAGAGAGAGGAAACTGAAAAAGAGGAGTCAGAGGAGGAAGGTGGCTTTGAGGAGGTGGAAGACCACACACAGCAGGCGTCCCAGGGGGCTTGTTGTCACCTTTTGGGGACCCTTGGTGGCTGGGTGGAGGAAGAGACCTTCAATGACATCAGTGAGGACAAGGAATGGGACATGGCTAGCTTGGTATCCAACCTTGTGCAAATGGGGAGTTTGCGGTTGTGCAAAGGGACTGTTTGCGGTTGTTTAGGTGCATTAAACAGGGAGATTGGTCTGTTACTCTAAAGCGAGTGTAACCCTTACACTACATGATCGATACAACATCATACCTGATGTTTTAAAGCATGTTATTCCAAACAATTTAGGAATGTTAGGTGATTTATGCCCTTTATGGCTTATAACCAGACTCTGCATCAACTATGTAATTTTCCATGGGAGTTTTGCCATGGATGCCCCTCCGGCATGCCACAGTCCAGGTCTTAGTCCCCTTTAAACAACTTTCCCATCACTATTGTGGTCAGAAAGAGTCCCTGTGGGTTTTGAAATTCGCCTGCACATTGAAGTCTATGGTGGTTTGCCGATGTTCGCCCGTCCGCGAACATTTGATGAAATTTGCCTCCGAACCGAAAATGTTATGTTAACGACAACTCTAGCCTCAACTAACTAAATTCATCAAAAAGCAGAAATCTACATGACATAAAATAAAAAAAAACTAGAATCACCAAAAATAAAAAATGTGCATTACAGAACAAAAAAAAACCTGTCACAAAAAAATAAAAAAAGGAACATTAGAGAAAATAAAAAAATACATTACAACCCCCCCACTACATTTAAAAAAAATAATTTTACACCTGAAAAGGAAATACATATAATACAATACAATACAATACAATTAAATACAATACAATACACCCCTATCTAATATACATCCCACTATGTAATGTAATATACATCCCACTATCTAATATACAATACTATCTAATAATACATCCCCCTATCTATCTATGTAATATACAATAAATACTATCTATATACTATACATCCCCCTATCTATCTAATATACAATACATGCTATGTATATATAGCAACCCTAATTCTAAGCTAAAATAAAATAATTAAGACCACTTACTTTTGAGATGTTTCTTCAGATCACCAACCTAGGGTAAAAAAGATTTGAAAAATTAATACAACATGTTTACATGAAATAACTAAACATTCTAAACATTCTAAATATTCTAAATATTCTACTCACCTTTCCAGCATGTCCAGTTCCAGCATGTCACGTCCTCCTCCATGGTTGCCTCTGCGCCGCTGCTGCTGTTAAAAAAAACCATAACATTAGCACAGATACATAAACCTAAAACAAAGTGAAATAAACACAATCTACATTGTACTTACCTTCCCTGCAATGTCTCCGGCCTCCTGTTGTTCTGCCCCGGAAGCATCCGCACGTATGTCAGATGTCTCTGACGCTAATGAGCTTCCTACGGAGTGTTCCAGAATAAAATTGGCAATGGCAGCTTCTGATTGGCTGAAAAGGCTGTCTATCAAATTCAGCCAATGAGAAGACCCCAATTGTGAATCAATGAAAAAAGTATACACCCCAAAATACCACGCTGATTGGATAACACACCTGTTAATCTTTATTTGAACCAATCCTAAGGCTTTATTGCCATCAGCCAATCACAATGGCATATACCCCCACGTACTGATTGGTGAAGACACCTGCGCCTTCCCATTGGCTGTAATATTGATTGATATTAACAATAGCCAATGAGAATGCGCAAATCCTTCACCAATCAGTATGTGGGGGTGTATTCCATTGTGATTGGCTATTGTCAGTGCAACCAATCAGAATGCACAGATGCTCCAACCTATCACCCTGTGGGGGTGTATTCCATTGTGATTGGCTGAAGGCATATGCACCTTGTGATTGGTTTAAAGATTGACAGGTGCATTATCCAATCAGAGTGGGATTTTAGGGTGTATCCCTTTCTGATTGGTTCACACATTGGCGCCTCCTGATTGGTTGAATTTGATAGACAGCGTTTTCAACCAATCAGATGGTGCCATTGCCTATTTTCTTCCAGAAAAGTCTCCGGGAGCCTCATTAGCGTCCGGGATGTTTGTGAGTGCGGATGTAAGTATATTTTTATTTTATTTTATTTTTTATACAGGGCGGGGCAGAATAGGATCCGGAGGAGGCCGGAGACATCGTAGGGAGGTAAGTACAATGTAGAATATGTTTATTTTGTTTTTATGTATGTGTATTAATGTTATGTTTCTTTTAACAGGTGCCGCTCCGAAGAAGGTTAAAAGAATAAGGACGGGACATGCCGGAAAGGTGAGTATAATATTTAGAATAGAATGTAAAGAATGTTTATGTACTGTAAACGTGTTGCACTAAAAAATTTTTTCCCTAGGTGGCTGATCTGAATGGACATCTGCAAAGGTAAGTGGTCTTAATTATTTTATTTTAGCTTAGAATTAGATTATTTTATATATAGATAGCATTTACTGTATGTTAGCTAGGGGTATGTGTTTTATATAGATAGCATAGAATGTATTGTATATTTAATTGTGGTATTTATTTAGATAGATTGGGGGATGTATATTATTTGGATAGGATGTATATTAGATTATGTGTATTTATTTAGATAGAGTGTGTGTTGTATATCAGATAGGGGTGTATTGTATTGTATTGTATTTAATTGTATGTATTTGTATTGTATTTGTATTGTATTGTATTTGTATTGTATGTATTTCCTTTTCAGGTGTGAAATTTTTTTTTTCTGTAGTGAGGGGGGCATGTGGGTTGTAATGTTTTTTTTTATTTTCTGTAATGTTCCTTTTTTTATTTTTTGTGACTTAGGTTTCTTTATTTTCTGTAATGTAGATTTTTTTTGTGACTTAGGTTTTTTATTTTCTGTAATGTAGATTTGTTTTTGTTTTTTACTTTAGGCTTTTTTTATTTTCTGTAATTAGAGAATTAGAGTGGTGGGGGTTATTTGGGGGTAGGTAGTGTGGGTGTTAATAGGTAAGTGTAGGAGGGTGTTTAGTTGATATTTAATGTTTTATTGGGGGGGTATAGTGCAGTGTAGTGTTTATACTTAGTGTCATGATGGTCCTTGAGGACCATCATGGAACTTATATGGTTAATGTAGTGTTGTAACAGGCCCATAATGGTCTTAATATACCCTTATAGGACTGATGGGGTTAAATAGAGGCTTATGAGGGTCTGTATGGACCCCCAGGAGTGAGGGGGTTTATGAAGTGCTTATGGGGGTCTGTATTGACCCCCATGAGTGACAGGTTTAATGAAGGGCTTATGGGGGTCTGTATTGACCCCCATGAGTGACAGGATTAATGAAGGGCTTATGGGGGTCTGTATTGACCCCCATGAGTGACAGGCTTAATGAAGGGCTTATGGGGGTCTGTATTGACCCCCATGAGTGACAGGGTTAATGAAGGGCTTATGGGGGTCTATATTGACTCACATGAGTGACAGGGTTAATGAGGGGTTTATGGGGGTCTGTATTGACCCCCATGAGTGACAGGGTTAATGAAGGGCTTATGGGGGTCTATATTGACCCCCATGAGTGACAGGGTTAATGAGGGGTTTATGGGGGTCTGTATTGACCCCCATGATTGACAGGGTGATAGTGTATATTTGTTTTCTTTACAACGGGTCCTTTAAGGACCTTTACGGTCCTTTAAGGACCTGTAACTCAGGAATTTAGAATTTTCATTGCAGTGGGGGTCCCTGATCGCGTGCAATCGGGACCCCCACTGTGATGGTTAATGTGGGGTCAATGCATGTCTCCGAGCTTATCTCAGATCCCCTGGGATTAATGCGGGTTTCCGAGCTTATCTCGGATCCCTTCTTGGGTAAGTTGTACGTGGCTGGGCTGTGAGCCTCATTTTCGTTTTTTTCGGCAGCCATTTTTTCTCTCGCTTAGGGGATTTTCGTGTGTCTGAATTCGGGAATTTGGACTTAAATGGCTGTGTAACTTCACTTTCAGAGGTCCTGGGTGCCCCCCCTTGCTATGGGTAAGCTTTTTATGTAGTTTTTGTGAGTATTTGGTGTGTTTTCACTGTTCTTAGTTGCATGCGGGTTGGCCGTTATAGTCGTATTTTTAGTGCGTGTGAGTGTTTGTTATATTAAGGTTGGTTCCGAGGTGTTTTTTTTTTCTAAGTCGTGCTTATGATGTGTTTAACGGCTCGCCTCGCTATTTCGGCGCTCATTGCCCCTCATTGCTTAAGTGTTACGATTTAACGGCTCGCCGGCAATGAGCGCCTTTAGCGCTCATTGCCTAAGTGCTACGGTTTAACGGCTCGCAAGACGATGAGCGCCTGCAGCGCTCATCGCTAAGTCGTACGTACTACGCAAACAGCGTGACGACGAATCGTAGTTGGACAATTATAATATTTGATAATAGGCACTGCATGGAATAATCACATCAACCTATCTCTGTAACTCCATTCATGTAATAGTGACAGAATAGACCATTTCACAATCCACACAAAATTTTATTCTGATTTTATCATCAACATTTTATGTGATGTTATTCCAATACAAAATCAAACTATAAATCTGATACATTTTAGGTACTTGCAATATATTTAATAATTATGTTTTTCTCCTTTTCATTGCCTGGGAACTGGAGCCATAAAAAACGATTAAGCAGACAAAATGTACCTATTCTATTTTATTAGAAAAACGTTCAACTGCTAAAACATTAGGATACTTTTATGTATAACATTTTTGTTTAATTTATTTTCTGTATTTGTCCCTACCACTTTCAGATAGATGTATTTCCCAAATGACTGCATTCCTTTGTAAACATTTTAAACTCAGTTTTTTTGCCCCTAAAATTTATCCTCATGCTTCATTAGAATTTATTTCACAACAGTCTCAAGCTCGCAAATCGCCAATAAAAAAATCATTGTTTCATTTCTGGGTTATATTGATCTCTGGAATCAATGATTTAATACATATCAGGCCACCCACATGGACTAGAACAGTATCATCAATCTGCGAGTCTGATCGCATATGGCTAATTGATTGACATGTAACCTCCATCTTAGACTGAAGTAATGATGACGGTATCATTTCCTATTAGCTGTTTTAAAATGGGTAGTTACGGCCTTGCTTAATCATGTTCCCGCCCTAAAATGCTACATACATTAGCATGGTTTATGGTTTTAGCTTTTGGCCCTTACCTTGCCTACTTGTTCAGTTGAATAGCACCGGAATTGTAGCAGACTGCAAGCCCGCAGCAGGCCCACAGACATACAGCCTATATACTGCAAGATGCAGCCTTTCAATTGAATGAGGCTCCAGGTATTCTCCGGGATACCATCTCAATACTCGCAACCCCATATGAGCCAGAGTAGTCCCTGGGATTCCACCTAAATGAGCTGGGTATTTACCAGGATTCCCTGTCAATATCCACTACCCCTATGAGCTGGATATTACCCAGGATTATTATTATTTCTAGCGACTTGCCCGTCAAAAAATTACAGCAGGTAATGCTGTTTGGTGGAGACGCGCAGTAAATGGGTGCTGTGTTTATTGTGGTTTTTTTTTGTTTTTGTGTCTCTTTGTTTTTGTATAGTAATTAAATAATTAATATATTAATACATTAATATATTTTACCTATTTGGAAGTAATATATGAAGGAAGCATTGTGCTGAAGAGCTGACAATCTGTTTTGCTGTTCCTGCAGCATATAATGTAGGTGTCCACTGTTGTGGAACTGAGATGTAAGTGTCAGCAATGTGTGCAGTGTGTAGTGTAAATAGGCTGCGTGCGCAAGGGAAGCCGTTAGGGTAGCTGTGTACTTCCGCATTGTGTAAAATTAGTGTTGTAAAATGGCGGTTAATGTGGTACGCGGCTGTGTATGATTTAACGTGCTTGCTAATGGTGTATCTTCTACCTCGTACGGCTTTTTGGTATTGGTGGTGTTTAGCTTTTCCTGTAGCCTCGTTTTTGTTTTTTTCGGCGGCCATTTTTTTCTCTCGCTTAGTGTATTTTCGTGTGTGTAAATTCTGGAATTTTTAATTAAATTGAGGTGTAACTTCACTTGCAGAGGTCCTAGGTGCCCCCCCCTTGCTGTGGGTAAGCTTTTTATGTATTTGTTGTGTGTATTTATTGTGTTTTTAATGTTTTTATGTGCGCGCGGTTCGGGCATTAAATTCAGATTTTTGTGACCTCATAAAGTTTTTTTTCTCAGTCCCGCGGCTCGTATGTTTGGATGGTAAGTCTGTAAATTTTCCGGTGTAAGTCCCGCCTGCGGCTCATTGCAGGCCGACGTGTGAGCCTCCACCTCCGCAAATGCGGCCCCTTGCTTCACAAGGGTCCGCATTTGGGGGGCGATAGTCATTGGGGTAATAGGGGGTCACAGCGCTCATCACCAGAGCAAGGAGCACCTTCGGTGCTCCTTATCAGCAACTGCGGCCCTCGCTTTGCAACTGCGGCCCTCGCTACTTTTATTTGTAATGCTCCAACATATTCCGTAGCTCTATACAGGGGAAAAGAATGACCATGACGTGCTTATAGTCCTTCATGATACCTAACGTTAACCCATATACCATGGGGTTCCTCAATGTCTCCATACTGGACGCCCATAGACGCTAACCCACATGGGGATTCAAAAGGACTCCCATAGTCTGTAACAATAAATCCATTAAAAAAAACAATAATACATAACATAAAAAAATTACACCTGTAAGTGGGGAAAATATAAATGACCTATCCTTTTGACACCCTCTAGTGACGATCATTGATGCCAGGTTCCTCATTCTTCAGCAGTAGAAAAGAACCTGCCCTCTTCTTATGGGGGTCTGTATTGACCCTCATGAGTGACAGGGATAATTAAGTGCTTATGGGGGTCTGTATTGACCCCCATGAGTGACAGGGTTAATTAAGTGCTTATGGGGGTCTGTATTGACCCCCGTGAGTGACAGGGTTAATTAAGGGCTTATGGGGGTCTGTATTGGCCCCCATGAGTGACAGGGATAATTTTAGTTGCCTGGGGTTAATATTTTTTTGCGTGACTCCTTTCAAGAACTTTACGGTCTTTTAAGGACCCAGAGGGGGGGAAATTAACAGGGTTAATTAAGTGCACATGGGGGCCTGTATTGACCCCCATGAGTTTTAGGGTTAATTATTGGCTTATGGGGGTCTGTATAGACCCCCATGAATTATAGAGTTAATTATTGGTTTATGGGGGGTCTGTACTGACCCTCATGAGTGACAGGGTTAATTAAGTACTTATGGGGGTCTGTATTGACCCTCATGAGTGACATGGGTAATTAAGAGCTTATGGGGGTCTGTATTGACCCCCATGAGTGATAGGGTTAATTAAGTGCTTATGGGGGTCTGTATTGACCCCCATGAGTTATAGGGTTAATTATTGGCTTATGGGGGTCTGTATTGACCCCCATGAGTGACAGGGCTAATTAAGTGCATATGCGGGTCTGTATTGACCATAATGAGTTATAGGGTTAATTATTGGCTTATGGAGGTCTGTATTTTCTCCCATGAGTTATAGGGTTAATTAAGGGCTTATTGGGGTCTGTATTGACCCCCATGAGTTATAGGGTTAATTGAAGGTCTCTTCCTCCACCCAGCCACCAAGGGTCTCCGAAAGGTGACAACAAGCCCCCTGGGACACCTGCTGTGTTTGGTTTTCCACCTCCTCAAAGCCACCTTCCTCCTCGGACTCCTCTTCTTCAGACTCCCAGAGTCTGGGGGCTTCCACTGCCCAGCATGGAATATTATACACAGGTCAGAGTCTGGGGGCTTCCACTGCCCAGCATGGAAGATTATACACAGGTCAGAGTCTGGGGGCTTCCACTGTCTAGCATGGAAGATTATACACAGGTCAGAGTCTGGGGGCTTCCACTGCCCAGCATGGAAGATTATACACAGGTCAGAGTCTGGGGGACTTCCACTGCCCAGCATGGAAGATTATACACAGGTCAGAGTCTAGGGGCTTCCACTGCCCAGCATGGAAGTTTATACACAGGTCAGAGTCTGGGGGCTTCCACTGCAAAGCATGGAAGATTATACGCGTTGCCTCTGTCTGCGTTATTATAAGGTGTGTACTGTTAAGTAGTACTTTTCCTATCGGTTTAATCCCTGTTACGTCCACTATCAGGGGACGTGTATATGGCATGGATTTTTGGAAGCGGGAGATGGAAAAAGATGCTTGGTCGGTCCTCCCACTTCAAATTTGGGGCACTGCGCGTGCAATCTAAGGTGCCACCAGAGATGAGTGTCACTGTGCACTGGCAAAAGTTGGCAGAGTAGATGCAATAGGCTTCACACACACGCCTGTAGGCAGGCAACTGATATTCAATCGATTACAGTCAAAAAAGTGTTGTTTTATGTCACTGTACACTACGGTTGCACCAGATATGACGTATCACTGTGCACTGGCAAAAGTTGGCAGAGTAGATGCAATAGGCTTCACACACACGCCTGTAGGCAGGCAATTGCTATTCAATCTATTACAGTCAAAAAAGTGTTGTTTTATGTCACTGTACACTACGGTTGCACCAGATATGACCTATCACTGTACACTGGCAAAAGTTGGCAGAGTAGATGCAATAGGCTTCAAACACACGCCTGTAGGCAGGCAACTGATACAGTCAAAAAAGTGTTGTTTTATTTCACTGAGCACAATATAAGCTGTTAGGTGTTAGCCTGTCCCACACACACACTGGCAGGCAGGCATATGCAATTAGATTACACAGAAAAAATATATAAAATAAAATAAATTATGTTCTAGCCCTAAAAAGGGCTTTTTGGGTTGCTGTCCTTCAGATGGAAGGCTCTGGAAGGGAGTGTATGCTGCTGATTGGCTGGAATGTGTCTGCTGACTGTGAGGTGCAGGGTCAAAGTTTCCTCAATGATAAAAAATAGGGGGCGAACCGAAAAGCGCATATGTTCGCCGTTCGCTGTGAGCGCGAACATGCCAAAATTGCTGCGAATAGTCCACGGGCGAACTGTTCGCAACATCACTATCCAGTATCTTTGCCAAGAAAACTGTATAGCTAAGCTCAATCAGACACATAACAATATGGTATTGGGAGAATAAGCCTCTAAGGTAAGAGGGTACCTACCATATAAGAGCAGAGGGTGAGTATAAGTAGCACCAGATCTAATGAAGTGCTTGGGCCAGCCAAGAGGACATGCTTTGGATGTGTCTAGAAGGGAAAGAAAAGTCCTTGGTTGCAAAGAATAATTCAGCATCGAAACCTGGATCATTAGAATTCTAAACCAAGGCAAAATTAATGTTATCAAATATGAGATGACAAGATTTAAAATTGATTACCTGGGAGCTCAAAAGGACAACTACCAGATCTTCTACTGTGGTCAAGAATCCAACAATAGGAAATGGAGTAGCCCTCATAATCAAACAATGACCAAAGCAGTGCTCAGCTACAACCTAGAAATTACAGAATTATTTCAATTCAAATTCAAAACAAGCCATTTAACATCACAGTGATCTAAGTCTATGCTCCACCTTTGGAATCTGTCGAGCTCTAAGAGTATATTCAACACACCATATATACAATACTAAGAAAAGATCTTACCCTCATCATAGGAGATGGAATGCTAAAGAAGGAAACCACAAGGTATCACATATATAGTTGTGAGCGTACGAGTTGTTGCTAACGCTGCGGGCTCGCGCAGCGAGCCGAGGCCCTCGCGAAGCGAGGGCACTGCCCGAGGGTCTCAGTTGCTGGCATGGAGCGCCTAAGGCGCTCCTTGCCAGAAACTGAGGACCCTCGCAAAGCGAGGGACTCAGTTGCTGGCATGGAGCGCCGTAGGCGCTCCATGCCAGCACCTGAGGACCTCGCAAAGCGAGGGCCGCAGTTGCTGGCATGGAGCGCCGAAGGCGCTCCATGCCAGCAACTGCGACCCTCGCAATCTTCACGTCGCAACCCAAACAGTACGACACACACATTACGACACTCGCAAACAACATACGACACACGTTCACACACATTACGGACTCGCAACACTCGGACGCAACTCGCGAACATTACAAAATTTAAAACACAATACATACACACACCACATACATAAAAAACTTACCTACACCAAGAGGGAGCACCCAGCACCTCAAAAATACAACTTACACCTCGATTTGACTCCAAATAAAACAGTTTAGAGACTAAAAAAAATTTGAAGCGAGAGAAAAAATGGCCGCCGAACAAAACGAAAACGAGGCTACAGCACTCTAAACTCGCAAAACACCACAAGAAACTTGCAAAACACCACAAAACACCTACGGATATTCCGATAAAAACGTATACCACACATTACTCGCCATTTTACGCCAATGCGGAAGTACACGACAACGGTTTGGGCTCGCGCACGCACAGTGTTATACTGCACACATTCAGCACCCTTACACAGCACCTCCACACCACTAATGCTGCAGCAACATCAAAACACATTCACAGCTCTTCCACACAATGCTTTAAAATAGGTAAAGTATATTCATTTATTCATGTATTATATATTTCATTATTACACACTGAACAGCATTAGCTACCTTACAATTTCATTGCTGTCATTTTTTGACGGGCAATTCGCTAGTCTGTAATAACAAGCAAGTTTAGCCTTGGAGTACAAAATGAAGCAGGTCAGAGATTAGCAGAATTCTGTCAAGAGAATTCTCTGGTCAAAGTAAACACCCTAAAGCTTTAGAGATGACTCTATATATGGACATCACCATATGGACAATTTAGAAATCAGATTGACTATATACTGTGTAGCCAAAGATAGAGGAGCTCGATACTCTCAGCAAAAAAAAAAAGCTGACTGTGGCTCATATCATGAGCTTCATTTTGCAAAGTTCAGAATTAAACTGAGGATAAGAGGGAAAACATCATTCTTTGTAAATATACAGTATAGGTAAAGAAAATATTTAAGGGACTAGACATGGTAGATAGATTGTCTGAAGAACAGAAGTTTGTGACATTTTCCAGAAACAGCAGCAAAAATATGCTGAAAAGAAAGCAAACTAACAGCCTTATTAAATTGCGATTCAGCCAATTGAAGAGGGCTCTACATAAGCACAGAGCATATTTTTTTTACAGAAGTTTTTAGTTAGTGAAGACTTTGCTATTCGATAAAAGTTCACTAACTAAAAACTTCTGTAAAAAAATATGCTATGTGCTTATATAGAGCCCTATTCAATTGACCGGATCACAATTTAATAAGGCTGTAAAAAGGCAAACTGGCCGTTTTTCGTCACTCGAAAATCGGCTAAGCGAGAAAAAAATGGTGGACGAAAAACATAAAAAAATTTGAAACTGGATGAAATCGAGGCTGAGTAAAGCCAGGCACGCGGGACTTAGAAAATACATGACGGCAAAGACAGTAACACTTACACGAACGATGCCAGGAACGCGGGACTTTGAAAATAAAAAAAACGACAGGCAGCCACACACACGTTCAGCAGACACACAGAGGAGAAAGACACAGGGAAGGGACAGGGGGGAGATGGTGGAAAGAGACACATGGCATTCCCAAGCACAAAACTTGCAGGTTAATAAACCCTGCAATGAGCGGCCTGTACAGGAAAGGATCGTAATGAGCGCCAAAGGCGCTCATCGCAGGTCTTGCAATGAGTGCTGAAGGTGCTCAGAGAAACAAAAGCATCACATTGTGTGGCAAAAGCATTGGCTTACAATTTTATTGCCGTAATTTTATTGCCGTAGTCATTTTGTATTAGCTTTATATTGAACTAGCGACTTGCCCGTCAAAAATTACGGCAATAAAATTGTAAGCCAATGCTTTTGCCACACAATGTGATGCTTTTGCTTCTCTGAGCACCTTCAGCACTCATTGCAAGACCTGGGATTAGCGCCTTTGGCGCTCATTGCGAACCTTTTCTCCTGCCTACTGTACAGGCCGCTGAAGCATCACATTGTGTGGCAAAAGCATTGGCTTACAATTTTATTGCCGTAATTTTTGACGGGCAAGTCGCTAGTTCAATATAAAGCTAATACAAAATGACTGATAGAATATAGAAAAACACCAGTCTATCTGAATAATAGAATAGAAAGTATCCTATCAATCAGAATACCTATGGAATGCAGCTTTTAGTGAATACCTGTAAGTAGGATAGTATACTTAGAGGGTAAGTAGTAGGTCCCTATACCCTCCACTACACCCAGTTACTTAGGCCCTACTATAACTGGGTGTAGTGGAGGGTATAGGGACCTACTACTTACCCTCTAAATATAGAACATCTAAAAGGATGTCTGGTAATTAATTTATCTATGCTTATTTATCTATGCTTACTCACCTCCTATTAGTAATCCATGGAGTCATTCCAGAAGTAAGCAAATGCTGTTAGTCTTAGCACACTGTAAAAGTAAGTGCACTATTTGGTTTGGGGCAAATAAAGTAACAATCACGGCTCCAGCATGTAAATGGTCTGACACACTATTTTCTGTAGGATTCCACAAGAGGATAGGATCCAGATGGAGAGGATGCAGGTTTATATAGGGTAAGTTATGAAAGATTGAATTACTGTTGATTAACCCTTTGATAAAAAGACAATCAATCTTTATAGTATATCTGTGTGTGATCTATTTAACCAGAGAATAGATAAGACAAATATTGTAATTAGACTCAAATGTCTTACACTTACAATAATTATTTAATGTTAGTATTATTGAGATATTGAATAGTAACACATACATCTGCAACATTTCTTGTTAAGAAATTAACCTAGTCACTGTGTTCTACAATTTCTGCTGTCTCTGCCCTTGTGGCTTGACATGGTTAAAATAAAATTGGTTTTCTTTCAATTTAATATGCTTTTCAACTAAACAGCTCACTTACGATAGTCATCACATATAGGTTAGAAAATAAATGTTAAATGTTAAATAGAATATGTTTTGTATATGTCTTCCTATTTCAAACCCATGGCAGATGTAGGTTTTTCTGAGCAGATTGTATTCCTGCAAATGATTCAAATATTTGGAAACTGCCAAGTCTAAATAAAATGCCAGAGTAGAATTTATCCCCCATGTTAAACATGTTATTAAAATTACCATTTAGAATATCAGAATTTAAGCAAATTCAACAAAATTAATATTTAGCTCTTTCCCATCAAATTAAAAAAATACCATGGAAATTCAGTTTTCAAAATACATTACTACTACTTCAATTCCAATATGATTTCTTGCTAACTTGAATATAGCACATTATTCCATTACATTTGACACATGCATCATGATTCTAATAAAAATATAAAATAAAATAAAGATATAGAAAAACACATGAAATAAAGAACATATTTGTAGTTTTATTCATTTAACCAGGAGCTCTACATTTACATTCATTCTTATTGTATGGCATCTAATATTATTATTATTATTATTATTATTATTATTACTACTATTCTTTATTTGTATTGTGGCAACATATTCTATAGTGCTATACAGGGTATACAGGGGTAAGTACAAAGAAAAATACAATATTAACACTTGCAAAAAATTGGAGGACTGTGAGCATAAAATCTTACTTACACAGGATACTCCAATTACTAACATATCTGCGCAAAAAAGGCCAACAGCAACTGCGGCAGCTTTTTTTTGCCCAGATAACGTACCCATCACAATCCTGACTACTCTAATCCCCTGTTAACTGGGAACTACGCATCTGGCTGTCTGACTGCAGCCCTGATGCTCAGTAGTATGCGCAGCAGTGCTGGATAGTTAATACAATCCCTCCCCCATCAATCAGTGGGTTTAAGATCCCCATGGTATTCTAAATTAACCCACTATGTGCAACAGGGGTCTTTAAGGCAATTTAGGATGCTTGTGGATAGGAGTTTATTTTAGATGCCAGGAAGGTCCTTCCACGTCCTCAATTGCATAAGGGGTTAACTTTAGGTGCCATGGAGGTCCTCCCAAGAGCCCCATGGCATATATTTTAGCTATACATGCCATGGTGGTCCTGCAAGGAATCGATTCCCGGGGCCCAGAAGAGAGGATTCAATGGCTTCAAAAAGTTAATAGAGGAAATACAATAAATGTATATTACACAAAAAAGCATTAAAAGCATAAAAATATATTGGGGGTATAATCCTTATAGAAAATACAGGACTTTCTGCTTGTCCTATTATAATTTGCTATTTCATTATCGCAGGTACTTGCGGTTCACTTGGCCCCTTTTACGATGTAGCTTGATGCTAATGAAAAATAAATTCCTCTGTACATTGATCCTCTGGTTAGATGACCATCTGTAGTGCCCAATGGTCCCGTTTTGCCCATTCACTGGGCTTACTCATGGGCTAACAACTAGGGTTGCTGTGAGGCTATTTATGCCCCTGTTTCACTTCCTGTATCTTTGGGCGTGATGACGTCATTGCGTAGCGTAACGTAACACAGCGTAACGTACCGTCTCGACGTCACACGTTACGTTACTTGCTTCAAAATAACTTTAATTCTACTGTATTAAATGGACATTCAAGTTGGAGAAACTTTATTGGTCCGCTTTGGACAAACAGCAAATCGGCTTACTGTGATGCTGGGGAGTTAAGGGGAGTGTGATAAATAAAACTGAAGGAGAACATTGTTAAAAAATAACTTGATATGGATAGGAAAAACAATGCACAAAAAATACAAATATTATTTATACTGTATTGTGAGCAAATTATGAGTAATGTGTCTAGAAGAAAAGAGGAAGTAATCAGTGTCTAATCAACTAATGGATTAAACCATTATGCTAAGTGGCAAAATAATGTGCTATTTATGCCACCAATAAGGTGGCTTAATCTCTTTAAAAAGTGCAGTATACAAATTACTTAATCTCTTTATAAATTCAACATTAAGCTGCTTAATAAGTGCAATTTAATATTTATATTTAAAGCTCAGGTAAAAGAAAACCAGGTTTCATTGTGTATAATTGGTAAAAGAAAAACTATTAATTTATGACCGTTGCCAAAGGCAATTGGTGAAATAAAATGTATGTGCTAAAGAAAAACTAAAGACTAAGGGCCTCATTCTATTATCGGCCGTAAATCGGCCTTAAGGCTGCGATTCCTTGCGGGGATTCTGTTAACTCGCAATTCAATTATACGGCCCCGCAAGGATCTCCTCTTACGGCCGGCCGCATATCTTGGAACCGGCCGTAAGCTCAGAAATCTTTAAACGCAAAAATAAATTCAAGCCTGCACTGTACAGCCGTGTAAATGCTAGGGATCATATTGGGGTACATGAGGATTAAAAGTAACCCACTCTCAAGCTTGCACATCAGCCCAAACCCGAGTTTAAATTAACTGTTTATTTTCCGGCTGCGGCGTGGGCGTGTCTGAGGTGCTCCAAGCCCTATGGACTTTTTACATGTATATTTGACATATAGTAAAAAAAAATATTTTACGGATTTGAGTATAGGGGAAATTTGTGCTATTTATTCTAACACCTAAAATCACTTTATAGTCTTCTTTAAAAGTGCAGGACGGCTTTATTTGAGCTATTTTATGTGCTTAATTGGTGCTAGCGGGACCTTTTTCCTGCAAGTAAGCTGCGGCTCGCTTTTAGCCTTGCAGACAGGGTTCCCGGAGCAATAGAATAGCAACCAGGCTTTTCTTGCGGCCGAAACTCTTGCGGACGTTTTAGATCAAAGGCTTTCCTCCGGCGCGTGCGGCCGCAAGAGATAGCAAGGCGCCGGCTGCAAGCCTGCCGGAGTCCCCGGCCGGAGGGGAATAGAATAGCAGAATAGCTTGCGGACGGTCCTTGCAGCCCCGCAGCGCCTACGGACGATAATAGAATGAGGCCCTAAGTGTGTATTGTAATTTTTATACGTATATATTTCCTATTCTAAATTCGAGGTATTTTACAAAAATGCTGAATAGGAAAAACCCTCATTGAGTCCATTTGGGCTGTGAGAGTTTAATGTAAATATCCATTTACATTCAACCTGGAGAAGGTGTTTATCGATATGACCTCCTCTTGGATTTTTGATCAATTTGTCTGCTGCAAAGAATTTCATAGCTCCAGGATCATTATGATGGCATAACTTAATGTGGTGTGAAACTGGTGTGTCAACTTCATTTTTTATGGAATAGGTGTGTTCCAAAATTCTCCTTCTAAGGGGTCTTATAGTTTTTCCAACATATATCTTCGAACATGGGCATATCATAATGTACACCACATGAGTCGTGACGCAATTTACAAGGCTTTTCAGTGGATATTTTTCAAGCTTTACTGGATGCACAAATTCTGTGCTTGGCTTGATATATGGACAGGATTTGCAGTGGCCACATCGAAATAATCCCACTGTGGGTTTCAGCCACATAGTATTTGCCACTTTTTTCTGAAAGAAGCTTTTCACTAATGCCCTCCTATCGGATATCTCAACCTATACTAAGATTGAGAAAAATCCCTCACGAGAGTTCAATCAAGAGCTTAAAGCCATACTGACAGAGGCAAAGAATGAGAAAATCATTGATTCTAATACTTGTGAATTTCTATTTGTTAAACATCCTACAGTAGCAGTATTCTTTTGTCACAATCTGCTTCTTCTAGGGGGCTTAATATGAACCTAGTTCAAACCTACCCCAGCAGAATCATGTAGTTCCTGTTCTCTGTGGCACAAAAGATGGCTTCTGAAGAGGGCAAGGCCCAAAAGGTACAGGCAGAGAATACTGAATCCAGCTTACTTAGTGGCCCATGGCAAGACCACTCCCCAAGTCAGGATACAACACGCAGAAATAGTCTCACACCTTGTTTATGTGAAAACTATCTCTCAACCTTTATTGAATGATCAAAACAACATATTTATACTCTCCCATACCACACCCTTGTGTACATTTGTGTATGTGTGATGTCAGACCATCTGGCTTGCAATCTTGGGCTATCAAAGCTCTTGAGATCAACTTCACCAGATATCTAGTGAACACACATTTATGTTAAACTCTAGTGTTTGTTTAGGACTACTTAAAGTACATGCAATTGTCTTGACCCAAGGTCTGTATGTGTGAGTGTGCAATAATCTGCAGCTAACTTCTATGCAGAGCATTTCTACCAATTCCACATATGTTCTATATAACATTTTCCCTCTTATAATATATTATAACTAGGCTACATAATAACCATGTACAGACAACATATAACCACACAATAACACATAATCCCAATGCAACAATGTCATGCTCCCTTGGACATATTCCTAAATTGCTGACAATATGAGTCCTTAAACAATTAAATCATGACAACTTCTCCCCCTTCCTTTCTAGTGTAGCATAGAGGATCATCCTGTCGAAAAATTCTCTAGCTATACTGCTTTTACTTGTCCTCCTGTTTGGAAAGTCCATCCGCAGTCTGATGGACCTTTCCTCGTCTGTGTTGAATGGCAAAATTATAAGTCTGTAAGGCCAAGCTCCACCTCAGTAAATGACCATTATCCCCAGCCACCCTGGATAACCAACACAGGGGATTATGGCCAGTCACCACAGTAAATTCTCTCCCATACAAGTAGTGTTGTAGCTTCTTAAGGGCCCATACCACAACCTGACACTCCTTTTCAACTGCTGCATATGCCACCTACCTGGGTAGCAGCTTTTGGGTAGGTATGCAATAGGGTGCTCACATCCCTGCTCATCCTTTTGACTCAACACAGCCCCCAGTTCATACATGGAAGCATCTGTTTGTACAACAAAGGGCCGTTGATAGTCGGGAGCAGCTAATACAGGGGAGCATGTTAGAGCATCTTTTAAGGCCTGGAAGGCAACCTCACAAGCAGGGGTCCAGTCCTCCACCCTGGGCATCTTCTTCTTTGTCAAGTCGGCCAGGGGTTTGGCCATGGCACTGTAACAGGGAATACATTTTCTGTAATACCCTGTGGTTCCCAGGAAAGCCATTAACTGTTTCTTAGTTTGGGGGTGGGCCATGCAGCTATCCCCTCTACCTTGGCTGGTTCTGGCCTAATCTGCCCACTGCCTACCCAATGACCTAAATACTGTACTTCAGCCCTGGCCCAGTGACATTTGTCTGGGCGAATAGTCAATCTGGCCCCCTTGATAGTATCCAGTATACTTTTGACATGCTGAAGGTGATCCTCCCAGGTATTACTAAATATGGTCATCCAAGTAAGCCTGAGCATACCCTTGGTGCCCCAGTAATAATCGATCTACTAACCTATGAAAAGTTGAAGGGGCATTCTTCATCCCCAATGGCATCACCTTGTATTGGTAAAGTCCAAAGGGGGTGATGAAGGCCGACTTCTCTCTAGCTGTCTCAGCAAGAGGAATTTGCCAGTACCCCTTGGAGAGATCCAGAGTGGTGAGATACTTGGCAGTACCTAGACAGTCCAACAACTCGTCCATGCGTGGAATAGGGTAAGCATCAGTCTTGGTCCTGTCGTTTAGCTTACGATAGTCCACGCAGAAACGATTGGTCCCATCTTTTTTAGGCACCAGTACTACTGGGGTAGCCCACGGGCTACTGGAATGTTCACTCACCCCTAATCTTAGCATTTCCTGCAGCTCATCAGAGATATTGGCCCGCACTGCTTCTGGTACCCGGTAGGAGGGCTGTTTTAATGGGGGGCAACCTTTGGTTTGGACTTCATGCACTGCTAAAGGGGTACATCCCGGGCTAGTAGAGAATAGGGCTTGGTAGGGGGCCAGAGTTTCCACTAGCTGCCTTTGGTGGGCTGCACTTAAATTCAAGGACTGTTCTTCCTCCTCCATCTGATTGTTGAGCCA
Source organism: Discoglossus pictus (assembly GCA_027410445.1). Taxonomy (NCBI): domain Eukaryota; kingdom Metazoa; phylum Chordata; class Amphibia; order Anura; family Alytidae; genus Discoglossus; species Discoglossus pictus. Next base: position 272,478,057 of record CM050165.1, on the reverse strand, counting down.
AGCTGGGGCTAACAGGTCAGGTAAGGCTCCTTCCTCTTAGTCACTGCCAGTAGGGAGACAAATAGCTAGCAAATGTTGGGGTCTCCTCTGGTATTCTTTCAGTCTGTTTTTGTGGGCCACCCTTGTGACCTTTCTCTTGGGGTCTACCATTACCACATATGTATGGGGGTTCAATTTCTTAGTAATTGGGTAGGGCCCTTCCCAGATTGCCTTGAGCATATCCTGGGGATGAGGGACTAACATCAAAATCTCTTGTCCTACCTCCAGTTCCCTCTCCTTTGTTCCCCTATCATAGTATTTCTTGGCTTTGGCCTGAGCCTCTTGCATGTGGTCCCTAACCAAACCAGTTAACATGGCTAGTTTCTCCTGGAAAGCTAGGACGTATGAGGCTACAGAAACCTGGTGTTGCCCATAGTCACTTTCCCATGCTTCTCTGATCACGTTCAAAGGTCCCCTTATCTGTCTACCATAAAGGAGTTCAAAGGGAGAGAACCCTGTGGACTCCTGTGGTACTTCCCTGTAGGCAAAGAGAAGGTTTGGGAGTAGATGCTCCCAATCCTTCTCTTGCTCTGTGAACGTACAGAGCATTTTCTTAAGGGTACCATTGAACCTCTCACAAAGGCCATTGGTCTGGGGATGGTATGAAGAGGAACTCAGGTGTTTGATACCACATAACTTCCATAATTGTTGGGTAACTGTAGCCATAAATTGGGTACCCCGGTCAGACAGGATCTCTTTAGGGAACCCAATTCGGGAGAAAACCTCCAATAAAGCCTCTGCTACCATGGTAGCTGAAATCTTAGACAAGGGAACAGCTTCAGGATATTGGGTGGCATAGTCTACTATGGTCAGAAGGAACTGCTTCCCAGTCCTGCTGCTCCTAGCCAAGTGTCCTATCAAGTCAATAGCCACTCTCTGAAACGGGATATCTATTACTGGTTACGGTTGAAGAGGGACGTGGGTACCCCTTCCTCGGCGGCCATATCACTGGCAGGCATCATAGGAGCTACAGTAAGTAGTAACATCCCTGTTCACCCCCGGCCAGTAGAACACACTGGAAAGGCGATCCCGGGTCTTCTTCACCCCATGTGTCCAGCTAAGGGTACCTTGTGAGCTATCTCTAGCAATCTCGCTCTAAACTTTTGGGGTACAACCAGCTGCTTCTTAACCTCTCTCATCCCATCTCCCTCATGTTCAGAGGTAATCTTGTACAGCAATCCTTCTTCCCACACATATTCATCTCCCTCAGTACCCTTCTCTCTCTTGTCAGCCCTTTGCCTAGCCCCAGCCAAGGTTCCATCCTCCCATATGGCAACCTAACTTCGCCAGCAGTAGCCCAACTCCGACCCAGTTTGCTAGCAGGTAATGGACTTACCCCAGTTTCCAGGTGCCCGGCCTCATCCTTGTCGCTTAGACCATCCCTGGTGACCTTGGCAGCTTGCGATCTGGTCACAACATTGACATACCGGCTCTCTAGATGCCCCAAATCATTGCCCAACAAAACCTCAGCTGGCAGCCCATGCATAACCCCACTTCATGAACTCCTTTCCCAGTGCCCCAATCCAACTGCAAGCGGGCGACTGGGATGGAACATTTTTGGCCTCCAGCCACCATGACCTCCATGGTCTTAGGGAGCATGGCTGCGCGTGGTACTATTTCCGGATGTACCACAGTCACTGCAGCTCCTGTATATCGAAATCCCCTTGCCTCCCTTCCCTGGACCAAAACCTTTTGAAAATGCTGGTTCCTGTTGCCATTTGAACTGGTTTGCACAGCATGGTCCACATTCCACTCCCCCAGATAGTAGACAGGCTTAGTGGGGTGTCTGTTTTCCCTTCGTTGCACATTGGGGGATTCTCTTTTCATATGCCCTGGTTGATGACAACCATAACATTCGCCACCCCTTGTGTTCCGCGTGACAGGACGCGAGCTGGTAAGTACTGTGGGATGAGGGGCCACTCCAGTGGCCATCTGAGGACGGCTGCCATGTTGGAAAGTAGCAGGGTTAGAGCGTTTGGCTACAGGGTGGCCCGGGACTGGTGCTGGGACTGGGGGTCCCCCTTTGGTAGTGTTGTTAAAGCCCCTAATCCTGGTTTCACCACTGGTAGCCAACAAAATGATCGGCTAGGTGGGCAGCCTTCTCCCCTGTAGTGGGGTTTTGATCTTGTACCCATGCTCTCAGTCTGTAAGGACAAATAAAATACAATTGTTCAATGAGGACCAAATCCAAAATGTCCTCAAATGTGGTTGCCCCCTTCCCTTTCCACCAACTGATGCAGGCATGCCTCATCCGACACATCACTTCAGAGTAGATGTCCCCGGGGCCCTTGGTGTACATGCAGAATTTGCGCAGGTAAGTCTTAGGGGTAACAGCATACCTGTTTAGCAATACTCTCCGGGCCTCAGCATAGGTCTTCCGCTCCTTGGGAATTGCCCTGAATGCCTCACTGGCTCTCCCACTTAGTCTGCTAGCCAACAGTGTAATCCACTCCTTCTCTGGCACTTGATGCAAGTCACACTGTTGTTCAAAGTCCTGTAGGAAACCATCAATGTCCCCTTTCTGATCACAGAAGTGCTTGACACTGCTGTATGCCATTTTTAATCTGGCTGCCCCCTATAGAGGAATGGACAGTTTCTTTTCTGTTTTGTAGCTGTACCTCACGACTTAGTTGGGTCCGGAGGGCCATCACTTGTGCCTCTGGAATGACCGACTTCCACCTCTGGAATCTCCGGAATACCTCATCCTCCTCCTCTGCAGTAAGCCCCATCTCTGGAACTGGCTCTGGGTCAGGTTCTGTAACTTCCCCCCCTGCTGCAGACATCTCTTCATAAGCTGCCATCCTTCTGTGTTTTTATACAGAGATCCCACCACTGCCAGCCAAATGTTACAATCTGCTTCTTCTAGGGGGCTTGATATGAAGCTAGTTCAAACCTACCCCAGCAGAATAATGTAGTTCCTGTTCTCTGTTGCACAAAAGATGGCTTCTGAAGAGGGCAAGGCCCAAAAGGTACAGGCAGAGAATACTGGATCCAGCCTACTTAGTGGCCCATGTCAAGACCACTCCCCAAGTCAGGATACAACACATAGAAATAGTCTCACACCTTGTGTTGAGGTATAATAAAAATGTTAATCCCTATTAATATTTTATTTGGCCTCGTGATCCTACTAATATTTGATTTGACCTTTTGTACCTTCTACAATTCTGATTACAATGATGCCTAGAGCCATTCCCCTTGTTTTATCAACAAGACCCTTTGATACTCCATAAATAGTTTCTGGAGGACTTGTATTTCTAGTTATAACTAATGTAATCTAAAACAGGTATCTATGTACAGATACCTAAACCTGTCATGACCTGAATTTCTTGAACCTGCATAAAGATGATTTAGCATTTACCTCTGTTAAAGCAATATTACTTTCATTGCTGGGACAAGCGCACCCCGGGGTAAAACCTTTTATCACCTTCCTCATGCACTCTCCTCTTGGCTCAGATATCTGGGAGACACAAATGATACACTACACACAAGGGATTGGTATCAAATGATCTCAATTTATTGAATGTTCAGGGTAGCTTATAAAGGTACCTATGCCCATACCTTGCATTAACAGAGGTAAATGCTGAGTCATCTTTATGCAGGTTCAAGAAATACAGGTCATGACAGGTTTAGGTATGTGTACATAGATACCTGTTTTAGATTACATTAGTTATAACTAGAAATACAAGTCCTCCAGAAACTATTTATGGAGTATCAAAGGGTCTTGTTGATAAAACAAGGGGAATGGCTCTAGGCATCATTGTAATCAGAATTGTAGAAGGTACAAAAGGTCAAATCAAATATTAGCAGGATCACAAGGCCAAATAAAATATTAATAGGGATTAACATTTTTATTATACCTCAACAATCCCTTCTTTTGTTCTGAAAGAACAACAATACAAAAAAATGGTGTTTAGCAGAAATGTTGAAACTTATGGAGATGCAGGCGATTCTGTTCTAGATGGGTCACGGACATAAAATTGGTACAGCATTATTTGGAAGCATAGCAATATACAGACCCTGAGGCTCAGCTGTGGGGGGTTTTAAACATCGTTTTAGAATACATGAGACAGTACATTGCAAAAGGGAAATAATAACAAAGAAGGCAAACTGTCCACTATTTGGGATTCCTCCTCTCCCATGCACAAAGACTATTGTCCCCAGAACGTGTTTATGCCCTAACACGTCTGCCAAAACCCAGAAGTAAGAATGCTCTGCTCTCCTTCCTGGGTGTTGTTGCATATTGCCGCCAGTGGATTCCAGACTGTTCCTATTATGATCACATCCTGCGTACAGCAACTTTGCAACAAGCTCCTGATTTACTGTCATGGACTACTCAAATGGACAAAGCATACAAGTACCTCTGTGGTAACTTGTCTTCCTTGAATGGTAATTCAGGACTACTTAAACAGGCCTTTGTAGGAGGGCTGAGAATCTTTACTTCCCTCCCACAATTGCTAAAGGAAGTCATGGACAGGATGTGATGTAAATTACATCATCTCAACTAAGGATATATCCAGGCAGGAAACTGGTGCTGTTTCCTGTTTTCTTCCTTGATGGTGAGGGTGATGGAGGTGATGTCGATGGTCTAACCGTGGGTGAGATAAAACGTTTGGGAAAGGGTATTACTATATCGGTTGTTGCTCCGTGGGTCTGGCTGTGTGTTTATAATACATTTATAGTATTGTGTTGTTGCCTTGTAATAAATACCTTTTAATGTAGACGAACCTTGTGTAATATATATATATTAATTTGGTGATACACCACATTTGGCGACCACGAATTTTAGACTTCTACAAAGGTTATTTATGAGGTAATATCACATTAATAGATAGTCAGATTTTTTTTTTTTTTTTTGGGGGGGGGGGAAGGAAAAAAAGTACTTTGTCTAATTATCCTCTGCATGGGAAATCAAGTGCTGATTGTGTGTGGAGTCTAGGTTAAGCCTCCATTTTTAATATATATCGTACTAGCTTCTGAGTTGAGCTTTGTTCGTACTAGCTTATTTTGATACATAAAACAAATATATATCATACAGGTTGTTTTTGTGGGTTTATCTGAGTTGAGTTTTGTTGTGCTTTTGACTATCAAAGTACAGGCATAGGCCTGCATTTGAATAAGGCTCCATGTGGCTTCTTTGTGTATTTAAATGCTAATTCAAGCCTCCATTATTTCAGGCGTGCATTTTAATACACTATAGGCTTCCATACCTTATACATTTTGGGTGTCTTGCATATCCTAGTTCGGGTATATCTCCTACCCTGCAGGCCTTGCTATTATATTTTAAGTTAATTAGCAAGTATTACCTTCACCATACTAAGGTAAGTATAATTTGCATTGTGGGTACTAATCTATTTTTCTACATATTACACCTGGCCTACTGAATAGTCATCAACGATTGTTGGCTACTCAGAAGCATGCTACTTTAGTCGCAAATTGATTTGGATTCTTACTTGGGTGAGTAAAAGAGTAGGAATGTCTTTTCAAGGAGCCAAATACTTTCCCACAGAAGTGCGTGAGTACTTTAGGAAACATATTCAAAAACATGATGGTCCATATGAGCTTCTAGAGCCAGCAAACCCAGACAGTGAAAAAGAGAAAAGATTAATGGATGTTCTAAAACAAATTGTAAATAACAAAAAGTATAGAACAAAGAAGAGAAAAAGTTTGGTCACACAAGCTGTTGTAGCCACAATAGGAGGCCTAATAGACTTAGTTGTAGAATTACGGCAGCATAATTTGGAAACAACAAATAAAATGGAGGAAGCAATGGACAAAAGGGATTGTTTAAAAATTTCAGCTTTGAGAACAACTACAATTGTGGGGGAACTAGAAAGGGAGTTAGGGGAAATAGAAGAACAGAGGAATGCTTATGGAGTAAAAATAACAGAACTTCAAAACATAATAATGGACTATAAAAATAAAACAAAGTTAGAAGGGATAACAGGAGTCAGAGACATTGCCAAAATATATCCAGATCTGGATATGTTCGTGGCACAAAATAAAGAACCAGTGCCGAAAATGAACCAAGATAGAAAAGATTTCTTATGTTATTCTGTTCCACAAGTAGATACCATACCACAAGCACCAGTTATTGTTTCAGAATTATTTAATGCAAGGCAAACACCTACAGGATTTTCCATGCAGACTCGACCGATGTCTATGGCAGATAAAGACAATTTCCAGAAATGGTGGGGAAGTATGCCAACTAACAACTTTAATACGTTTACACATTGGTTTATGAGGGGAGCAGATAGAGCTAAAAAAGGAGGTCTTAACTTAGAGGAATGGACAGAACTGTTAGAATACGCTATGGGTCCTTTGGCTAGTAGACTATTGGGATTTAATAACAGTGTGTCTGATCAGGCAGGAAGAATTGCTGCAACTAATTTCTATCTACTTAGCATAGAGAAAGAAATAGCAAGTATTACCATGAGGCCAACAGATGGTCCTAGAGAGGTAGCTCAAAGGATATTTTTTTGGTATACTCTACGACAACCTCAACAGCCTCTAGTGCTGGGCTCACCAGAACATATAGCAAAAGTAATGGAAGCCCTTCCCCGGGAGTGTCAAGAATTTGTCAGGCTTTTTGATCCAACACCAACAGACTTGGAAATGGTACTAACTAGAGCTGATAAGTGGTGGATCAAGCATCCTTTCACAGAACAGGCCTGCTCTGTTTCAGCTGTAAGAACATTTAAGGTCGAGTCTGGTAGAGATATAGATGGTAAATGGAGAAACCAGACGTGGGATGTACCCCAGAACAAGAAGGATGATCAAAACTGGAGACCAAAACAGAACTTTGACAAAAGATGGAGAGATCCACCTAGGGACTATAGGAATAGGGATGGCAGCAACTGGAGGGCTAATCAGGAGGGAGAGAGAAACGGTAACATGGGCTATTGGGAACTCAGGAGACAGACGGATAGGATAGAAGAGGAAAATCACATACTTAAAAACAAGGTAGCTGAGTCAGAGAGGAAATTGAAGGAAAGTGAGGCAAAGATGCAATATAGTGTTATAAAAGAGGGACAGAGTAGAAGTGAGTCACAATGACAAATCCCAACCCCTGCGCCTCAGCATCTCATTCACTCAGCTAATTTAACCATGGATGAGGCAGGTCGGCCTACCAGTTATACAGTCATCGCAGGGGTAGGGGAAAATATGTTGGTAGATACAGGAGCAGCAGTTACAATGACCAACAGGGTCAAAAATGGGGATTCTTCAGTAAGTATTATGGGAGTTACTGGGAATCCACAGGAGGTTAGAGCAGGTCCAATTGATGTAGCAGTTGGAAAAAAAAAATACAAGTAGAAGCAATAGTGGGTTGGCCAGAGGAAATATTGGGAATAGAGGCTTTAAAAAAAGGAAATTTCATTGTAGATCTTGCCAATTTTTGTTTGTGGAAGACAGAAAAGGTGAATCAGGTAAGTACAGAGTTGACGAAAGGGGTTGTGCTCCCAATGGCATATATTGTCTCTCGGATAAAAAGTCTGGAAAAAGACAAACTGAAACTAGACGGACAACCAGAATGGCTGCAGAAGCTAATCCAAGACATACCTGTTTGGGCAATTACTGAGATGATAGAAATGCTGGAGAGACGCGGAATAATTAAATCTGGAAATGGGTATGCATGTAACTCACCATGTTGGCCTGTGAGAAAAGCTGTGTTAAAAGGGAATGGAGATGAAAAAGCAGCCTCATCATGGAGACTTACCATTGATTACAGGGCCGTGAACAAACTTGCAAAAAGAATGGCCCCTGTTGTTTTTGTTATGTATATGTTTCTAATGATGGAATCTAGTGTTCCCACAGAGCAAGGCCGTATAAGAATGAAGATGCGTGTCAACAGAAGATTGTGGTGGATCCTTGTTACAGGATGGATAAGTATAAGCTGTATCACAGTAGGAATGGGGAGACAGGCAATAAGGCCAGAAGATACCGCAAATAAGGGAGAGAGTTTGAAAAGATTGGAGTTACATTATGTTCAAGCAGATAGATTTATTTGGCCCAGGGAATTGGAAGTAAAAGAGGGCGGAGGGTTACAAGTAAACATTATTTTGCCACATAATAGTACCAGGGGATTAGCTCTTAGAGCTCCAATAAAAAGTATAGAGGGACATAACTGGGAATGGGTTATAAGATATGGACAGATAATGAATACAGGAAACTTTAAAGGAAGGACTAAAATAACAACAAAGGTACAAGGGAGGGTTACAAATATTACAGTAGTAGTGAGTAACTTAACATTAGAAGAAGGTGGAGAATGGGACGCTGCAGTTATAGCTGCCCAGCCTGACCTAGAGGAATTCTGCAATTTTGATACTGGAAAGGGGTGTGTTCTAACATTAGATGAAGTATTTGTCTCTGTAAAGGAGCTGCAACGTTGTAAAGATCAGAAGAAGGTACCATGGCCAATAGGCGGATTGGTGGTGGTACCAACACATGAAACAGTTGTGCAAGGGGTTGGGTGGACTTACTACCCAATAATTCTAAATTTTAATGATTTTTCTATTCCTCCAAAGTGCCCGGAATCACAGTGGCAGTGGTTTAAGCAAAGTATACAAGAGACCATCATTGAGTGGACCGGAGCAGGGAGTCGAGAAAAACGGGACACACTTGCAGCCCTTTTAGGAGGAGTCGGAACTGGATTGGGAGTATGGAATTCAGCAGACATCATTGGACTGAACAGCAGGATAAACTCCCTTACTGATGGCATGGGACATGCTATGAAAACAGGTGGAGTAGCTGACTCCCTTATAGTGAGTAGACTGACAGACAATGTTGATGACATACACACCATTGCCAACAACCTGCATCTAGTTGAGGAAAATATTGCTTCCATTGCTAACAGCATTAAGAATGAAACAGTGGGAACTGCCATTTTCTGTTCTATGATTGGAGGAAAGCTGTTGGCAGATTTAAAGGAAACTATTAAAGATATCCAGGAAAACAAGTGGGCAAGACAAATCAATGCAACAAGGATTATCACGTCATTGAAAAGAAAAGGAGTGGACATCACTGAGGACAATCTTAAATACAGCTATATTGAAGGCCCAGATCAATGGATGCCACATGGACTACAATCTGGGACAATAGGACTAATCCTGGCAATTCCCCGTTGGGAGGGGCAGGCAGAGCAACTGAACTTTATACATAGCATTGGCACGTTAAGTGATGGAATCTACAAGCAACACTTCCCATCAAAAAGACTGGCCACTATTACAGGATTGGAGATGGATGAAAGCTGTTGCAGGAAATCTCAACACCGATGGCTGTGCAGTTGTGTTTGGGAGAAAGGAGCTGAGTAGGATGGCTGGGTGCAGTTGATAAAAGAAAACCTGGTGCAAGAAGTGATCCGCATAGGGGACATTGCATGCTTTATCGGCTACTCTGAATATAGGACAGTTGATGAAATATGTTTGGTGGAAGAAGGGTCTTGTATCATGGTATTTCCATCAAGAAACCTTACCACTGAAATGATCAATTTTACTGCAAATGCAGATTGGACAAATTTGACAATGAAGCTTTTTACCTTGGAACTTCATGAGTCAGAGACACATCCAGTCCTACGAACACTGTCGCTGGTACTCATGTTCATTCAAGTATTAACGACAATTATAATAATATACTTTTGTGTGGCAATGAAACAAATGAGGAAGGAACTTGCAAGGAGGATATATAATAATGTGTCTTTTTCCTCTTCTTTCTCTCTCTCATACATTCAATAAAGTTTTACATTGCACATACATAAACATTTATCACACACTCTCACCTAAATTCTATAAATTCTGTTTTTGTGTAATATGTAGATTGACAGCCATAGGAAAGTACAGGAGAACTTATGTCGCTGAGGGAACTATTCCGGAGGGACGGTGGGTTGAATTTCTCCTGTATATCAGGTTTTTGCTCCCACTAGGTTCTCCTGTACTAGAGGGATAACTAGAAAACTGAGCAACATAGAAGAAGAAAAAGTGAGGGAATGTGGTAACTTGTCTTCCTTGAATGGTAATTCAGGACTACTTAAACAGGCCTTTGTAGGAGGGCTGAGAATCTTTACTTCCCTCCCACAATTGCTAAAGGAAGTCATGGACAGGATGTGATGTAAATTACATCATCTCAACTAAGGATATATCCAGGCAGGAAACTGGTGCTGTTTCCTGTTTTCTTCCTTGATGGTGAGGGTGATGGAGGTGATGTCGATGGTCTAACCGTGGGTGAGATAAAACGTTTGGGAAAGGGTATTACTATATCGGTTGTTGCTCCGTGGGTCTGGCTGTGTGTTTATAATACATTTATAGTATTGTGTTGTTGCCTTGTAATAAATACCTTTTAATGTAGACGAACCTTGTGTAATATATATATATTAATTTGGTGATACACCACAACCTCAAGTCATCTCTTTGTCAAGCACCTGCATTAGGTCTTCCAAACTATCAGTTACCATTTCATATTTATGTTAAGGAGGATGGGGACAGGGTGGCAGGAGTCTTAGCGCAGGAACATGGCTCTGGCTATAGGCCTGTGGCCTTTTTATCTAAAGTTTTGCCCCTTGTGGTTCGAGGCATGCCTGCTTGCTTGCAGGCCGTTGCTGCTGCGGCAATGATGGTAGAATCATCCCAACCTCTAGTACTCTCACACGCACTCATTCTTCACACCACTCACCAGGTACTTACTCTCCTACAAAATTCCACCACACAGCACATGACTGCTCAGCGGAGATCTGGATATGAAGCTATCCTCACTGCAACTTCCAACCTTGTTATCAAATATGCCCCAGCCTACCTTCTATGGAAACTACTAGCTACAGGATCAGATCCTGTACTCCCACCTGAAGCACATGATTGTATAGACAACATACATACTGAGACATCTCCCCGACCTGATCTTCAGCCTACCCCACTACCTGACGGTGACATTGTTTTTGTTGATGGTTCTTGCTCCCGCCCCTCCAGTGCCCAATTTCACACAGGTTTTGCAGTTGTACAACTTCCTGATACAGTACTTGCAGCTCATTCTTTGCCTTTTGTTTCGGCCCAAGCTGCAGAACTTGTTGCTCTCATTGAAGCTTGTCGCATTTTTAAGGACCGTCCTGTTACTATTTACACAGACTCTAGATATGTTTTTGGGGTTGTCCATGATTTTGGCCGCATTTGGCAATTACGAGGTTTTGTTTCTGCTGATGGTAAAGGGATTTCTCTCTCTGACCTTGTTTCCCAGCTGCTAGACGCTATTCAGCTACCATCCACTATTGCTGTGGTTAAATGTAAAGGACATTCTTCTGACTCTTCCTTAGTATCTCAGGGAAATACTCTTGCTGACTCAGCTGCTAAGAATGCTGCTTTAAATGCTCCTCTTCATCCTCTTTACCTATCCACTTTTTACTCTCAACTTGCTCTTCTCCATGTTCCTTCTATCCCTGATTTTCCACTCATCTCCCTCCAACGGTACGCAATAGAGGCCGATCTCTCCTTTTGGAAGCAGCAACATCTGACCCTCGATCCTAATGGTCTCTGGTCAGATAAGGAGGGACGAGTTGGTATTCCACAATCCAGTGCCCCTATATTTATTGCCCATTTTCATGGTATTGGCCACTTGAGTAAGAGAAACACACTCAATAACATGAGCAAGAGATTTGTGATAAAAGATGCTTCTACATTAGTACAAAAGCAATTATCACGTTGCTTAGTATGTGCTCAAAACAATCCAAATACAGGGTTACAAGTTCAGCATGAGCACCTACCACCCCCTGAAGGTCTCAATAGATATAATTCAGGAAGAATATGTACAGCAATTGATCAATAAATTGAATAACATCTACGGTAATGTAGCTCTCTGTCTTCCACTTCCATCAGGTGAACCAACGCACCAGGAGATCAAGTGTTGGTGAAAAGGATCATACAGAACAAACCACTGGATACACCTTACGGACCTCCAACAACTGTCATCGATGTGACCAGAACCGCCGTCCTCACTGAAGAGATCCCCACCTGGATCCACGCCTGTCGTCTGAAATGTGCCCCTACAGCAGAGACTCCGCACTAACAGCTCTCCTATATTTTCATGTTTTTACCATTTGTTATTCAGAACTTTTGCATGCTCCACCTTATGACAACTCATTCTTCAGAGCCTGCAACCAAACTTATCAATTAACACAACTAATCAATTCATCCAATCAGAATTGTTGGATATGTGCAAACACACCTCATAGCGTGAATGCAGGGTTCCCTATGACACCAGTCCCTTTTAACTTGTCTGGTATTGCTGACTTAGTGAAACATTCTGCTATTCTTAACTGGACCCAGGAACCCTTTATTAAAAACCCCAAAACTAGGTTTATCAGCCTAACTCAAAAGGTTACCCATGGTTTCATAACTTTTATCAATGCTCAAGGTAACTCTATCCCAAAGGAATGGACTAAGGACCGTATTTCTATAATATTCAACGAGTTGGGTACCACTATTCTATGGGATGGCTTGCTATTTCCTTGTTCTGTAGACAATTTTACACAGACCCTGTATTGTAAGCCTCTTTTTTCCTCTGATCTATCTATTGCATATCAATGGTTCAATGCCACACTGGATGCTTTACGAAAAGCCACTGGCATTGGCGTTAATACTCAAGAGATGGGTCGTTGTCCAAATAAAACTTATATTAGGAGTACTACATATGTCTCTTTTTCTGGTCCTCCCAGATGCCCCCTATTCTACATCTACCAATAGGCATGTATATGCTTTGTGGACAATGGGCCATGAAAGTTACTCCATGTGACCATATAGGCCCATGATTTCTAGGCATGTTACTTCCATCTATGGCCCGCTATGATTCATTGCCCTTTGGCCACATACGTATGAAACGTGATGGGTTCTCTACAGAGGGTTTGCTGGACCCTCCAGCTGCCAAAATCATCCTCAGTATTGTTGCCCCATTAGGTATGGCCAGATTGTTTAAACAACTTAAAAGCACCATTGAAGCGGTGGATGCTGCCTTCAACTATACCCAACAGGCTATAAGTGCTCTCAATATGGAGATAGAACAAGTCAGAACGGTAGTATTACAGAACCGTATGACCCTAGATTATTTGTTAGCTTCTAAAGGGGGTACATGTGCTGTTGTTGGGTCTAAGTGTTGTGCCAAAATCATCCTCAGTATTGTTGCCCCATTAGGTATGGCCAGATTGTTTAAACAACTTAAAAGCACCATTGAAGCGGTGGATGCTGCCTTCAACTATACCCAACAGGCTATAAGTGCTCTCAATATGGAGATAGAACAAGTCAGAACGGTAGTATTACAGAACCGTATGACCCTAGATTATTTGTTAGCTTCTAAAGGGGGTACATGTGCTGTTGTTGGGTCTAAGTGTTGTGCCAAAATCATCCTCAGTATTGTTGCCCCATTAGGTATGGCCAGATTGTTTAAACAACTTAAAAGCACCATTGAAGCGGTGGATGCTGCCTTCAACTATACCCAACAGGCTATAAGTGCTCTCAATATGGAGATAGAACAAGTCAGAACGGTAGTATTACAGAACCGTATGACCCTAGATTATTTGTTAGCTTCTAAAGGGGGTACATGTGCTGTTGTTGGGTCTAAGTGTTGTGTTGTCATCATTGATAATAGCCCTGTTGTGGATGCTGCATTACACAAGTTAGATGAAGTTCAACAACGTATGCGTAAACAATCATGTAGTTTATTCAAAGATTTTGATTGGTCCTTTGGTCTAGGATCCTGGATAGGTTCTCTGGGTCATAAGATAGTCTTTCGTTTAATCCTTGCTTTTAGTGTTCTATTTGCCTTCTTTGTTATTATTTCCCTTTTGCAATGTACTGTCTCATGTATTCTAAAACAATGTTTAAAACCCCCCACAGCTGAGCCTCAGGGTCTGTATATTGCTATGCTTACAAATAATGCTGAACCAATTTTATGTCTGTGACCCATCTAGAACAGAATCACCTGCATCTCCATAAGTTTCAACATTTCTGCTAAACAACATTTTTTTGTATTGTTGTTCTTTCAGAACAAAAGAAGGGATTGTTAAGGTATAATAAAAATGTTAATCCCTATTAATATTTTATTTGGCCTCGTGATCCTACTTATATTTGATTTTACCTTTTGTACTTTCTACAATTCTGATTACAATGATGCCTAGAGCCATTCCCCTTGTTTCATCAACAAGACCCTTTGATACTCCATAAATAGTTTCTGAAGGACTTGTATTTCCAGTTATAACTAATGTAATCTAAAACAGGTATCTATGTACACATACCTAAACCTGTCATGACCTGTATTTCTTGAACCTGCATAAAGATGACTCAGCATGTACCTCTGTTAATGCAAGGTATGGGCATAGGTACCTTTATAAGCTACCCTGAACATTCAATAAATTGAGATCATTTGATACCAATCCCTTGTGTGTAGTGTATCATTTGTGTCTCCCAGATATCTGAGCCAAGAGGAGAGTGCATGAGGAAGGTGATAAAAGGTTTTACCCCGGGGTGCGCTTGTCCCAGCAATGAAAGTAATATTGCTTTAACACCTTGTTTATGTGAAAATTATCTCTCAACCTTTATTGAATGATCAAAACAACATATTTATACTCTCCAATACCACACCCTTGTGTACATTTGTGTATGTGTGATGTCAGACCATCTTGCTTGCAATATTGGGCTATCAAAGCTCTTGAGATCAAATTCACCAGATATCTAGTGAACAAACCTTTATGTTAAACTCAAGTGTTTGTTAGGACTACTTGAAGTACATGCAATTGTCTTGACCCAAGGTCTGTATGTGTGAGTGTGCAATAATCTGCAGCTAACTTCTATGCAGAGCATTTCTACCAATTCCACATATGTTCTATATAACATTTTCCCTCTTATAATATACTAGCGAATTGCCCTTCAAAAAATGACGGCAATGAAATTGTAAGTGAGCTAATGCTGTTTGGTGTATAATAATGAAATATATAATCCATTAATAAATTAATATACTTTACCTATTTTGAAGCATTGTGTTGAAGAGCTGCAATCTGTTTTGATGTTGCTGCAGCATTAGTGGTTTGGAGCTGCTGTGTAAGCGTAATGAATGTGTGCAGTGTAATAGTGTGTGTGCGCGAGACCAAACCGTTACCCTAACTGTGTACTTCTGCATTAAAATGGCGGCAAATGTGTGGTATGCGTCTGTAGCGGAATATCCGTAGGTGTTTTGTGGTGTTTCGCGTGTTTAGAGTGCTGTAACCTGGTTATCGTCTTGTTCGGCGGCCATTTTTTCTCTTGTTTAGACAATTTTCGAGTGTCTAAACTCTTTTTTTTTTAGTTAAATTAAGGTGTAACTTCATTTTTTGAGGTCCTGGATGCTCCCTTTTGCTGTAGGTAAGCTTTTTATGTATGTGTAGTGTGTATTTATTGTGTTTTTCATTTTTTCCTGTCCCTGGGTTGCGGCCGTTTTTTGCGAGGTCGAATTGAGTGGTAACGTGTCTCGGATGTTGTTTGCGTTGCAACGTAAAGTTTGCGAGGGTCGCAGTTGCTGTGTCACGTTGTTTGCGTTACAACGTAAAGTTTGCGAGGGTCACAGTTGCTGGCAAGGAGCGCCTTCGGCGCGTTAGCAACAACTCGTACGCTCACAATTATATATGTGATTATAACTAGGCTGTATACCAGCCTGTGCCCCCAGTTATGCAAACCTGTACCTGGGGTACCGGGAGAGAAATATGTTTTTTGATGATTCTATGGATAACTTTGCACAGGACATTCTGGGTTGGCATCGGTTTATAGACAACATTCTCATGTTCTGAATTTAAGCTTCAGGCTGCAGATTTAAGTCAGAGATTTAAACAACGGAGTTACCCAAAAAAAATCTTAAAAAGAGCCTACAAACGGGCTCTAGAGTCAAATAGAACATAGCTTTTGTATGCTCCAAAGGAGAAATATGAAGATGAGCTGATTAGGTGTGTTATGGCCTATGGTAGTGACCACATTCAAATCAAGAGCCTTCTTTCAAAACATTGGGACATCCTAATAGATGATCCTGTCTTACAAAACTACCTATCTGCTAAACCCGTAAGTACATATCGAAAAAATAAAAGTTTAAAAGACAATCTAGTGAAAAGCTTTTTTCAGAAAAAAGTGGCAAGTACTATGTGGCTGAAACCCACAGTGGGATTATTTAGATGTTGCCACTGCAAAGCCTGTCCATATATCAAGCCAAGCAAATAATTTGTGCATCCAGTAACGCTTGAAAAATATCAACTGAAAAGCCTTGTGTCACGACTCATGTGGTGTACATTATGATGTGCCCATGTTCGAAGATAAATGTTGGAAAAACTATAAGGACCCTTAGAAGGAGAATTTTGGAACACACCTATTCCATAAAAAATGAAGTTGACACACCAATTTTTACCCCACATTAAGTTATGCCATCATAATGATCCTGGAGCTATAAAAATTGTTTGTAGCAGACAAATTGATCAAAAATCCAAGAGGAGGCAATATGGATAAACACCTTCTCCAAATTGAATGTAAATGGATATTTACATTAAACTCTCAGAGCCCAAATGAACTCAATGAGGGTTTTTCATATTCAGCATTTTTGTAAAATACCTCGAATTTAGAATAGGAAATATAAACGAATAAAAATTACAATATACACTCAGTCTTTAGTTTTTCTTTAGCATATACATTTTTTTCACCAATTGCCTTTGGCAACGGTCATAAATTAATAGTTTTTCTTTTACCAATTATACACAATGAAACCAGGTTTTCTTTTACCTGAGCTTTAAATATAAATATTAAATTGCACTTATTAAGCAACTTAATGTTTCATTTATAAAGAGATTAAGTCATTTGTATACTGCACTTTTTAAAGAGCTTAAGCCACCTTATTGGTGGCATAAATAGCACATAATTTTACTGTCATTATTTAATAGTTTAAGGACTCATATTGTCAGCAATTTAGGAATATGTCCAAGGGAGAATGACATTGTTACATTGGGATTATGTGTTATTGTGTGGTTATATGTTGCCTGTTCATGGTTATTATGTAGCCTAGTTATAATATACTGTATTATAAGAGGGAAAATGTTATATAGAACATATGTGGAATTGGTAGAAATGCTCTGCATAGAAGTTAGCTGCAGATTATTGCACACTCACACATACAGACCTTGGGTCAAGACAATTGCATGTACTTCAAGTAGTCCTAAGCAAACACTTGAGTTTAACATAAAGGTTTGTTCACTAGATATCTGGTGACTTTGATCTCAAGAGATTTGATAGCCCAAGATTGCAAGCCAGATGGTCTGACATCACACATACACAAATGTACACAAGGTTGTGGTATTGGAGAGTATAAATATGTTGTTTTGTTCATTCAATAGAGGGTGAGAGATAGTTTTCACATAAACAAGGTGTGAGACTATTTCTGTGTGTTGTATCCTGACTTGGGGAGTGGTCTTGCCATGGGCCACTAAGTAAGCTGGATCCAGTATTCTCTTCCTGTACCTTTTGGGCCTTGCCCTCTTCAGAAGCCATCTTTTGTGCCACAGAGAACAGGAACTACATGATTCTGCTGGGGTAGGTTTGAACTAGGTTCATATCAAGCCCCCTAGAAGAAGCAGATCATGACATTTACCACTTAGCATAAGGGTTTAATCCAGTAGTTGATTAGACACTGATTACTTCCTCTTTTCTTCTAGACACATTTCACATAATTTGCTCACAATATAGTATAAATTATATTCGTATTTTTTGTGCATTGTATTTCCTATCTATATCAAGTTCTTTTTTAACAATGTTCTCCTTCAGTTTCATTTATCACACTCCCCTTAACTCCCCAGCATCCCACTAAGCCAATTTGCTATTTGTCCAAAGCGAACCAATAACGTTTCTCCAATTTGAATGTCCATTTAATACAGTAGAATTAAAGTTATTTTGAAGCAAGTAACGTAACATGTGACGTCGAGACATTAAGTTACGTTGTGTTACGTTACTCTACGTTATGACGTCATCACGCCCAAAGATACAGGAAGTGAAACAGGGGCATTAATAGCCTCACAGCAACTCTAGTTGTTAGCCCATGAGCAAGCCCAGTGAATGGGCGAAACCAGGATCGTCGGGCACTACTGATGGTCATCTAACCAGAGGATCAATGTACAGAGGAATTTATTTTTTATTAGCATCAAGCTGCATCATAAAAGGGGCCAAGTGAACCGCAAGTATCTGCGATAATGAAATAGCAAATTATAATAGGACAAGCAGAAAGTCCTGTATTTTCTATAAGGATTATACCTCCAATATATTTTTATGCTTTTGATGCTTTTTTGTGTAATATACATTTATTGTAATTCCTCTATTGATCTAGTATAATGTTTTTTTTTCTGGTAGATAACTTAGTTTTCTGTTGCTTTGTTTTTAACATTGTTGCTTTTTAACCTAGATATAACTCAGTGTTTTTTCATTAATATAAGCTACACAAACCCAAAAGATTAGTAGGTTTCTGCATTATATGAGGATTTGTCAAAACGTTATATGAGGACTTGATAACACATTATATAGAGTCATTAGAATATCCAATCGGGTTTAAACTATGTAGTGCAATTGCAAAATGCACAAAAGGCAATAATTATTTGTGCTCAAGTATTGGATTTAAACACTGTTGTCTATATTTAATTTTATCACTTCTTTCCACAGCGTATTTTTTTATTTTTAGACAGCTAAAAATAAAGTGTTCCTAAAATAAATGAACTTTTAGACATTGAGGTGTTAAGCACCAGGAATCTCCCGTAAAGTCGAGACCCAGTTTATTCAATGGCTTCAAGCAGGAATGAAGAGGACCTGATACTACAAAAAACATTTGATCGAGGTCACAAGAGTGAGGAACAGGGCATCATTGATCACCTCTGGATGGACGTTACAGTTGGTAAGTATAACATTTTTATTTTACAGGCTTAAATGTAATTATTATTTAATGTTTCTTTTTTTATTTGACGTAATTCTTTATTTATTTTAATGTAATTATGTTTTATTTTATTGTAGTGTTTTTTATTGTAATTCTTTTTTATTTTGTGTAGTTTAGTTTTTTGTGTAAAGTAGTATTTTTTATTAGGATTATTGTTTGTTTTATAACTTAGGGTGCCATGGAGGTCCTTTAGAATAAAATGTGGGCCTATATTGACTCCTATGGTGTTTAGGGGGTTAATTAAGAATACCATGGGGGTCCTTTAAGGACTCTGAAGGGAATTAGTTGGTTAATTTAGTTCACCATGTAGTATACTACAGGGTTCCTTTGAGAACCCCCATGGTATATGGTTCATTTTTAAATGCCACAAAAGAGTGGCAGACATTAATTAGGTTCTTTAAGGACCTCCTAGGCAGATGAGCTAAATAAGTTCTTTTCTTTGGTATATACAAGGGAGGTACCAGTGGTTGGGACACCACACTACACTACCTTCATCAAATAATTGGTTAACACAGAAAGAAGTCCAAAAGACCTTAGAGAAAATAAATGTTAATAAAGGTCCTGATGGAATACATCCAATAGTACTGAGGGAACTGGGTTCTGTAATAGCCAAACCATTTTATGTAATTTTTCAAGACTCACTCACCACAGGGTTGCTACAGATGACTGGAGAAAAGCAGATATCATACCTATATTTAAGAAGGGAGCAAGAGCAGATCCAGGTAATTATAGTCCTGTAAGCCTCATTTCTGTAGTGGGAATGTGTCTAGAAAGGTTAATAAGAGATAATACTGTATATACAAATAGGTCTATTTGAACAGGATTTTTTTTTATTGCTTTTATTGTCAGCATATATATGACAAACAGAATTAAAACATTTTCACAGACAAGTTTTATACATTTATTATATACATTATTAATTGTTTACTATATTCTTAAGAACATTTAACATATTACGTGTATCATTTTCATATTTTAAAAATATAACTACTGTATTAAACATGTAATCCGCCTCCTCCCATTTTCAAAATTTTCCTCTTTATTATCATTTAAGTTAGTTGTAGAATAATATCAGGTTTGCTTATTTTATCTTTACTAAGCTTCATCAATAGGTTTTACTGGAAATGTCCCTCATGCCATTTTTATTAATTACATTTATCCCATAATGAATCAGTTTCTTCAGTCTGGGATTTTTATATCTTGCATTATGGTCTAGAGAATATTCCCTGCAAGGTAGGAGTGAGTATGGGTAGTAATAAGAAGAAACTTAAAATCAAACAAATTAACATATAACTTATCTTGGTCATTTTTATTATTTTTTAATTTAAGGCAAATTAATACCAGTCCTTGCGTTTCTTATCTGGTCCCCAACCAGGTCCTTACTTGTAGGTCCCCGATCTCCAGTTCTCCATCTTTTTCAGGTGTCTTTTACTTTTTTATTTTTTGGGTGTTAGGTTAAAGCTGTGATCAGAATGCCTGTGTAGTCTATCCATGGGTCCCATCACATATATAGTTGTGATAGTTGTGAGCGTACGAGTTGTTGCTAACGCTGCAGGCTCGCGTAGCGAGCCCGAGGCCCTCGCGAAGCGAGGGCAGCGACTCGCGTAGCGAGCTGCGGCCCTCGCGTAGCGAGGCCCGCGGCTCGCACAGCGAACCAAGGCCCTCGCAAAGCGAGGGCACTGCCCGAGGGTCTCAGTTGCTGCAAGGAGCGCCAAAGGCGCTCCTTGCCAGCAACTGATACCCTCGGGCAGTGCCCTCACAAAGCGAGGGCACTGCCCGAGGGTCTCAGTTGCTGGCATGGAGCGCCGAAGGCGCTCCTTGCCAGCAACTGAGGACCCTCGCGAAGCGAGGGCCTCAGTTGCTGGCATGGAGCACCGGGCCGCAGTTGCTGGCATGGAGAGCCGAAGGCGCTCCATGCCAGCAACTGCGACCCTCGCAAACTTCACGTCGCAACCCAAACAGTACGACACACACATTACGACACTCGCAAACAACATACGACACACGTTCACACACATTACGGCCTCGCAACACTCGGACGCAACTCGCGAACATTACAAAATGTAAAACACAATACATACACACAGCACATACATAAAAAACTTACCTACACCAAGAGGGAGCATCCAGCACCTCAAAAATACAACTTACACCTCGATTTTACTCGAAATAAAACAGTTTAGAGACTAAAAAAAAATCGAAGGGAGAGAAAAAATGGCCGCCGAACAAAACGAAAACGAGGCTACAGCACTCTAAACTCGCAAAACACCACAAGAAACTCGCAAAACACCACAAAACACCTACGGATATTCCGATACAGACGTATACCACACATTACTCGCCATTTTACGCCAATGCGGAAGTACACGACTACGCTAACGGTTTGGGCTCGCGCACGCACAGTGTTACACTGCACACATTCAGCACGCTTACACAGCAGATCCACACCACTAATGTTGCAGCAACATCAAAACACATTCACAGCTCTTCCACACAATGCTTTAAAATAGGTAAAGTATATTCATTTATTAATGTATTATATATTTCATTATTACACACTAAACAGCATTAGCTACCTTACAATTTCATTGCCGTCATTTTTTGACGGGCAATTCGCTAGTCACATATATAGTTGTGAGCAACGCTTGCGAGCACCAAAGGAGCACCTTGCGCTGGTGGAGAAGAGCGCCATAGGCGCTAATCCCTACGACCCCGTACGACTTAGGCAGGGAGCGCCAAAGGCGCTCACTGCGCTGGTGGAGATGAGAGCTGTAGGCGCTCATGCCTACGACCACGCAAAACTTGCGCATCATACCTACAACCCGCGGAACTACACACCTTTAAAAAATTGCCTTTAATAAATTACGGTCCATAACATTTGCAAAAGGAAACCGCCACTTGAAAAAAAAATGCGAGCCGCAAAAATTACAAACTTAACGGCCGCAGCACGCACAGCAAAAAACACACAAAATAAAAACAAAAATAAAAAAAAATATATAGACACACAGCAAGGGGGGACAGCCAGGATGTCTGGAAATTAGGTTACACGCCAATTTAAATACAATTTATAAAGATTTTCGCCACTCGAAAATCCCCTAATTAAGAGAATAAATGTCCGCCGAAAAAAACAAAACAAGGCTACATGACCCCTAAGTCTACGGGCTACGAAATACACTATTAGGAAGGATGGCAAATGCTCCACACCCCGCCTAACACATACACAATCGCAACCATTTTACAACACTAACTGCAAACTAATAACTAATAACATTATCATTACAAAATGTGCAACTACACAGCTAAACAAGCGGTTTCCCCTCGCGCACACAGACTGTTTACACTACACACTGCACACATTGCTGACCTCAGCTCACCAAGACTGCAAATCTACATTGTATGCTGCAGGAACATCAAAACAGATTGTTAGCTCTTCAGCATATTGCTTCCTTTCCTGCATATATTAATTACAAATAGGTAAAGTATATTAATTTGTAACTTAAATTAATTAATTAACTTTAAAAAATACATAGATAAAAAAAACAAAAAAAACAGATTTACAATAAACGCTAGAGGAGCACAACTACACCAGGGGAGAGGCTCGCAATGCGCTCCAAAAGGCAATCAGTGCAATCCTTGCAATGAGCGCCAATGGAGCTTTCATAACCAAAAATACACCAACCAACAGGCTTGCAATGAGTGCCGAAGGTACTCACACAACCAAAAGACTTACTTTGTGTACCAAACAGCATTACCTGCCTTACAATTTTATTACTGTCATTTTTTGACGGGCAAGTCGCTAGTATCTTTATAAATGTGGGTATAGTATCTGCAAGGGAGTGTGAAATTCTCTCATTTGTCACAATGAAATATATTTTTGCTTCGATTGCCCTTATTTCTAGGAGGTTCTTTTTCCAGTTTCTGGCTATGTGAGATTTTGTAGCTAATAGGATATATTGCAGAAGTTTGTTCTGAGGTGTGGAGAGTGTTGGTTCATGTATCCCCAGCAGGCACATTTCTGTTGTTAATATTTAAGAATGATGAAAAATGTTTGTTGCTAGGTCACCTACATTCTTCCAGATTTATTGGACTTTACTGCACTTCCACCAGGTATTGATGAATGTGCCTATATCAGGGCAGCCTCTGAAACATTGTGGGTTCACTGACGTGTTCCATTTAGCTAATCTGTCCAGTGTAAGATCTGTTCGATGAATAACTTTTATTGAAGTTTCTAAGATGCTATGATTCAAAGAGCCCCTGAAGATATTTGGACAAGATTCTTCCCAATTATTTGAATCTCAATGGAGTGCTAGATCTTTTTCCCAATCCCACATATATCTATCTTTATTTTCCTCTCTAGGAGAGTTAAGTATATCATATATTTCAGCAATCATACATTTAGTGAGAGGAGCATCTTGGCAATTTTTCAAAAGCCTGTTGTGTTTAGGGAGGCCTTTTGTGTGAAGTAATCGAAATATAGATTTCTTTCTCAGTTTAGTTTAACAATAAAGTTCATATAAGGGGATGGCATGTTCATCCCTAAGGAATTCAAACAAGAGAATTTGGCCAACCCTTACCCAGGAGCCTATTCTGTCTACATTTTTTGATTTCCGCCAATGTTGAGAGATATTTGAACAAGATTTTATGTAGGAGTTAATATTGATTTTTGAGGGATAGGTCATGTCAAATAAATCTATTTAGTTTCTATGAGGTTGGTAGGAACGTGGATCAATGCAACTCAGTAGATGTGGTCTTTTGGGATTTTGCAAAGGCTTTTGATTCAGTGCCACATGGAAGACTATTGTGCAAACTAAGGGATATGGGAATTGCATCTGCTCATGGATTGAGAGAGCTGGCTAAAAGACAGGAAGAAAAGGTTTGCTGCACATGAAACATATGGGGTTCCGCAGGTTTCAATAGTAGGTCCTCTCCTTTTTCACATATTTATTAATGACTTACAAGTAGGCCTGGAAAGAATTGTCTTAATGTTTGCCAAAGACAAGTGGTGCAAGGTAATTAAATCAGAAAAGGATGTACTTTCCATAAATTATAAACATGGAGAACTAAATGGCAGATGCGATTTAATATGGATAAATGTAAAGTTATGCACTTGGGAAAGAAAAATAGCTATGAAATTTACAATGAAGTACATCTAGGGGTATCAGATATTGAAAGGGATTTGGGAGTGCTTGTGTACAACAACCTAGGTAACAGTGCTCAATGCCAAGCAGCAGCTGCAAAAGCAAATAAAATATGTGCATGTATTAAGAAGGGTATAGAAAGGGGAGGCAAATATAATTCTGCCTCTATACAAATCTTTAGTACGCCCTAATTTTTTGGGCACCAGTTAATAAAAAGGACTTTTTAGATCTGGAAAAAGTACAGAGAAGGGCAACAAAACTAATACAGGGAATAGAGGGGCTAAGTTATAAAGAAAGACTAACCAAATTAAACTTATTTTCTCTAGAAAAAGGTGTCTAAGAGGGGATATGATAACCTAATATGAATACATCCAGGGTCAATACAAGGCTTTGTCAAGTGAACTTTTTGTGCCAAGAGGTTTTCAGTTGACAAGTGGACATCCTTTGAGGTTAGAAGTAAAAAGATTCCACCTTTTAGAAAGAAAAGGATTCTTTGCAGTAAGGGTGGTTAAACAGTGGAATTCTCTATCAAAAGAGATGGTAACAGCGGATTCAATAGATAACTTTAAAAAGGGTGTGGACATATTTTTGAATAAAAAGACCTTCAGGGTTATCCTGAATAACTAGAGAGGGAGTTTTGATCCACGGAGGAATCTGATTGCCAGTATCTGGGGTCAGGAAATATTTGTTTTCCCTTTTGAGACAATTGGCAATGATTCAGTGGGTTTCTTTTTGGTTTGTCTTCCTCTGGGTCAATAAACAATTAATTACCAATTAATCCACATATTACAAAGGTCAGAGGAGATGTAAAAAGGTTGAACTTGAAGCACATATGTATTTTTCAACTTCAATTACTATATATGCCATAAAAAACTATGATGCTCCAACAGTAAGACATCTGCAATCTGTTCACAACAATGATTGTAATGTACTTACATTCTGTATTGTTGAAAAAGTGGAGGAGCTTTGCACTTGCTATTTCGAGAGAGAACGCAGGTAGATCTACCAATTAAATTCACAATCTCCAATGGGTAGTAATGAGGGCTTTATATAAATATAGTTTGTTTTTAAAAGGTATAATATGTTTCTTATTTATCTGTGTCAAATGTTAATTTTAGGTAGAAATTATAAGATTGATTCACCCCCCCCCCCAAAAAAAAAATGAGGGCAAGTTGATAAAATTAACATTTTAAATAAATTGCTTTTGAAAGAAAATGTGTCTCTCCTTTATTTTAAGGATAAACTTCAGTAAATGCATACGTTTCTCATATACAGCCATCACTTATTTATTTAAACATATACATGGTAAATATACATATGAGAATATTACTAATTAATATTTCATATTGATAGAATTGTTATTTTATGAAGGAAAATTTCATGTAAGAATAGACACCACAGCATGTGGCTTAGAATGATATATTATATTATGGAGGCATGAGCCTCAAATAGTTAATCATCCGTTTTTTTTAATACAGAGTTGTGTAAATTATTCTCTGTTTATATAACAAGGGCTAACTTTTATACAGTAAGCCTTCCATCAAATAAATAATGCAACTGATCTATAGTATTTATAACATTTAGTTTTTTGACAAATTTTATTTTAATCGCATTGTATGGTATCATATTTATATTAAGCATAAAGTTAAATTTGCAACACATAAATAACATGATTGATAATATAGTATTTACAACACAAGGAATCTTATACATACTTTATTTAATCACATTCAATGGACACTAATTTTACGCCCCTTTTTATTTAAAGCACATTCTATTCTATCACTGTGAATGGCATTTTTTTATTGTTATGGTTTTGTTCATTGTATATATAATATGGGTAAGTTTATATATAGTAGCTTAAAGGTACAGTATATGACAGAGTGATGGGTAATATACAATGAATAATAATAAATATGAATGAACAATAATACAATCCTTTGACATGATTTAACCTGCACATCTACTCCAGCATTAACAGGACATGCACCCACTTCCTGGTAACCATGTATCTACCCCAACATTTATAGTATACACACTCACCTACTGTGAGCATTTAATTTATTATTATATTCTTTGATGAATTTAATTGCAAATAATTGAACAATTGGGGAGAAAATAACATAAAATACAAAATAATATATAATGGATAACAAATATGAATAAACAATAATACAATCTATTACCGTTATTTCTCATTTCAGAGAGATTATGATACTCCCTGTGGGTATTTAAAACTTGAGGAGACAGGGCTTGCTTCATTTAAGATACAGCCTTTGAGAAAGCCATATTAGATGACAAAAAAGCTGTTAGGCTTTATTTTGATGCAGTATTGGTATTGAGACTAGAAGGGGAATTTCTTGATGCCAAATTCATTTTTTTATATATTTTTATTGAACTATTGGAATAATGTCTGTTAATATAGGTGGGAATAGTTCTCTACAGGGCAAAACGAACCCACTAAAAAGAATAGTGCATGTTAGGTATTGAATGGAATTAGAGAGGACTATAGGTTCCCACAAAATAAACTGAACGTACAATACATAGAGCAAACAATTTCTTCTTTATATAAAGTGAGCTATTATCAAATTCCTGGAGGGATATTTAAAGGAAGAGCTTCTGTATTATCCTCAAGGAATAAGAGTGTTTAAAAAATTAGGGATTATAGTGAGCTTTTTGGGCTTCATCAGTATGAGCTTTCCAGATTTAGAGGAATCACTCGAGGATCATCGGCACACATTTCTTTTTCATTATTGAAAAGGAATAAATTAGGGTATGAAAGTAAGCTTTTGGGGCTTCATCAGTATGAGCCTTCCAGATTAGGAGAAGTCCCTCATGGAGGTTTAGCGATTTTCTGCTCATATTCATCTTTGTTGCAAATAGTGTATTTCAAGCTTAATTTTTTTACAAGATTAAAGTTTCCTGTTATTTTTCATTTTGCTAACAGAGGGCCCTATTCTATTGCCCATTTCATAAAATAATACACACTTAAAACCACTCTGAAAAATTGCCACAGATTCTATTAGCTACTCCATTACGATTATGTTACACGCCCACAACCACTACGTGCCAGCCAAAGTCGCAAAACTGGCCTTATAACTCCATTGGTTTTAGCACAGCTCAAACATTACAGGCTCTAAATAATTAAAGTTACACAAAATCAATATTCAACTTTTTCAAACACTTATTAGAGCTGTAACAGCAATTAAACACACAATACTGTATTTAAAAAGCATGGCAAAGCATAGATACATGAACCCACAAATATGCAATTAAAATATTTTTTTTAATGTTATTTCTGAGTAATGTCAAGCCGGAACTTTAGGGGTTATAACATATCACGAAACTCACATGGACTAAAATAGATGATCTAATGCATTTTAAAGATTGCTAGAAATGTCAGCATGGGCAGCCTCGGACCTTAAAGAGAGGAAGGGGTGACATTGATGCTGGTCACATATCACTAGATAGCATAGGCCAGGCACTGCGTCGTCTCAGGGAGCATGTAAGGAACACGCTATTACAGGCACAGGGACATGGGGTTTAAGGGACAAATTAGGACAAGGGAGATTACACTAGCCTCTGATTGGAGATTAAGTGTAACTTCCATGTTTTACTGATGTCATGATGACGGTTTCATTTACTATTGGCTATGTCTAAGAAGTAAATTACGGGTTTGCTTAAACTTTGTCAGATCATATAATCATGCCCCCTGAAATCAGACTTCAAAAGCCAGGGTTTCCAAGTTCAGCCTTGTGGTTGAAATTTGCTAGCTGGAGTCCATAGAATAAATCTAAGCATTTATTAAAAAAACACCAGCAACCAAATTTGTGAGTTTGAGGCATTTGCCAGCAGCTAATAGAATATGACCGAGAGTTATTTATGTTAACCACCTGGGAAATGCTCTTTTTTGTTTTTGTTTCGTGTAACACAGTTTACCTAGAGAGTAAATGTGCACAGTTCAAAAGATGTTTTTATTTGGAAGAAAGTAGAAATCTGATAAGACAGCATTGTGAAAGAGTGGCACTAGTATGGGATTTGGGATGGTCTTCACCTAGTGGATGTTCTGTGTCAAAGCACAGGAGAGAGTGGTGGAATGCAATCAAGATCTGTTGCCGGACTCACACCTATTCTTAAAAAGCCCTCACGAGACTCAGCTTCTCCATCAAACTATCGCCCAATCTCTAACCCTCATATGACTCAGCTTCTCCATATAACTATTGCCCTATATTTCTGTTTCCCTTGGTTTCAAAATTGCTTGTGCAAATTGTTTAGAACCGCCTTGTGAAACTTATTTCCTCCAACTCCTTCACTGACCCCTTCCGATATGGCTTTGAACATCAATAGACAGAAACAGCCATCATAAAAGTTATTAATGACTTGCTCCGGGATCTCTCTGCTTCTTCTGACACAGTTGACCACCACCTTCTTATCGAAATTCTCCACTCTCTTGGCATCCTTCACACTGTTCGCTCATGTCTCAAATCATACATTGAATATCTATAATTTAGTCTCTGAATGTTGGTATACCCCAGTCCCAGGCCCCCTCCTTTTCTCTATCTATACTTCCTTCCTCAGTTCCTAATAAACTCTTTTGGGTTTCAGAATTATATATATGCAGATGACACTCAAATCTACCTCTCAGCAGCAGATCTATCCCCCTCTACTCTAGCACAAGTGGCCAACTGCCTCTCAAGCATATCCTCCTGGATGTCCGCCAGTCAACTGAAACTGAACATGTCACAGACGGAGCTCCTAATCTTCTCACCCTCTACCATAGCTTGAACTCCAAATATATCTCTCACTTTTGACAATGTCATCATTACTCCCACCTCCCAGGCTCGTTGCCTTGGGGTTCTACTAGATCATGTCCTCTCTTTCATTACTCAAATACAAACACTCACAAAACCTTGTTTTTTTTTCATAGAAACATACAAAATACAAATACACCATAAAAGAAATTTACAAATTACATATACATTCCACTAATACATCGTATGGTATACAACCAGGATCTTAGTAAGAACATTTTTTTTTTCCAATTTACAAATAAAGAGGGATTCTGATTATCCCAAATGATCCAATTTCTTGTCAGGGATGCCCCCATGCCCAAATGTATTATATCGTATATCCATTTCCCTGTTATTCTTCACTATCTCCAATATTTCCTTAAGTGGTGGCACCTACGTTTTCTTCCATTTCTTTGCAATCAACCATTTAATTACATACATAATTTGGATAATCAAAGCTTTTTCATTATAAGTAGCTTTGTCTGCAAAAGTATTGCAATTTCAAACTTTGGTGCAAATTTTTTATTACATAATTTAGATATAGTATCAAAACACTCTTTCCACAATTTTTGGACATATGGACAATCCCAGAAAATATGTTTATATGTACCTTCCTGACCAAATAATCTCTAGCATTTACCCAGACTACTGTTCTATACTTCTTTATATCTGCAGTTTTAGAAGGTACCCAGTGCCATCTATTAATTATTTTAAAAAAAATTCTCTATATGGTTGGAATTTGATTATACTTTGCGTTAAAGCGAGTGCTTTATACCAATTTTCTTTTGTATATTTTAGATTACTCTCTTTTTCCCACTTTTCCATTCCTAATGTCTTTTCAATATAATTTTTCCCTTAAAATATTTAAACATTTCGCTATAATATGCTTCCTGTAATAATTTTGCAAAAGTTTTTTGCAAAATCTCTAACCCTCATATGACTCAGCTTCTCCATATAACTATTGCCCTATATTTCTGTTTCCCTTGGTTTCAAAATTGCTTGTGCAAATTGTTTAGAACCGCCTTGTGAAACTTATTTCCTCCAACTCCTTCACTGACCCCTTCCGATATGGCTTTGAACATCAATAGACAGAAACAGCCATCATAAAAGTTATTAATGACTTGCTCCGGGATCTCTCTGCTTCTTCTGACACAGTTGACCACCACCTTCTTATCGAAATTCTCCACTCTCTTGGCATCCTTCACACTGTTCGCTCATGTCTCAAATCATACATTGAATATCTATAATTTAGTCTCTGAATGTTGGTATACCCCAGTCCCAGGCCCCCTCCTTTTCTCTATCTATACTTCCTTCCTCAGTTCCTAATAAACTCTTTTGGGTTTCAGAATTATATATATGCAGATGACACTCAAATCTACCTCTCAGCAGCAGATCTATCCCCCTCTACTCTAGCACAAGTGGCCAACTGCCTCTCAAGCATATCCTCCTGGATGTCCGCCAGTCAACTGAAACTGAACATGTCACAGACGGAGCTCCTAATCTTCTCACCCTCTACCATAGCTTGAACTCCAAATATATCTCTCACTTTTGACAATGTCATCATTACTCCCACCTCCCAGGCTCGTTGCCTTGGGGTTCTACTAGATCATGTCCTCTCTTTCATTACTCAAATACAAACACTCACAAAACCTTGTTTTTTTTTTCATAGAAACATGTCATTAGATTTTCTTCTTTTATACCCTTTCTTGCCAGCCACGCTGTGGAGTACTTGGACGCGTGTGATGGAGCATTGTCCTGCATGAAAATCATGTTTTTCTTGAAGGATGCAGACTTCTTCCTGTACCACTGCTTGAAGAAGGTGTCTTCCAGGAACTGGCAGTAGGACTGGGAGTTGAGCTTGACTCCATCCTCAACCCGAAAAGGCCCCACAAGCTCATCTTTGATGATACCAGCCCAAACCAGTACTCCACCTCCACCTTGCTGGCGTCTGAGTCGGACTGGAGCTCTCTGCCCTTTACCAATCCAGCCACGGGCCCATCCATCTGGCCCATCAAGACTCACTCTCATTTCATTAGTCCATAAAACCATAGAAAAATCAGTCATGAGATATTTCTTGGCCCAGTCTTGACGTTTCAGCTTGTGTGTCTTGTTCAGTGGTGGTCGTCTTTCAGCCTTTCTTACCTTAGCCATGTCTCTAAGTATTGCACACCTTGTGCTTTTGGGCACTCCAGTGATGTTGCAGCTCTGAAATATGGCCAAACTGGTGGCAAGTGGCATCGTGGCAGCTGCACGCTTGACTTTTCTCAGTTCATGGGCAGTTATTTTGCGCCTTGGTTTTTCCACACGCTTCTTGCGACCCTGTTGACTATTTTGAATGAAACGCTTGATTGTTCGATGATCACGCTTCAGAAGCTTTGCAATTTTAAGAGTGCTGCATCCCTCTGCAAGATATCTCACTATTTTTTACTTTTCTGAGCCTGTCAAGTCCTTCTTTTGACCCATTTTGCCAAAGGAAAGGACGTTGCCTAATAATTATGCACACCTGATATAGGGTGTTGATGTCATTAGACCACACCCTTTCTCATTACAGAGATGCACATCACCTAATATGCTTAATTGGTAGTAGGCTTTCGAGCCTATACAGCTTGGAGTAAGACAACATGCATAAAGAGGATGATGTGGTCAAAATACTCATTTGCCTAATAATTCTGCACTCCCTGTATTTCTTATTGCATCTAAACCAAGTTTTTAATCTACAGCCTTAATAAATTGCGATTAGGCCAATTGAAAAGGGCTCTATATAAGCACAGAGCATACTGTTTTCACAGAAGTTTTTAGTTAGTGAAGACCTTGCTTTTGGATAGAAGTTCACAAACTAAAAACATCTCTAAAAACAGTATGCTCTGTGCTTATATAGAGCCCTTTTCAATTGGCCAAATTGCAATTTAATAAGCTGTAAATCTTTATCTTGCCAATTCCAATGATCAGTTTCACATTGTGATGCCAGAAATTGCAGCAATGCTTACTTTGTGTGGAAATGTAACATTTATTATATATGCCTAAAAACATACTAACCATTTCCTTTTTTTACTGACATGTATACAAATAAATAGATAAATAAATAAATACACACATACACCTATACACACATTCATAGATGCAATGCCTGTTAGTTAAAGCAGTGTTACAGCATGACCTCCAAACTGCTGGAGGCAGCACACAGAAGAAGAAGAGCCAGGGAAACAGCCAGTCAGCTTAGAGGGAGCTCCAAGTTTTCACTTTAGTCTCAGCAGCAGACAGTAGGACATAAAAACAAACCATGGGGGAAATGGAAGAAGCTCCACAGAAATGTGTGTGATGGAGGCGAAGCAAAATGACATCACAGTGATGTCGCCTCCTCCTTACTCTTGCACTTCCCAAAAAACACCTTACTCTTTCAATTATACTTTACTTCCTCATCCTGGACTAAGTGCCTCATAGATCCGGAAGGTGAGTGGTTATATTTTAAAAATACATACTATAGTAATACATAATTGTTTTTAATATGCACCCTAGGCAGGTGCCTAATCTGCCTAATTAGTGATCCAGCCATGTTCACAGGATATCTATGTTTCACTTTGACACATCCAGGTTGCCTTGGTTCATAGTTCTAACATTTCAGGTTCCTATGCTAAATTGTTCTTTGCAGCAGCAGACTTTAATTTACCCTCCAGATACACCTGCAGCCGGGTGTCCTCTCGGCTTTGTCCCAACCAATTCATTAGATCTGATGATACATGAACTTCCCCTCTGCTCTTCCCCAGTAATGTGTGGACTCCTTCTGACCTGACGGGATCATCTTCCAGTGCCATATCATTATGTCTCTGTTTGTGATTGTTCATAATATTATCTTAGAAAAGATACTGGAGTGGGTTGCCAGTTCCTTCTCCAATGGATCAAGATTTGTCTGACCTCTCTGCAATGAACTAACCATTTTAGGTGACCCTACATAGTATAGCTCACAGATTCAATGAGGTATACAAGCCCCTTCACCACAGCAAGGTAGCGATCTCGAAGGGGAACATTACAGTTACTAGTTACTATTAAGTTCTTAGGAGAGATATCTCTAGTTTAGCCTAGAGCTCGTCTCATTACGTTTGGTAGTTTGTGCTCTAAATTATACCCCTCCTCTTATCACAAATAAGACATTTTAAAAGAACATTTCACATGAACCTTTACACATTGGAAAGAGGCAATGGTATACAAACATCCCAATAAAGGTAGAAACCCACCAATATAAGACCAAGATCTTACTCAATTCCACCAATGACAATGTCAAAAAATGTTAAATTTGTAGGTTCCTATATATATGCAGAGGAATTGAATCCTAGTCTCAACTAACTAATTGTGTGAGGTTGCCAGCCCAACTGGTCTTATTGAGACTACCATTAGTGATGTAAAACATAACATTTTCGGTTCGCGAACCGCAAACGCGAACTGCCGCAAGTATTCGCGAACCGGCGAACCCGGCGAACCGCCATAGACTTCAATGGGCAGGCGGATTTTAAAACCCACAGGGACTCTTTCTGGTCACAATAGTGATGGGAAAGTTGTTTCAACGGGACTAACACCATTTAATACCTGTTACATCACCTATCAGGGGGCGTGTATAAGGCCTGGATTTTTAGAACCAGGAGATGGAAAAAGATGCTTGGTTGGTCGTATCCCTTCAATTTTGGGGCACGGCACGTGCAATCAAAGGTGCCACCAGATAGGAGTGGCGTGTTTGTAAGTACTACTCTTATCAGTTTAATACTTGTTACGTCACCTATCAGGGGGCGTGTATAAGGCCTGGATTTTTAGAACCGGGAGATGGAACAAGATGCTTGGTTGGTCGTATCACTTCAAATTTGGGGCACGGCGCGTGCAATCAAAGGTGCCACCATATAGGAGTGGCGTGTTTGTAAGTACTACTCTTATCAGTTTAATACTTGTTACGTCACCTATCAGGGCACGTGTATAAGGCCTGGATTTTTGGGACCGGGAGATGGAAAAAGATGCTTGGTTGGTCGTATCACTTCAAATTTGGTGAACTTTGTGACATTAGCTTCTTACGCTCAAACATGTCTTTTACAGGCACCTGACTATGGGCAGATGAGCAGGAACTGCTCAAGGCGAGAGACGGAGTGGCGGATGGTTGAGAGGGGGCAAGGAGGACAGCAGTGGTTGATTTGGCTGATGATGCTGGACCAGGAGGAGGATGGCGGCCTTGAGTTTGTGTGCTTTTTGTACTCATGTGTTGGTCTGGAGTCACCCAAACATTAGGTCTCAACCTGTAGAGGATAAGGGAACCAGGCTACTCTAAACCTCATTCATCATTACAGGTTTTGACAGATTGGCACTATGCGTGCAAGCTACTGTGACAACAGATATGAGTGGCACTGTGCACTTGCAGAAGTTGGCAGAGTAGACGCTGTAAGTCTGACACACACGCTTGCAGACAACTAACTGCTATGCAATCTATTACAGTAGAACATTTTTGTTTTTGTTTTAAATGTGCACTACTGTTACACCAAATATGAGTGGTGTGTTAAGTAGTACTACTCCTATCAGTTTAATCCCTTTTTGTGCCTTTTTTTGGGGTTTGGTTGTTGATGCCACAGTGCAGCACCAGAGGCCAGAAAAATTAGGCATGTACACATGCCTGAAAAATTAGGTATTGTTGATCTTGCAGCGAGCAGAGAAGAAGGTAGGCCTGATTCAACGACCCAGCCCTGCATACCCACACTCAGAGATTGAAGGGGGAACCTGAGAAGGCCACGGGACGGAGATATAAAGGAGGGCCATCCCAAATAAGCACACAAGCGGGGAAAAAGGTAGTGAAGGGGACATAGAGGCCCATGGACTGACGGTCGCCATCTTGGCAGGAAAAGGGCACAGCAATTAAGCCAAACTGACCAAGCACAGGCAGCTACTTGAGTCAAACGCTGTACAATTACTCCTTAATAAAGCTGAAACATGCAGCAGCAGAGATTCTAAATGGCCACATGGGGATAAGGAGGCTAACAGCCCCCACAGTCTCTGCACCACTCTTTTTAACAGATAACCCAAGGGGCTAACCAGGGACCTTGCCCACATAAAAAACAGAATTTTATTGGAGGAATTATTAGTGTCTTTACCCCACAAGAGAGGACATAATATACGGTATCTTTAGAATACCTGATGGCCAAACCTCCTTTAGCCCCAATGCTATCCAAGAAACATTTAAAAACTTCTATCAGACCATATATTCATCCCAATCCCGCTGCAGCGGATCTGACATAGAGTCCTTCCTACTACAGCAAGAAGTCCACAAAATACCCGTACTTCAATTGGACAGCTTGAACCTAGACATATCCCAAGAGGAAGTTAAATCTACAATCCAAGATCTTAAATATAGCCCCAGGGCCAGACGGTTTTACTCATCTGTACTATAAGAAATTTGAGCCCTTGTTTACCCCCGCACCTAACATCTTTGTTTAACGCTATACTAAATGGAGAACCTATGCCCCCTTAATTGAATCAGGCCGACCTCATAGTCTTTCCAAAAGAGGGTAGGGACCCTTTAGAGGTTAAAAATGATCGCCCCATACGCCTGATAAATGTGGATGTCAAGATCCTAGCTAAAATTATGGCCAAACGAATATCTAACTTTTTACTGGACTAAATACACAAGGACCAAACAGGGTTCATTCCTTTCAGAGAGGCAGGAGATAATGTTAAGAGGGTTCTGAACGCCCAGTTCTTGGCTCAACACTATAACAACCCAGTTTGCCCTCTAGCCCTACACATAGAGAAGGCTTTTGATACAGTGGAATGGCCATATATGTACAAAATGCTAGATAAGTTTGGATTTGAGGGACGCTTTCTCAACCTGCTCAGAAGGTACTACGACTCACCAGTAGCTAACTTAAAGATACCAGGGGACCATAAGGCCAAAATCGAAGTACAGAGAGGGACCAGGCAGGGATGCCCACTCTCCCCACTGCCCTTTGCTCTTGCCATTGAACCCCTAGCACAGGCAATCAGAACCAACCATGTCATCCAGGGGGTTCAAGAAGGACACCATCAGTTTAAGTGTTTACTTTTCGCGGACGATATGCTTTGCACCCTGACCAAGCCCCTTCTCTCTATACCAGCACTCATGTCCACTATAAAAGACTTCAGCTAAATCTCGGGCCTCCAATCCTTGCAAAAGGATATTTCTCTTTCAATGGAATCCTGCTTACTGGGGATACACATAAAAAAACAAGCTATTCCAATTAATGGCTTTAGCATTCAAAATACACATAGCTACCCGGGCCCGGATGGATTTACAAATCTCTATTACCAAACTTTTATAGACTTGTTATTACCCCCCTTAGCCACACTTTTCAATCAAATTTTAGAAGGCTCTTCCATGCCACAAGAACTAAACCATGCAAATATGATATTTTTCCCGAAAGAACGACAAGACCCATTAGAACTTAAAAATTACTGCCCCATATCACTCCTAAACGGGGATATAAAAATTTTGGCCAAATTAATGGCAAACAGGATTTCGCGATTTCTCACCTCCATAATCCATAAAGACCAAACAGGGTTTATCCCCCATAGACAAACGGGGGACAATATCAGACGGACACAAAATTTAATCTCATGGTCATCCCAACATCAAATACCCACATGCCTTTTGGCGTTAGATATAGAAAAGGCCTTTGATACATTGGAATGGCCTTATTTAAAAGCAGTATTACAGAAATTTGGGTTTGCAGGCAAATTTATGAACTTGATAGTACTACAAATCCCCGTCAGCCAGATTAAAACTCCCGGGAGATCGCTTACAACACATAAAGATTCAAAGGGGAAAAAACAAATGTTTAGATTTATTTGGAATCATAAAGCCCAGAGGATCTCAAAAAATAATATGTATAGACCAAAAGGGAAAGGGGGCCTATCATGCCCGAATCTCAAACTGTATTACAAGGCAGCGCAGCTGGCTTTCATTCCTCTGGCGCATTCTCCAAAACACATCAGCCGCTCTGGGTATTTATGGAAAATGTAAGCATGTCACCTTATACATGGGATACAGTAACATGGATTCCAGGCCTGTATACTTTTTTGAGAAACTTGAAAAACCGGTTGATTAAGCACTCATTAAAAATATGGACGGAGATGAACTGGACACAAAAACTGGACACTCGGGTATCAGATCTTACCCCTATCGTACCCAATCCCCACTTTAAGATACATCTTCCGGAAAGCTCTCTCAGTTGGTGGAAGTCTCAGAACCTACTAAGGGTTGGGCCATGGTGGCATGACGACAAAATAATGACCTTTGAGCGGGAGAAAGATAGATACAATTTACCCCTGGCTGAACACTATAATTTTTGCAGGATACATCATTTTATATATACGATAAGTGGTAGGGGAACCCCCCAAAGAAACACCTGGCTACTCAAAAAATGTAGGGATTCCCCCTTTCAGCCTGGTGTTATTAGCCTCATGTATGAACTATTTAATGAAAACTCATGGGCAAACAAACCAGACTATACCAAAGCCTGAGAGAGGGATTTGGGCACCGAGTTGGCAGACAGCACATGGGATAAAAGTTGGCGAGGCTTAAGTAGGGGATCTTTAAATTATAGTCTGCTTGAGACTTCAATAAAGGTCCTACACAGGACATATATTACTCCTTTTAAGCTAAATAAATGGGATCCAAAACGAGCAGCTCCTGTTTTAGGAACAGTGGTAATGAGGCTACATTTATTCATGTCTGGTGGGAGTATTCGGCAGTCATAAGACTATGGGAAGAAACATGCTTACTAGCTTCTAAAATGTTTAAGATTCCGATTTCTGCTAATATAGAAAACTGCATGCTGGGTGTTCCGCATGTCTGTCTCTCGCCCGCTCAAAATAGGCTATTAAAGTTCATCATGTTGGCCACAAAGAACCATATAGCCAGACAATGGAAATCGGATATCCTACACTTTCAAGTGGCTACAAATAAATTAAACTTTATCCTTATAAATGAACGCCTTACCCATTTAGTAGACAACTCCATGGATACATTTTGAGATATATGGTCTCCGTGGCTGAAATTAAGGGATAGCATATCATCTGGAGACAATTAAAGAAATGTAGGTCCGAAATAGGGGCTCCCTTAAATGGGAGAGGATATTCTCAAGAGAACGGGATGGATGTAGGTGTGTATGGATCCTTAGAGGGGCGGAGGACGGAGGTAAGTGATATATTTTACATCATATTTATGTAAAAAAGGAGGATGTTTGTGGACCTTTCCCTTTCCCAACATGTTAAATGTTAAAACTAGTTATTTATTTTCCCAATCATAGTCGGATTCAAGACTTAAAGGGAATCAACTTAAAACAAACTGAATTAAAGCTATATTAATAAAGTAAAAAAATATATATTTTTAGGCTACAGGTACAACCAAATCCAGATAACAATCTAGCCCTGGATATGGTATAAGCTCCAAAATTATGGAATGGAAAGGGGTAAACTGAGTATTAATAGAGATAAGGTGATAACTCAGTGATGTATTAACATGTATGGATATATATGTAACATGGAAATGGTTGTTTAAATATGATATATTACCTGACCTAGTGGCACTGTGCACTTGCAGAAGTTGGCAGAGTAGACGCTGTAGGCCTGACACAGACGCTTGCAGACAAGTAACTGCTATTCAATGTATTACAGTCAAAATTGTATTCTTTGTTTAAATGTGCACTACTGATTGTTACACCAGATATGAGTGGTGGCACTGACTGGGCAGGTGGGCACAGTATACGATGTGAGCCTAAGACACACACGCTGGCAGGCAGGCAAATGAAATTAGATTACACAGAAAAAAAGTGTTG
The DNA here is from genome assembly GCA_027410445.1 of Discoglossus pictus. Taxonomy (NCBI): domain Eukaryota; kingdom Metazoa; phylum Chordata; class Amphibia; order Anura; family Alytidae; genus Discoglossus; species Discoglossus pictus. The sequence continues at coordinate 272,439,303 of CM050165.1, read as the reverse complement.
TTTTTTTTAAATGTAGAGTGCTGGTACACCAATAGATTGTAATGGTTGAACTTGGCACAGTACTTGTAAGCCTGACACACACACTGGCTAGCAGTCAGGCAAATGAACTTAGATTGGCAGTCAGGCAAATGAACTTAGATTTAAGAAAATAAAATTATTGTTTTTTTAAATGTAGACTGCTGCTACACCACTAGATTGGATTGGTTGAACTTGGCACAATACTTGTAAGCCTGACACACATACTGGCTAGCGGTCAGACAAATGAACTTAGATTTGCGGTCAGACAAAGGAACTTAGATTTAAGAAAATAAAATTATTGTTTTTTTAAATGTAGACTGCTGGTACACCACTAGATTGGATTGGTTGAACTTGGCACAATACTTGTAAGCCTGACACACACACTGGCTAGCGGTCAGGCAAATTAACTTAGATTTGCGGTCAGGCAAATGAACTTAGATTTAAGAAAATAAAATTATTGTTTTTTTAAATGTAGACTGCTGGTACCCCAACTAGATTGGATTGGTTGAACTTGGCACAGTACTTGTAAGCCTGACACACACACTGACTAGCGGTCAGGCAAATTAACTTAGATTGGCGGTCAGGCAAATGAACTTAGATTTAGGAAAATAACATTATTGTTTTTTTAAATGTAGACTGCTGGTACACCACTAGATTGGATTGGTTGAACTTGGCACAATACTTGTAAGCCTGACACACACACTGGCTAGCGGTCAGGCAAATTAACTTAGATTTGCGGTCAGGCAAATGAACTTAGATTTAAGAAAATAAAATTATTGTTTTTTTAAATGTAGACTGCTGGTACCCCAACTAGATTGGATTGGTTGAACTTGGCACAGTACTTGTAAGCCTGACACATACACTGGCTAGCGGTCAGGCAAATGAACTTAGATTGGCGGTCAGGCAAATGAACTTAGATTTAAGAAAATAAAATTATTGTTTTTTTAAATGTAGACTGCTGGTACCCCAACTAGATTGGATTGGTTGAACCTGGCACAGTACTTGTAAGCCTGACACATACACTGGCTAGCGGTCAGGCAAATGAACTTAGATTGGCGGTCAGGCAAATGAACTTAGATTTAAGAAAATAAAATTATTGTTTTTTTAAATGTAGACTGCTGCTACACCACTAGATTGGATTGGTTGAACTTGGCACAATACTTGTAAGCCTAAAACACACACTGGCTAGCGGTCAGGCAAATGAACTTAAATTGGCGGTCAGGCAAATGAACTTAGATTTAGGAAAATAAAATTATTGTTTTTTTAAATGTAGACTGCTGGTACACCACTAGATTGGATTGGTTGAACTTGGCACAATACTTGTAAGCCTGACACACACACTGGCTAGCGGTCAGGCAAATTAACTTAGATTTGCGGTCAGGCAAATGAACTTAGATTTAAAAAAATAAAATTATTGTTTTTTTAAATGTAGACTGCTGGTACCCCAACTAGATTGGATTGGTTGAACTTGGCACAGTACTTGTAAGCCTGACACATACACTGGCTAGCGGTCAGGCAAATGAACTTAGATTGGCGGTCAGGCAAATGAACTTAGATTTAAGAAAATAAAATTATTGTATTTTTAAATGTAGACTGCTGCTACACCACTAGATTGGATTGGTTGAACTTGGCACAATACTTGTAAGCCTGACACACACACTGGCTAGCGGTCAGACAAATGAACTTAGATTTGCGGTCAGACAAAGGAACTTAGATTTAAGAAAATAAAATTATTGTTTTTATAAATGTAGACTGCTGGTACCCCAACTAGATTGGATTGGTTGAACTTGGCACAGTACTTGTAAGCCTGACACACACACTGACTAGCGGTCAGGCAAATGAACTTAGATTGGCGGTCAGGCAAATGAACTTAGATTTAGGAAAATAAAATTATTGTTTTTTTAAATGTAGACTGCTGGTACCCCAACTAGATTGGATTGGTTGAACTTGGCACAGTACTTGTAAGCCTGACACATACACTGGCTAGCGGTCAGGCAAATGAACTTAGATTGGCGGTCAGGCAAATGAACTTAGATTTAAGAAAATAAAATTATTGTTTTTTTAAATGTAGACTGCTGGTACCCCAACTAGATTGGATTGGTTGAACCTGGCACAGTACTTGTAAGCCTGACACACACACTGGCTAGCGGTCAGGCAAATGAACTTAGATTGGCGGTCAGGCAAATGAACTTAGATTTAAGAAAATAAAATTATTGTTTTTTTAAATGTAGACTGCTGCTACACCACTAGATTGGATTGGTTGAACTTGGCACAATACTTGTAAGCCTAAAACACACACTGGCTAGCGGTCAGGCAAATGAACTTAAATTGGCGGTCAGGCAAATGAACTTAGATTTAGGAAAATAAAATTATTGTTTTTTTAAATGTAGACTGCTGGTACCCCAACTAGATTGGATTGGTTGAACTTGGCACAGTACTTGTAAGCCTGACACATACACTGGCTAGCGGTCAGGCAAATGAACTTAGATTGGCGGTCAGGCAAATGAACTTAGATTTAAGAAAATAAAATTATTGTATTTTTAAATGTAGGCTGCAGGTACACCACTAGATTGGATTGGTTGAACTTGGCACAATACTTGTAAGCCTGACACACACACTGGCTAGCGGTCAGGCAAATGAACTTAAATTGGCGGTCAGGCAAATGAACTAAGATTTAACAAAATAAAAGTTTTTTTTTTTTTAAAGTAGACAACTAGTAAACAAGATTGTATTGGTTGCACTGTGCACACACAGTATAAGCTGTGAGCCTGACACACACACTTGCTAGCAGGGGCTAGCAGGGAGACAGGCAAATGAAGTTAGATTAGACAGAAAAAAACAAACAAAAAAAATGATGTTATAGCCCTAAAAATGACTTTTTGGGTGCTGTGTTTACAGCAGAGATCTGATGAGTCCTTCAGCACTGCACTGGACACTGAATAAACTTGCCTAGCTATTGATTTCCCTATTCAATCAGCATCACCTACACTCTCCCTCCTCTCAGTAAGACTGCAAGTTAGTTATGATTCCAAAATGGCTGCTGCCCATGAGGTAGAAAGGTCTGGAAGGCAGGGCATGATGCTGATTGGCTGGAATGTGTCTGCTGACTGTGAGGTGCAGGGTCAAAGTTTGCTCAATGATAAATTATAGTGGGCATATCGAACATCGCATATGTTCGCAGTTCGCCGCGAATGCGAACATGCTATGTTCGCCGGGAACAGTCCGCCGGCAAACTATTCGCGACATCTCTAACTACCATATATATATACTACTCTAAATTATTAAATTCCCCTGTTTTTCTGACTGACGGCCGTTGTGGATTTTGTTGTATATACTTTTTTTTCATGAATGAAATTTTAATTCAATTATCTTCTAACCTCTAGTGATTTATTATTTTATAATATAGGCAGAATGTTTTCAGTTATCTTTGTGTGTTTTTATTCTTCAACTGTAAACATTAACTATTTACACTTTAATGGTGACATCCTACTATATGCCAATTGTAGTAGGTATCTTTTTGTATTTATTGAGATTTGAGTTCCCAAACAATACATAATACAAGGGCAATGGGGTATTGGGATGAGATAAGAAACAGGGAGTATGTGTGCTAGGTAATTAATAGGAGTATGTGTTTTGCTTGTATTAAAGGGTATGCAGTAAGGGAGTATTTGTTGGCCTTTGTATTTGAAGGAGTTGGGTGTATGTTTTATGGTAAGGTATAGAGTAGATTGGATAGGGATCATGCAAGCTCTATGGAATTTGTTAGAACGTTTATTAATATTGGCGTATGTAGACTATGTGAATGATTTACAGGTGAATTATTTGTAAATGATACTGTACCAACAAAGCTCAAACCTCCCACTCTCTGTAAACCAAGCCCCTACTATCTCTCACGCAAACTTTGTCGCTCACTGCTGGGACCTGTGGATTAATTTACGCAGCATGGCACAGTAACAGTCAGCGTGTCAAACACTTTATAGTCTCATTATATTGTTTTATAGATGGCTTTTACTCGCTAGGTCATTTGCTTAGCTGCTCACATAACATAACTGCCATTGCAAGTCTTTGTAAGCTTTTTTCCCTCATGTGACAAACGCCCTGGCTCCAAATACACAATTTCCTATGTCAGCTAGATTGCTGGAACAATGTAATGGTTCTGTAAATTCTCTCATAGGAACTCCTGTAGGCAGAGTTATTCTTACATGAGATGCAACGGGAGCCATGTAATCAAGCCCTTGGTTGGTAAGTAAATAGAATAATATATGCACTACACGTGAGCTAACTGACCCATGGTAAATATGGATGTTTTTCTTCCCAATGAAAAACAACTAATTAAATAATAGAAATAATGAAAGCAGTGTTTAATTTCTTCTTACAAAACATATTTCCAGATTGTTGTTGCTTTCACCGCATTTAAGTACTGAATGACTTCAACCATACAAAACCATACAAAACCAAGTGCTTTTTCTCTGTAAGCATGCACTATTATGTACAGGTTACCTTCAAAGTTCTGAGTCCTTTGTTGCCCGCTGTGGTGTTGTATACAATGAGTTGTTATGGTTCCGAAAAAAAAATCTTGTCCACTTTTATAATGTGATTTTTTTAATGGAGAAATGCAGTGAAGTATATATATTGCATTAACCTTTGTGACTCTTGAAAGATCTGTTGGTCCATTTTCATATTTGTAGAACAAATATTTGCAGACATTGAAATATATAGCATATAACACTAGTTGTTTGTTTAGTTTAATAATAACTATGCTTTTCATCTATAAGGGCATAATAAATGGATATAAGGTCCTTTCCTTGACTAACAAATGAATGCTGCATTGCTAATGTGTATTTAATGGCCAAAATTATTGCACACAAGTCGATGTATTAGCAGCCAGATAGAGCACCTCTTGTATATCTAAAATGTCATAAATTTAGAAATAAAGTTTAAAATATCAGTAGGTAGAAATATGAAATGAACATGTTCTGAAAAAAAAATAGCTCATAAAAACATTTCTGTTTTTACAAAAAGGACCTTAAAAGGATAAAATGAACCAACAGTAAAAATGTGTATAGGTTTCAAAGGTCAATGGAAACACAGTTAAGTTGTTATTTTCTGCTAGGAACTCTATTGATTTTGCATCACACAACGTGCCTTTAATTACTTATGTGTAACTGACTGATCTCACATTACTGTAATTAACTCGTGACTGTAGCTTTTCTTTAAAGCTGGCCAAGTTTTCTTGTATTTGCATCTACAATGCCGCATAATTATTGTATATGTAAAATTGCCTTTAGTGAGACTGAATTAAATTAAATTTTAAATTTGCCCTCGTAGTTTTCTCGGTTCGGTTTGCGAGGACCGAATCCCTTGCATCCTTGCTTTGCGAGATGACTCCAAAAAATGGCCAACTAAAATTAACCCCATAACTCATCGGGGTCAATACAGACCCCCATAAGCACTCAACCCTATAACTCATGGGGTTGAATACAGACTGCAGAAGGCCTTAATTAACCCTGTCACTCATGGGGGTCAATACAGACCCCCATAAGCCAATAATTTACCCCATAACTCATGGGGGTCAATACAGTCCAACATAAGCACTTAACCCTAGAACTCATGGGGGTCAATATAGACCCCATAAGGCCTTAATTAACCCTATAACTCATGGGAGTCAATACAGACCTCCATAAGTACGTAACCTTATAATTCATGGGGGTCAGTACAGAACCCCATAAGGCCTTATTAAACCCTGCCACTCATGGGGGTCAATACAGACCCCCATAAGCCAATAATTAACCCTGCCACTCATGGGGGTCAATACAGACCCCCATAAGGCCTTAATTAACCATATAACTCATGGGGTCAATAGAGACACCCATAAGCACTTAACCCTATAACTCCTGGGGGTCAATACAGACCTCCATAATGCCTTAATTAACCCTTTCACTCATGGGGGTCAATACAGACCCCCATAAGCCAATAATTAACCCTGTCACTCGTGGGGGTCAATACAGAACCCCATAAGCACTTAACCCTATAACTCCTGGGGGTCAATACAGACCTCCATAATGCCTTAATTAACCCTTTCACTCATGGGGGTCAATACAGACCCCCATAAGCCAATAATTAACCCTGTCACTCGTGGGGGTCAATACAGACCCCCATAAGCACTTAACCCTATAACTCATGGGGTGCAATACAGACCCCCATAAGCCAATAATTAACCCCATAACTCATGGGGGTCAATACAGACCCTTATAAGCACTTAATTAACCCTATAACTCATGGGGGTTAATACAGACCCCCATAAGGCCTTAATTAACCCTGTCACTCATGGGGTACAATACAGACCCCCATAAGCCAATAATAATAACCCCATAACTCATGGGGGTCAATACAGACCCCCATAAGCCAATAATTAACCCTGTCACTCATGGGGGTCAATACAGATCTCCATAAGCACTTAACCCTATAACTCATGGGGGTCAATACAGACCCCCATAAAGCCTTAATTAACCCTGTCACTCATGGTGGTGAATACAGACCCCCATACGGCCTTAATTAACCTTGTCACTCATGGGGGTCATTACAGACCCCCATAAGCACTTAATTAACCCCATAACTCATGGGGGTCAATACAGACCCCTATAAGCACTTAATTAACCCTATAACTCATGGGGGTTAATACAGACACCCATAAGCACTTAACCCTATAACTCATGGCATACAATACAGACCCCCATAAGGCCTTAATTAACCCTGTCACTCATGGGGGTCAATACAGACCCCCATAAGCCAATAATTAACCCTATAACTCATGGGGGTCAATACAGACCCCCATAAGCCAATAATTAACCCTGTCACTCATGGGGGTCTATACAGATCCCCATAAGCACTTAACCCTATAACTCACGGGGGTCAATACAGACCCCCATAAGACCTTAATTAACCCTAAAACTCATGGGGGTCATTACAGACCCCGATAAGCATTTAACCCTATAACTCATGGGGGTCAATACAGACCCTCATAAGGCCTTAATTAACCCTGTCACTCATGGGGGTCAATACAGACCCCCATAAGCAAGGGGTTAATGTGGGTACACTTCGGGGGTCCCGACGGGCACCCCAGCATAGATGGAGGTTTATTTTAGTTGCAGAGGGGTAGTTGGAGTACCCTCATGGCAGGGCTTATGTGTGGGACTGCCACAGAGGTCCCGTTTAGGACCCCTGCACTAATTGATGAGGTGTGGGAGCCTGCGAGGTCATCTCACAGTCTGTCGCTCCTCATGTACATTATCGCAGTGTTGACACGAACGGCCCTGCTGCGTAGCTCACACAGTGCTCACAGCATGGCTAATTTAATAGCGTCGTAACTTTGAGAAATTTTGAAGTACGTAGGGTTTAAGTAGAAGCCTCTTTTTATTTTGAAATTGACAAGCAAGGTTGTAATCTATAAGACAAAGTAGATTCACAGACTCATTTAGTTGGTTTATATATTACTATTGCAATTTGTTTCTAAAATGTATAGGATAGCTATATAATATTGTTAGACAAAAATAAGTGTTAAAGGACCATGGAGAACAACTTTGTTTATGTGATGGGCCCGGGTTCTGCACAATTACCCTTTAGAACCAGTGAGTACCAACATTGTAATGCTCACTGGTTTCAATAAGTGCTATTACGTGGCACAGTGTGCCTTTAATTACTACGCAGGCGTCACATTCACGCATTGTCTGTAAATACTCGTCTTGGCAGGAAGTGCTCATGTGCAGGTCCTGGCCGGGACGTGCACATATGAGCTGCCGGTTGGGATATGTGTATAGAGTGTACAGACATAAAGAGAGAGAGAGCACAGAGAGATACAGAGGGCACAGAGACAGACAGAGAGCACAGAGAGAGGGCACAGAGAGAGGGGGCAGAGAGAAAAGGTACAGAGAGAGACAGAAGGCACAGAGAGAGAGAGGGCAGATAGAGATTGCACAGATGGAGATCTATGGCACAGATAGAGACAGAGGCCAAAGAAAGTTTACAGATAGGACACAGAGAGAGTGCACAGAGAGACACAGAGGGAACAGAGAGAGACAGAGGGCACAGAGAGTGGGCACAGAGAGAGAAAGAGGGTACAGAGAAAAACTGCAAGGGCAGAGACAGAGAGCACTGAGAGAGGGCACAGAGAGAGACAGAGGGCACAGGGGAAGACTGAGAGGGCAGAGACAGAGGGCACAGAGAGAAGGCACAGAGAGAAGGCACAAAGAGCAAGTGAGCTGGCACATAGAGTGACAGAGAGAGAGACAGCATACTTGTCACATAACACAGACATACAGAGACAGCACAGAGAGACAGCACCAACAATTGAACTTAATATTCTATGATACCATCATTTATGACAGGCAGTTTACTAGTATATATTAGAGATGTCGTAGACAATTAGCCCGCGGACTATTTGCGGCGATTTTGGCTCTTTCCCGCTCGCATCGGACGGCGGACACATGCGCTTTTCGATTCGCCCCCTATTCTTTATCATTGAGCAAACTTTGACCCTGCACCTCACAGTCAGCAGACACATTCCAGCCAATCAGCAGCATACACTCCCTTCCAGAGCCTTCCATCTGAAGGACATCATACCTTTTAGAATCATTCTGAAGCTGCATTCGTTGTGAGAGGACAGATAGTGTAGCTGCTGGAGATTTAATAGGGAAATAGATAGCCAGGCTGTGTATTTAGCTTCCACTACAGACCTGAATGACTCATCTGATATCTGCTGCAAGGACAGCAACCCAAAAAGCCCTTTTTAGGGCTAGAACATCATTTATTTTATTTTATAATTTTTTTCTGTGTAATCTAATTGCATATGCCTGCCTGCCAGTGTGTGTGTGTGACAGGCTAACACCTAACAGCTTATATTGTGCTTATTTTCACTACTCATACCTGGTGGTGTACCATACATTGAAAACAACCATTTTTTTCCTTTAATCTAATTTCAGTTGCCTGCCTGTTTCAGGCTCACAGCTAATATTCTGCTCTGTTTCAACAGTCGTAGTTGGTGTACCATACATTGAAAAAAAACAACCCTTTTTTCCTTTAATCTAATTTCAGTTGCCTGCCTGTGTCAGGCTCACAGCTTATATTATGCTCAGTGAAATAAAACAACACTTTTTTGACTGTAATAGATTGAATAGCAATTGCCTTCCTACAGGCGTGTGTGTGAAGCCTATTGCATCTACTCTGCCAACTTTTGCCAGTGCACAGTGAGACGTCATATCTGGTGCAACCGTAGTGTACAGTGACATAAAACAATACGTTTTTGACTGTAATCGATTGAATATCAGTTGCCTGCCTCCAGGCATGTGTGTGAGGCCTACAGCGCCTACTCTGCCAACATTTAAAGTCTCTAAGTCATTTTCTTCTATTAAGGGGAGATCCCAGGAATTAAGAAATCCCCTCATTTTGTGTAGATCTATGTGTTTTGTTGCCGTTTAAAGGGTATTGTAAAAAATTTAAAAAATCTTCTGGATCTTATTTGGGTTTGTTGTTTTTTCTCCCTTCGAGGTCTTAATTTTAAGTATCCTATTTTGTGTTGTTTTGGTTTGTAGTTTCCTGGCTAGTAAAGGGCCAGATTTATTGGCTTTATTGAATCCGATAGGAATAAATAGTACAACTGAACACACCACTCCTATCTGGTGGCACCTTAGATTGCACGCGCAGTGCCCCAAATTTGAAGTGGGAGGACAGACCAAGCATCTTTTTCCATCTCCTGCTTCCAAAAATCCATGCCATATACACGTCCCCTAATAGTGGACGTAACAGGGATTAAACCGATAGGAATAGTACTACCTAACAGAACGGGACATGGCTAGCTTGTGCAAATGGGGAGTTTGCGGTTGTGCAAAGGGACTGTTTGCAGTTGTTTGCGGTGCATTAGACGGGGAGATTGGTCTGTTACTGTGAAGCAGGTGTAACCCTTACACTACCTGATCAATACAACATCATACCTGATGTTTTAAAGCATGTTATTCCAAACAATTTAGGAATGTTAGGTGATTTATGCCCTTTATGGCTTAAAACCAGACTCTGCATCAACTATGTAATTTTCCATGGGAGTTTCGCCAAGAATCCCACTCCGGCATGCCACAGTCCAGGTGTTAGTCACCTTGAAACAACTTTCCCATCACTATTGTGGCCAGAAAGAGTCCCTGTGGGTTTTGAAATTTGCCTGCCCATTGAAGTCTAGGCGGTTCACCCGGTTTAACCCCAAAACACATGGAACTCTATTATATATATTGTGCAAGCAAAATATTTTTGAGTTTTACACAGCATCAGTTGGATAAAATTCGCAGAATGTTTTGTGTGTTACTTTTTTACATATTTTATTATCATGTATTTCGCAATATAACATTTATTTCTCAGTACAGAACAACAGTTTGCATGATTTTACTTAATTAAATAGCCAGGGTTATGACATCTTTTTTTTAAAAGATTCTATTCACTCATCGCATTACAGTTACTTCAGTCACTTAAGTTAATAAGAATAAAACTGTTATTTTTTAATTTTATTTCTTTAACATTTTTGTATTTCAATTTACTTATTAGTATGCAATGTTATCCCCCAAAACCTACTTTTGCAGTCTTTCATTCACTGCAGTCTATATTCATGTGGTCCTTCAATTTGTTTAGTAATTCATTAATAACACAGCAGCTGCACATCATTGCACATTGTGTTTTTTTTTTCTGTTTTCACATGGCTCAAGTACATCTTATACAGAATAACAATTTGCAATGCATGTTTTAGCTTCATTTTTTTCGTGATTCCAATTCTGTAAGCATTCAGCTCATACTGAAATAATTAACAAGTAAACAAAAACATAAAATATAAATTATTTTGTTTCTGTCCTTATACAGTTTTAGACTTTTGTTTATTAAAACATTTATTACACCCCAAAGTGACCTTGTCTATTTGTTCTTCATACATGCCAATTTCCTTAGGCTTAGTCATGCATGTTGAAATAATCTCCCAAAAGAAAAGAGCTTGTTAAACTAAAATTAAAATTATAAAGTTAATTAATGTAGATAAGTGCTTAGGGATATGACATCTTTTTATATAATATACTGCAATATTGAATAAAAATAATTAAAAGCATTTGGAATGTCACTTATGTATCTGTGGGTGTGACATGATATTTTTAGTTTCTTAGTTATATGTTTGATTTAAAAAATGTGTTCTTAGACAGCACGTCTTTTTTGTCATCTACAGTATGCATTTTATACAAATCCAAAATTATACAGCCTAATTAAATTGTGATTCAGTAAATTTAAAAGGGCTCTATTTAAGTACACAGCATATTGTTTTTACGGAAGTTTTTAGTTAGTGAACATCTATCCAAAAGCAAGGTCTTCACTAACTAAAAACTTCTGTAAATAAAATATGCTGCATGCTTAATTAGAGCCCTTTTAAATTTACTGAATCGCAATTTAATAAGGCTGTCAATTCTTAATCCTTCATACAGTAATTATATTAAGGAATATTAAATAGAGCGTTTCAAAGATACTACAAGCAATGATTAACAACAACCAGGTTATTAGCCGATGCTTAGATTGCTCTCTGTTTTGCAATTAGTAGCTAAGTTATATTAAATTTGTATATATATATATATATATAGAGAGAGAGAGAGAAAGAGAGATTTTTTAAATTTTATTTTTATTTACTTTTTTCCTTCTTAAAAATATAAGAATAAACTATAAACTGAAAGCTCCATAGACAAATCGTCCATTTTTCTTAGTAAATATTAATATACTAGCGACTTGCCAGTCAAAAAATTACGGCAATGTGATGTATATGTTTCTAAAGTTGTTTAGTTATTAATATACATATTTGACACTTGTAAGTATTGTGATATGAACGTGTATTTTTGTAAAATGTTGAGGTAATGTTTTTTTAACATGAAATTTGTATCTGAAGAATTGTTAACTTCAATATACATTGAATCCAGAGGAAAGCAAAGAGTAAAAAGCCTTGTTCAAACGTACACAATTTTAACATGAAGTTTGAAATATATGTAAGTAATAAACTTGAAAGTATATTTTTTTTAAACTTGAACTTTATTATCTGTGTAACTTTGGAACTTGAGAAAACATTTGTAGAATTTGGAACATTATAAACAATAACATAGTGAATACATTTTTTTTACATAATTTTGTATTAAAAGTATTAACAGTTGAATGTAAAAACAGTTGCACTTTAAACTAATCATTATTGTGAACTTGAGGTAATGGTTTTTTAACATGCAATCTGTATCTGAAGAAATGTTAATTTGAATATACATTTAATGCAGAGTAAGAGAAACATTATAAAAACCCTCCTTTAAACATACTAAATTTTAACATGAAGTTTGTAATATGTTTAAGTCAGAAACTTGACATAATATTTTTTTAAACTTGAATTTTCTTATGTGTGTAACTAAGAAACTTGAAAAAACATTTTTACAACTTGGAACATTATAAACAGTAACATAGTGAATTAATATTTAAACATAATTTTGTATTAAAAGGATTAACATTTGAATGTAAAAACAGTTGAACTTTAAAGTAATCAGTATTAACATGCAATTTATATCAGAATAATTGTTAACTTCAATATACATTGAATGCAGAGGAAGGCATACAGTAAAAACTCTCCTTAAAACGTACCCAATGAAATGAATTCCTTCCTGACCCCATGAACTGCCGATAAAAATTAATCCAGGGAGTAATCTTAAGATAACAGACAATATTTACATTGTGACTTAAAACGTGCTTGAGCTCTTAACATGAACTTTGTAATATGTTGAAGTAAAGAACTTGAAAATATTGTTTTCAAACTTGTAACATTAGAAACAGTAACATAGTGAATTAACATTTTAACATAATTTGTCCAAAAAATGCAAGGCAAGTATTTTGTGAGGCGAATGATCCATAAACAGTACTTCCATTAATTATGACTGAATTAAACAACAAATTGTTTTGTGTTTTTTAATGCTTTTAAAATTGTTTTGCATGGGTTTAATTTCTATACTGAAAAGTTATAGTACATCATAGTAGACAATGTTTTTAGTAAAAATACGTCCATCTTCTAATAAATCACCTTGACTTTCATTCTTTTCAATGTAAACTTTAATAGCCTGTGGATTTTTGCACCGTGACAACGCAACGTACAATTGACCATGTGCAAATACTGGTTCTTCCAAGAAAATACCCACAGATTTGAACGTTTGACCTTGTGATTTATTAATGGTCATGGCACATGCCATAATAATGGGAAATTGTCTTCTTTGAAGTATAAAAGGGAGACTACTTTCACTTGGTGCTAAATCTATTCTTGGTATGAAAACTCTCTCTCCTTTATGGGTCCCAGTTAAAATTTCAGCATCTATAAAATGGTCCTTTAATTGTTGAACAATTAATCTTGTCCCATTGCATAGGCCTTTTTTGGGGTTCATATTTCGCAGTAACATGATAATTGCACCTTTCTTTAGCTGCAAAATATGTGGTGGCATTCCAGAAGGAGTTAGTGAGTTTATGAATTCAGTAGAAAAGTTAACCTGACTTTCATTGTCATCAGCAAGTACAGAATCAGCACTGTGATAATTTCTTTGTGGTGCATTAATTTTTTTAAAGATTTTATTATTGAGGATTAATGCATCCTTATTTTTACACGTTAGTATGACTTGGTTGGCAAGCTCGGAATATTCTTCGTTATTTATGCTCCCTTCAAATACAGCCGATATAATATCTTGTTATACAGTGTCGTCGGGTAAATGTGGTATTTTTTCTGTTCTGCCTTCTCCAATTTTAATAAGCCAATCATTGAAATCAGTTTGCCCTTCTGATCTCATATTTTGTTGCAGTTGAATATGGGTAAAATTTTTCCATACTGTGCTTGACTTTATACAGGTTTCGATAATGTCAGTTCGATTTCCATGTACAACGACAGGTAATGTTTGTCTAAAATAGCCACCTAACAACATTACCTTTCCACCAAATGGAAAAGTATTATCCATGACTTCACGAAGCAAACGGTCAATACATTGGAGAGCATAGCATGACATCATTGTGGCCTCATCTATTATAATTAATTTAGATTTGTTCAATTTCTTTGCTTGAAATGATGTCATGCGAATATCTGACACAGAAGTTTCTAAAATAGGCACTGGCAGTTTAAATCCACTATGAACAGTTCTTCCACCTTCTAACAAAAGTGCAGCAATTCCAGTAGTGGCAAACGCCATTGCTATTTGACCTTGTGCTCGTACTGAACTCATTAATAAATTATACAGATAGGTTTTTCCTGATCCGCCAGGTCCATCAAGATAGAAATAATGCTCTGTTACCATGTCATCATCTTTTGCATTTTTAATGGCATTAAATGCTTGCAATTGTAATGTATTTAAAGTTGCAAGTCTTTCTTCTGTTCTTTCTGCTTGTAGTTGAATGTCATAGTCTTCAAAGTTTATGTCATCTATAAGACCTGGATCAGGCAAATTAAAACTTGCACAACTTAATCCATGAGTTAAAAATACTTCTTGGATTTCCATTAACACTTTTAAGTGTGCAATGGGTTCATTGTATCGTCGCATAAAGTCTTCAGCCATATTACTTTTAAAAGTCTCCCACAAAGCTAATGAATTTGGAGCATTTGAGAAGATAAAAATAAAAGCAAATTGTTCTCTCATCTGTCGTGGCATTTGACATTGTGCTGCTTCTTCTAAACATCTTTCCCATTCTGTATCATCAGATAGTAAGTTTCTATGTTTTGCAGCTAAATGGAAGGATTCATATACAATGTCATTAACAGTTCTTAAGTGTTCAAAACTTTGTGCTCTAGGAACATTTAAAAGTAATATCCGTAAGCAAAAACGTTCAACATCTCTTGGACTGACTGTGTAAATTCTTGGAATTATTTTATTGCCTCTGATTTTTCTCGGTCTCCATAATCCATTCACAAAAACATAGTGATATGAAATTTCAATAAATAAGTATTTTGTTGCTTCTGAATCAGTGGAATTTTATTCAAACCATGCAGTTAGTGTAGTGTGACGATCTTCACTTTGGGCCAATGCATTCATTTCATTTCCAGCAAGGAAATAGACTAAATGTCATTGTGGCAAATGTACTGCTAATCTATATACTGCATGTGATCTATCATGCATTTCAAATTTTAAAAGCCGCCACATAGCTTCTGGTGCACTGACATAGCGAGCATCTACATGAGATGCAAGTTCATCATGTACTAACTCACTACATTCAGGGTTGTCTGCACTTTTGACGACTACAGTAGCTGCATCATAGCCTTTGTAAATATATTTGTAGACATATTTAATGGATTTGATGGAAGTGCAGGCTTCTAGGTTGATGTGGGCGTTGTATTTCATGAGTAAATGTGGATTGTAGGGTACTGCATATCTATTGTCCACTTTTTTTTCCACGAATAATGGCACTATCTCCTTCTCTTCTTTTATAAAGGGGATAGCCATAACAATTTGCATATGTTTTGTCTCTATAATCTTTTGGAAATTCTTTGGAACATTTATTTTTTTCCATACATGGTGATTGTGGATTAAGGTCACCACAGGGTCCATTAATCATGAGATGAGTAACAATCTCATATAGTCTACCAAATAGTTCTGGATCTGGTAGTTCAGCAACAATGACTGCATCCACTTTGTCCGAAGTATCTAATCTATCTTTTTCTTGAAGTATTATGAGAAGATGTGCATGTGGAAGGCCTCTTTTTTTAAATTTAAGAATATATACATAAGCAAGACATTTACCAAATAACTGATTTATAGTGAAGTCATGTATCAATTCATTTAATTTAATCTTAAAAACTCTGGCTACTAAATCTGGTCGATCGGAAGCAGTTTGTCCAAGAAGTAGATTTTGTTTAATTTCTGGACATTGTGGATTACATGTAAATGTCAGAAATAAATCGGGTTTGCCAAATTTGGTGACAATAGCCATAGCATCATTGTATCTTTCTCTCATATTTCGAGGAGATCCTTGAAAGGAAGATGGTAAAATGATGGCTTTGCCAGCTGTCATGTCTCTGCTTGTAGCCATGTCAGCAACATAGTCCATTAGTCCAGAATATTGTTCTACACGTAGTTTATCTTGTTGATATTTATAAAGTTTAAATTATTTGCCTCAACTTGCAAATAGGAATCAATAATCTATTGTTGTGTTAGTTTTCCACCACATAAAATTGGATTAAATGCATTTCGAATGGCAATTTGAGCTACTTTAAATTCAAGCATAGAAACATTATTTCGGATTCTGGCTTTAGCATTTGGGTAAATGGGAAGTGTTAATTTTGGTTGCCAACCTGCTTCTCTGTGTGGGAAAAAGATGGGATATGTCATTGGATCTAAACTTGGACTTAAGATACTCATATTAATGAATGGTTGCTCCTCATTTCTGGGATATATTCTAATGTCTCTTTGAAATGGTGGTTCTCCTTCATCATTTTGAAACACCATTGCAACCTCATTTGATGTTGGCAAGTTATAACGACGTTTATCAGTATGTCTGTCTCTTTTAAGCACCATATTAACCTTTGGCATTGGTAATTGATGTATTTGTGCATGAAGTAGTTGTTCATTTTCTACTTCTGCCAATTTTTTGTAAGCTTTACTGTATGGGTTATTGTCCATAATGTTATTTAGCTCTATAAAAACAGTGGGTAAGCATTTTTTATTTTCTTCCATCTGCATACGTTGGTCAACAGCTTCCATTGTATCTAGGACATATAGTTGAGCGAATTTTCTTTGCTCTCCTTCCTCTGGATGTAAATGGGAAGTACGATGATAAGTTTGGCCTTTGACTTTAAAACAGTAAGGACCATGTCCTGGTATATTAGCAGCTAATGTTGCCCCCATAGATGCAAAGGATATGGCACTATTGTAGGATCTTATGTTTGTCTTAAATTTTTTGTACTTTGGAAAAGTAGGTTCAGTCATAATGTTTTGTAAATAGAGTGGAAATTCTTTTCTTTGTGGAAGTTTGAACTAGCCTTTTTGACAGCAACTAATAAATTGGCCATCTCTGGGTCTCTCCTGTTTAAAATAATAAGCTTCACAAAACTGACATTGAGTAGTCATGTCCCCACAACTATGAACCTCTACTGCTAAAGACGTGAGTAAAGGACAATTTGCAAAGCATATAGCAGCTTGACTTTCATATTCATCAGGTGAAATGTCATGTAATGTTTCAACAACAGGTTCTAAATGCTTTGTTTTTTTTGTGGCTTTTCTTGGTATATGTTGCCCTGGTTTTGAGGAAATGTCATGTAAGGTTTCAGGAACAGGTTGTAAATGCTTTGGTTTTTTTGTTGCTTTTTTTGGTATGTCTTTAATTTTATCTTGTAAAATGTCATCTGATGTTTGAGGAACAGGTTGTAAATGCTTTATTTGCTTGGTAGTTTTTTTGGCGTATCTTTCATTTTTGCAGCTGATAGTCTTTTGTTTGCAAGTCTTTTGCGTTCTTTTTCTCGTCTAATTTCTTTCTCCTCTGGTGTCTGCTGGTCGGCCCATCTCTCTTGTCTTTCTCTAGTTTGACGTCTTTTCTTCTCTTGTTTGCTCTCGTTAGTAGCCATGTTAATCTGTAAAGGCAAAAAAAGCAATGTAATTGGGTATATTGAAATTTGTAATTACTGTTAAACATTATTGTCCATAATAGAGAAATAAGAGGTAAATCATTAATGTATCAGTTCTATTTTGTTAAAAGTTATAGAGCCTGGCTTCATTGAATAGCAATTTGGTCAATTCAATACTGCTGTAAATAAGCAGGTAACCTATTTTTTTAAAGAAGTTTTTAGTTATTGAAAACCTTGTTTGTGTATAGATGTTTACTAAGTAAAAACTTCTTTGCAAAAAAAACAGTGATGTGGTTATTTACACATGTATTGAATTGTGCAAATTGGAATTGAATAAGGGACATAGTTATTGTTTTTTATTTATTTTCTGTTGACACGAATGCAGATGAAACATGTTTCTTTAGTTTTCTCCTTTTGTACTTATTATACTGTACCTTGTTTGAAGTGTGATTTGAATCCAAATGTTTGTTGGTCCTCAGTTTAAAATCTTTGTCCAATGGTCTGGTCCTCTGTTGAAAGTCATTGTCCGATGGTGTGGTCCTCTGTTGAAAGTCCTCGTCCGATGGTCTGGTCTTCTGGTGATAGTCCTCATCCGATGGTCTGGTCTTCTGGTGATAGTCCTCATCCGATGGTCTGGTCCTCTGGTGATAGTCCTCGTCCGATGGTCTGGTCCTGTGTTGTAAGTCCTCGTCCGATGGTCTGGTCCTGTGTTGAAAGTCCTCGTCCGATTGTCTTCCCGCAGTATCTGTTGTAAAATATAAATGAAAATGTTCTTTGAGTTAAATGTCTTTGAAATAAAGCAAAAATGTCTTAATTTTGGTGTATTGTATCTGTTATGGTGACTTTTTTCGATGTGTTATTCTGACTTTTTATACAATCCTGTTTTGTGCCCACCACTTTTGGTATGCTTATTTAGCCTTCTTTGTAAGGCTTCTAGGTTGTTAAACATTAAAGAGGAATATTAATTTACTTTGCTATGTGTTTGTGTGAGTTTTGGTACAATCGTGTTTTGTGCGCACCACTTTTGGTATGCTTATTTAGCCTTCTTTGTAAGGCTTATAGGTTGTTAAACATTAACTAAGAATATGAATTTAGTTTGCTATGTGTTTGTGTGACTTTTTCTACAATCCTTTTTGTGCGCACCACTTGTGATATGCTTATTTAGCCTTCTTTGTAAGGCTTATAGGTTGTTGAACATTAACTAAGAATATGAATTTAGTTTGCTATGTGTTTGTGTGACTTTTTCTACAATCCTGTTTTGTGTGTACCACTTTTGGTATGCTTATTTAGGCTTCTTTGTAAGGCTTATAGGTTGTTAAACATTAAAGAAGAATATTAATGTAGTTTGGTATTTGTTAGTGTTTTTTGTGTACAATCCTATTTTGGGTGTACCATATGGTGCATACTTGGGTCTCATTCAATTGCGATTTGGGCAATTGAATAGGGCCCTAAAGAAGCACATAGCATATTTTTATTAAAGCAGTTTTTACTTAGTGAAAACCTTTCTTTTGGATAGATGCTTGCTAACTAAAAACTTCTTAAAAAAATATAAATGTGCTTATTTAGGGCCCTATTCAATTGGCCAAATTGCAATTGAATGAGGGCCTTGATTTACTTAATTAGGCCCTCATTCAATAGGGATTTGGCCAATTGAATAGGGGTGTAAATAAGCACATGACATATGTTTTTAAAAAAGTTTTTTAGTTAGTAAAGTCCTCATTCAATTGCAATTTTTCCAATTGAATAGGGCTCTATATAAGCACAGAACATAATTTTTTGACAGAAGTTTTTAGTTAGTGAAGACCTTGCTTTTGGATAGAAGTTTATTAACTAAAAAGTTCTGTCAAAAAATATTCTATGTGCTTATATAGAGCCCTATTCAATTGTGCAACTCGCAATTGAATGAGGCTCCAAAAAGTTATTTTACAAACATATGGGGCCTCATTCAATTACAATTTGGCCAATTGAATAGGGCTCTAACTAAGCACATAACATATATATTTTTAAGAAATCTTTAGATAGGCCCTCATTCAATTGCGATTTGGGCAATTGAATAGGGCCCTAATATTGCACATAACATATATTTTTTAAAGAAGTTTTTTTTTAGTAAGCATCTATCCAAAAGCAAGGTTTTAACAAACTAAAAACTTCTTTAAAACATATATGCTATGTGTTTATTTAGACCCCTATTCAATTGGCCAAATCTCAATTGAATGAGGCCCTTAGTAAGCATCTCTCCAAAAGCAAGGTTTTCACTAACTAAAAACTTCTTTAAAAAAAATATTCTTTGTGCTTATATAGAGCCCTATTCAATTGGCCACATCACAATTGAATGAGGGCCATGTTATGTGCTTATTTAGACCCCTATTTAATTGTCCAAAATAGCAATTGAATGAGGGCCTTTGGTTGCTGCAGTTGTTATATTGGCGGCTATTAAACACATATATGTCCTCATTCAATTTGAATATTGGCAATTGAATAGGGCCCTCATTCAATTGCTATTTGGCCAAATGAATAGGGGTCTAAATACGCACATAGCATCTTTTTTTTAAATAAGTTTTTTGTTAGTGAAAAACGTGCTTTTGGATAGATGCTTACTAACTAAAATCTTCTTAAAAAAAATATGATATGTGCTTATTTAGAGCCCTATTCAATTGGCCAAATCGCAATTGAATGAGGGCCTAGGTCTCTATATAAGCACATAACATATTTTTTGACAGAAGTTTTTAGTTAGTGAAAACCTTGCTTTTGGATAGAAGTTCAGTAACTAAAAAGTTCTGTCAAAAATTGTTGTATGTGCTTATATAGAGCTCTATTCAATTGGGCAACTCGGAATTGAATGAGGCTCATAGTTGTTTTCTTTTTTGTACTTTATACTTTACCTTGATTGAAGTGTTGAATGACAGAAGGAGCCCTCCTGCCAATCTTAATCCGCCAGTCTTCTTGTAGTGTCTGTTTGAAAAAGAAAGTAAAATGGTTAATTGTATATTTCTCCTTTTTGATTTAGCAAAGCATGGTCTTTTTCAGCATGTAATGTATTTTTCTATCTTACCTCTTGTTCTTTCTTGGAGTTGTTTAAAAGGGATTGTGGGTCACAATGCAGGGTGCAAATTCTTGAGTGACGCTGTTGATGCAGAGTCTGTTTCAATAGTAAAAAAAAGAAACTTTATGTTATATATTGAATTCCAATAAATTAATGTGATGTAAATATATACTTCTGTAATTACTTTCAATTAACATGACTTAGTTTTTGGGGCTACACACCTAAATGTGCGTGTCACATATCAGTATACATAAATCAGATTTTAATCATTTTTTTTTTTTTTTACTGTCATTAAAATATAGTTGTTTAATTAGTTTTGATGAGTTGTTTAATGAGTTTGGATTAAGATTAGTTATTTGCAGGGACTATACACAGAAATGTGCGTGTGACATGTGACTATACATGATACACATATGTGCGTGTCACATATCACTATACATGAATCCTATTTTAATATTCAATTATTAATTTTTGGTAATGTCATTTAAAGATTAGTTTGTTGCAGGGCCTATACACATAAATGTGCGTGCCACATGTCACTATACATAAATCACATTTTCATACTTAAAATGTTTTTTTTTTTTTGGCCTGTCTTGATAATAAAATGTAATATATTATAGCTTACCTCTCAGTTGTAATTTGCACAGTGTAAAGTAGTAAATTAGGAAACAATTCTCTTCTCAAGTAACAGCAGCAGTTAACTATGAAGTCACTCTGTTCATCACCTGAGTAGAAATGTAGATTTTTGTTGAAAGTAGGCAGTATTTATAAACTTGTAGAATCTTCTGGAAACTGAGAACGTTAGAACGCAATACGCATGCGCTATTTGCGTTCCAGCTTACAATTTGCGTTCCATCCGCCATTTTGTGCGTAGTAGTGGTCAAAATGGTGTTTAATATCAGTGTGGTACGTTCCGCATAGTATGTATTTCATTCTTGCGAGTCAGTGTAGTATAGTTACGTCTGAAGCCTCGTTTTGTTCGGCGGCCATTTTTTCTCTCACTTAGGAGATTTTCGCAACTTTGAACTCTTTTTTTTGGACTTAAATGGATGTGTAAGTTACTTTTGGAGGTGCCGGGTGCCCCCCCTTGCTGTAAGTAAGCTTTTTATGTGTTCGTTGTGTTTATTTCTTGTGTTTGTGATGTTTTGATGCGCAGCGTTTGGAATGAGTCGTTTTGCGGCAGTACTTTGTTGCGATGCGGCCATATTGTTTTGCGATGCAGCAGTATTTTTTTGCGAGAGCCGCATTTAAATTTTACGTGTACGACGCAGTGTTTTTTTTTCTAAGTCGTGTGTATGTGTGTTAACGGCGTGTTAGGCGCCTTTGAGGATTTTTTTGTTAAAAAGTTGTGTGTGTGTATGTGTGTGTTAACACAGGCAACGTTGGAGCCTCCACCTCCGCAAATGCGGACCCTAGCTTCGCGAGGATCCGCATTTGCGGGGACGTTGGGATGCTCCACCACCGCAAATGCGGCCCCTCGCTTCGCAAGGACCCGCTCGCTGCGCGAGCCCGCAAGCGTTAGCAACAACTCGCATGCTCACAACTATATATGTGATGGCTTGTTTGTCATCCCTCCACTAGACTCAAAGAAGCTGCTTTTGGACAACATTTAACTGCTCGCCCACCTACTAACATATTTGTCATTGATATTGTTTTTTTCTTATAGCTATAACTTCAAATCCATTTATTTCTCATTCTTGTAAGGTGCTTTAGAGAATACACTATGCACACTAGATGCTAAGTTCAAAGACAGAGCCCAACATTATTGTTCAAAAACAGTTTGGTAAAACAGTTTTGCCTTGTACTTAACACAAGCATACAGCTGTCTTCCATTGTCTTCCTTAAAATGCAGGATACTTTAAACGATAGTTGAATAAAGATTTTGAGTGTCCCTCATTTGTACTTTGGGGTCACTGTAAGTGTTCAGTTTTCTTAATGTTTATGTAGTAAATATCTGTATTTTACATTTATTGTGAGGAAAACATACACTGAAAGTTGCGTGCTTTCCCACTACCTCTTGGCTGGAGCACCTCCCACCGTTTTCAAACTGTGGCAAAGCATCAAAAATTAGTCCATGATCCTGCCTGTTTACTGCACAGCTTTCCTGGCCGATATAATGTGCAGCACTTCTTAGCCCAGTATGAAAAAAAAAGATAGGATGAGCTCTAGCTCAAAAGATGGTGAGGAAAAAAGGAAATGTCAAATTATTATTTTTTTACCAAATATAGACTTTTACTAGTGAAAAGTAATAGTAAAAAAATTAATTTGACCCTTTAAGAAAAAATAGTAAAAGTATAAATTATGCAACTAATAAACATGCCAATTATCAGTAATGTTTATATGCATATGTTCAATTATGCAAATAGTTTTTTGTATAGCTACTCAATGTTGATCTATTGAAGTTTGACATAGTTTGACTTTTTTTTTAAATATATATAAGCTTGCATATCTCTTTCCTAATAGGTGGAGAGTGGGAGTGCTCTATGCCATATCAGTGCAGTATTCAACAGCTAGATGGTACTGTATAGCAAAAATCTTTTCTGTTTTTTAAATGTAAACATGATAGGATCATTAAATGTAATCATTATTATCATTATTATTATTATTATTATTACTAGCTATTTACCGTAAAAA
Source organism: Discoglossus pictus (assembly GCA_027410445.1). Taxonomy (NCBI): domain Eukaryota; kingdom Metazoa; phylum Chordata; class Amphibia; order Anura; family Alytidae; genus Discoglossus; species Discoglossus pictus. The sequence goes on along the minus strand of CM050165.1, from coordinate 272,415,991 downwards.
AATATGGGAATAAATTGTTAAGGCTGGCAATGCTGTTTGCCACCCAATGTTAGCACCTTCAGCGCTCATCGCAAACCTCGAGCTGAGCGCCTTTGGCGCTCATCTCTTGGCTCACAATGAGTGCCTTTGCTGCTCATTGCGAGTCTCTCCCCCTGTCTACTTCCTCCCTTGTGTCTCATTTCCCCCTATTCTTCCTCCCTGGTGTCTCCTTTCCCCTTGCCCCTGTTTTTACCTCCGTCTCCCCGTGTCTCTTTCCCCCCTCTCCCTCCCCTGTGTCTCTTTTCCCCCTCTATTTCCCCTGTGTCTCTTTCCTCCATCTCCTCCATGTCTCTCCCCCATGTGTTTCTTCCCCCTCCATCTCTTCCTCCCTTTGTCTTTTCCCCCCTCTCCCTCACCTATGTTTCTTTACCCCCCTCTCCCCCCTGTGAGTCTCCCCCCTGCCCTGTGTCTCTTCTCCCCTCTCCCTCCCCTGTGTCTCTTCCCCGCTCTCCCTCCCCTGTGTCTCTTTTCAGCCCTCTCCCTCCCCTGTGTCTCTTCTCCCCTCTACCTCTCCTGTGTCTCTTACCCCTCTCCCTCTCCTGTGTCTTTTCCCCTCTCTCCCTCTCCTGTGTCTCTTAACCCCCTCCTCCTCCCCCTCTTTCCCCCTTATCCTCCTCCTCCCTTCCTCCCTGTGTCTTTCCCCCCCTCTCCCTCCCCTGTGTTTCTTTACCCCCCTCTCCCCCCTTTGTCTCTCCCCGCTGCCCTGTGTCTCTTCTCCCCTCTCCCTCCCCTGTGTCTCTTCCCCTGCTCTCCCTCCCCTGTGTCTCTTTTCAGCCCTCTCCCTCCCCTGTGTCTCTTACCCCTCTCCCTCTTCTGTGTCTCTTCCCCCTCTCCCTCTCCTGTGTCTTTTCCCCTCTCTCCCTCTCCTGTGTCTCTTAACCCCCTCTTCCTCCCACTCTTTCCCCCTTATCCTCCTCCCCCTCCCTCCTTCCCATGCTCCTCCCTCCCCTCATCCTACCTCCCTCCTATCCCTCCTCCTCCCTTTTCCTCATTCTCCTCCTCTCTCCTTCCCCCTTCTCCTTCTCCTCATCCTCCTCATTTGCCCCCTTTCCCCTTACTATCAGGCGAGCAGCTCCTACTGCTCTCTCTTCCCTGCAGCGCTGTGTCCCAACCGGCATATGCTAATGACGTGTCATCACATGCATGTCACGTCATTAGGATATGCCGGCTGGGACACAGCCAGAATCCAGCGCTGCAGGAGGAGAGAGCAGCAGGAGCTGCTCGCCTGATAGTAAGGTGAGAAGGGAAAAGGGGAAAGGGAGGAGAAGGAGAAGGGGGAAAGAGGAGGATGAGGGAAATGGAGGAGGAGGGAAAGGAGGGAGGAGGAGAATGAGGGAAAGGGAGGAGGAGGGGAATGAGGGAGGAGGAGGATGAGGGGGAAGGAGGGAGGAGACACACCACTGGCAGGAACCAGGTAAAGGGTGTTGCGAGCCCGGCGGGCTTCGCGATGAGTGACTCTGGTGATCATCGCGACACCCCACTGCCAGGAACCAGGTATGCTGTGAGAGTGCCGCTGGTTGCAATGAGCGCCTTTGCCGCTCATTGCAGCCTAAGTGCTGCGTGGCTGCTTCGCCTCGCATTGCGAGGCTCGCATGTCTGTCAGCGCCGCTGGCTGCAATGAGCGCTTCACGAGATGACAAATCACAGTTTGACAACTATTATATGTGATTAATAATAATAATATGTTTTAGTATTGGGTATTAAGTATGTAAACAAGTGTATATTTCAATCATATTTAAGATGTTAATATGGAATGCTGCATAAATGAAAAAGAACTACCTGAATAGTCACAAGCACCAAAAACATGTTGGTATATTCATTTTTGAAGTATCAAGCTTCTGATTACACCTGGAGCTCTAAGTTTATTGTCTTCAATGACAGGACATTCTGCCTGCATCTGAGCATGCATATGACATATGACTCATTAAGAACAGAGTTCGCTTTTTGTAGGTGGAACAGAAAGACCGGGTGAAACTAACAATTGTAAACTTCAGTATTTGTTTACTGTAGGAACATTCAGTTTTATAAAGAACATTCACTTAATAAAGTTAATGTTATAACCTAATGTTTAAAATATACCATATTTGGGACCTCCAGTGTGTCACTTGAAGGGGACAATCAAGGATGCTTGACTAAAGTTACCTAATACATAGTCTTTCCAACACGTTAATACATATTTTTTATCAATAGGAGCAGACTGTATATATATATACACTGGGCCTCATTCTATTATCGGCCGTAAATCGGCCGTAAGGCTGCGATTCCTTGCGGGGGTTCAGTTAACTCGCGATTCTATTATACGGCCCCGCAAGGATCTCCTTTTACGTCTGGCCGCATATCTTTGAACCGGCCGTAATCTCAGAAATATAAAAACTGAAAAATAAATTCAAGCCTGCACTGTACAGCTCTGTAAATGCTAGGGATCATATTGGGGGACATGAGGATTAAAAGAAACCCACTCTCAAGCTTGCACATCTGCCCAAACCCGAGTTCAAATTAACTGTTTATTTTCCGGCTGCGGCGTGGGCGTGTCTGAGGTGCTCCAAGCACTCTGGACTTTTTACATGGATATTTTACGGATATTAAAAATAAAATATTTTACGGATTTGAGTACAGGATAATTATGTGCTATTTTTTCTAACACCTAAAATCCCTTTATAGTCTTCTCAAAGTGCAGGACGGCTTTATTTGAGCTATTTTATGTGCTTAATTGGTGCTAGCGAGACCTCTTTCCTGCAAGTAAGCTGCGGCTCGTTTTTAGCCTTGCAGAGAGGTTTCCCGGAGCAATTGAGTTGCAAATCTCTTGCGGCCGTTTTAGATCAAAGGCTTTCCTCCGGCGCGAGCGGCCGCAAGAGATAGCAAGGCACCGGCCGCAAGCCTGCCGGAATCCCCGGCCGTAAGGGAATAGAATGGCAGAATAGCTTGCAGCCGGTCCTTGCGGCCCCGCAACGGCCGATAATAGAATGAGGCCCACTGTATATATATATTGATATATATATATATATATTTTTTTTTTGTATTTCTAATTATTATTTTTTTTAATGTACAGTTTGGGCCTATATGGTTTTGATTGGTTATTTAAGGTTTTTAAGGTGCGGTTGGGGCCTATATGGTCACACTTGGGCCCTCATTCAATTGCGATTTAGCCAATTGAATAGGGCTCTAAATAAGCACATAGCATATTTTTTTTTAAGAAGTTTTTAGTTAGTGAAAACCTTGCTTTTGGATAGATACTTACTAACTAAAAACTTCTTTAAAAAAAAATATGTTATGTGCTTATTTAGAGCCCTATTCAATTGGCCACATTGCAATTGAATGAGGGCCTTGGTCTTTTAAGGTTTTTAAGGTGCGGTATATATATATATATATATCAATCAATATATCTATCAATCAATATATAAATCAATCAATCAATATATATATATATATATATATATATATATATATATATATATTTATACATATATACACACACATAAAGCAATATACATAAAACAAAAAAATATATGAATTGATATTTATTAATTGATTAATTGATGTACTTTATTAATTATTTGATTGTTGATCATGTATTTTTATTAGACATTATTTATTATACATATTACAGTGCTATTTATTTGCTATACATGTTACAGGATATTATCCTATAACATGTATATCACATAAATAGCCGTGTAATATGTATAATACATACAGGGACACACAAGTTCACACTAACCTTTTTTGCCCTTTCAGGCTTGCCAATTTTTTAAAGACTCTGATTGGTTGAAATCAATGTCAATCAAAATTTCAGTCAATCAGAGTCCTTCAAAAAATAGAATAAAAGGAGGAGAGTGGGAAAAAATCAATTAGTCGCCTGGGGAGCTCCTTGAAGGAGGAGCTTCATTAGATTTTTTTTTTTTTTTTTTTTAGAGCGTTGGGTTTTTTAGGTGGAGGCCTCTTGCAATGGGCCAGAATGGATGGACAATGGCTTCAATCAAGATGAGGACAAGGGCTTCTATCAAGATTTAAGGACATGGGCTTCAATCAAAATTGATTGGAATGCCCGACTATCCAGGGCAGAATGCCACCGCTGGAGGGGTCAATTTGACAGGTAAGTATGTGCTGTTGTTTACTTTATTATTGTTTTTTTTTTCCCCTTCCCTTATTTTTTTTTTATCTTTAAAAGTGACAGGCAATGTATTCTTTTTATTTTAACTGCAATGTTAAAGATACATTGCCTGTTACTTTTAAAAATGGAATAAAAATATGGGGGGGGGCTGTATTGTTGTTGTGTTTTTTTGTTGTGTTTTTTTTTTTTACTGTAAGGTAGGTGGGTTGCTAGTTGGGCCAGGGTGGGGTGTGGGTCACTGGGTCAGGGTTGTAGGTAGGTGGCTTGGCTTGGTACTACCAAGCCACCTACCTATCAACCTGACACAGTGACCACACACCACACCCTGGCCCAACTACCAAGTTGGTAATTAGGTCAGGGTGGGGGTCATTAGGTCAGGCAGGCTGTTAGGTGGATTGCTAGTTGGGCTAGGGTGTGGTGTGTGGTCACTGGGTCAGGGTTGTAGGTCGGTGGCTTGGTACTACCAAGCCACCTACCTATCACCCTGACACAGTGACCACACACCACACCCTGGCCCAACTACCAAGCTGGTAGTTAGGTCAGGGTGGGGGTCATTAGGTCAGGCTGGTAGGTGGGTGGCTAGTTGGGCCATGGTGGGGTGGGGTTACTGGGTCAGGGTTGTAGGTAGGTGGCTTGGCTTGGTACTACCAAGCCACCTACCTACCCCCAAGACCAAGTGACCTCATCTGGTAGTAGCTGGGTGAGACTTAGGTCAGGGTGGTTAGTGGGTCACATCAGGGTTGGCACGGGGCCCCATGGGCCTCCTGTCCTTAGGGGGAGTGATGACCGGGTCTGGGGGGGTAGGAGTGACCGGGTCCGTCAGGCTTATGCTGGGTGGGTGACCACATGGTCCATCGGCGACTGAGGTGGCCAGATGGGCCTCCGAGGGAGGGGGGGTGACCGGGGTGACGGGGTCATCACCGGGCTTGGCACGAGGCCACATGGGTAATTGTGTGGCAGGCAGGCAGGCATAGTGGGGTACTATTAGGGGGACTAGGGGTTTGGCCAGGGCAGTTAGGACTTACTGTAGTAGGTTGGGTCAGTGACGTCAGTCTGAGTCGTTTCAGCCAGGGAGGTCTCAGTCTCAGCGGTAGCAGAAAACGAAAAGAGGGCTGGGGCTTATGGTGGTTTATATTAACAGGGGAGCTGTCAATCAAAATTAAACCCGAGGCTCTATTAGCTGGTGGGCGCCCTGGGCTAACGGTCTGGGTGGGCTTAGGTGGTTCTCCTGACAACTGTACAGCCTTCCATCATTGATTGGTCAATGATGGAAGACTGTCAGTCATTGAAATGGATAAATTTTCACTGCCCATGCATAGCACAGCGTGCAGGGAAAAGCTAAAATAGATAGTGTACAACACAGCAGTTAATGCATACACACAAGGGGTTATCTTAAAGTGACAGTGTCCCAGGGAATAGTTTGCTTCATTCCTTACTTTAAAACACTTGAATGCTGATGTACACATTATATTTAATTGTTATTTATGTTTTACTAATAAAATATTGTGTTTTTTTTATTGCAAGTCACAAAAATATTTGGGGGGGCGCTTGCCCCGACGCCCCTATGGACGAGCCGCCACTGCTCATTACTGTGAGTTACAAATAGTTACCTTCCCCATTTTCATGCTGACTTTATTACCAATATGTACAGACCTCTCTCACAATTGCTCAGTTAATTAATCCCTGCAGTAGCCATGCAAAAATGATCTTAAGTTTAGTTTAATGTATATTACACTCCATGAAATAGCTTCCAATGCTACACTTGTAAATACATTCAAAAATTTAAAGTAAAGTCCATTTCTTTTTCCATGACTATATACAATGACACACAAAAACATGTGTATTTTTATGGTATATGCATATCTCAAATGTAGAAGCAGAATTATAAAAGAAGGTGGGTAATTTAACATAAAACACTCTGCAGCAGGTCTGTATTCTCGTGTCTCAGTCTAATTAAGCCCATTAAAATCTGTATTAGCCATAACAAATGAAAGCTTCACATTGCTAAAAGTATCATTAACTTGCTGGTTAACCACATAAGTGTCAGATAATATAAACTAACCACAATGCTACTGAATCAATTATAAATAAAAAAAATGGTTGAGGGTAGTTAAATGATGCTGGCTCACAAACTATATAATTTCCTACAAAGGGCCCCATTCAATTGCAATTTGGCCATTTGAATAGGGCTCTATATAAGCACATCGCATGTTTTTTTACAGAAGTTTTTAATTAGTGAACTTCTATCCAAAATCAAGGTCTTCACAAATTAAAAACCTCTGTAAAAAAATATGCTCTGTGCTTATATAGAGCCCTATTCAATTGGTCGAATGGCAATTGCATGAGGCTCAAAGTCAGTAATGTTCCCTTAGTTAAAGGCTTATTAAAACATGTAACATGGGATGAAAGCTAAAAAAGTTATTAGATCTCAGATAAAATTGTGGGACAACTCTATTTAGAGTTTTTATCAAGAGCGATTTAACATTTACTGCATTTTCACAAAGTCCCTTCTGCTAGCATAATATGACAAGGAGACTCTCCAGAGTCCTCTTGTCCTATTACAATAGCTCTCAAAGGGCCTCATTCAAATGTGATTTGGTCAATTGAATAGGGCTCTATATAAGCACATAGCATATTTCTTTTACAAAAGTTTTTAGTTAGCGAACTTCTATCCAAAAGCAAGGTCTTCACTAACTAAAAACTTTTGTAAAAAAAATATGCTACGTGCCTATATAGACAATCCAAAGGATCAGGAAAAGTTTCAACAATGGTTTTAATAAAATATGAAAATGAGAAATGTAGTAACGAAAATAAACTACTACATATCACATATCAATACGGGTTGTTGCACACGCTTGCAGGCTCAACCCCGTACGACTTAGGCAGGGAGCGCCAAAGGCGCTCACTGCGCTGGTGGAGATGAGCTCCGTACACATCAACACAAAACTCAATTACACAATTTAGAATGCGAGACCCATGGCACTTTTAAAAAATTGCATGAAAAAATTATGGCATGTAACACCTTGTGAAAAGGAAAGCGAGACAAACAAAAACAAATACGACCCGCGGCACTTAGAAAAAAAATTAAATACGAGGTAAAGAAAATACGAAGTTAACAGCCGAACCGCGCACATACAAAAACAATAATAACACCACCAAAATTAGAAAAAATACAAAAAAACATCACTCACAGCACGGGGGGCAACCACAACGTCTGGAAGTGAGGTTGCACGACAAATTACCCACAATTTGATGAGTTTCGGCAGTCTAAAATCGCCTAATGGACAAAAAAATGGCGGAAAAACAAAAACAAGGCCACCAATACACCACCAATAAACACGCAGAAACCCGCCAGACACATAAGACTTTTACGCAAGAACGTACAAGGTATTAAATACAATATTAGGGAGGACACAAAATGCTCTACACCCGCGTAACACATAAACAATCGCCGCCATTTTACAACACTAACTTGAAACTAATAACATTACCATTCCAAAATGCTGAATTACAAACGGTTTGCGCTCACGCACGCAGCCTACTTACACTACACACTTCACACATTGCTGACACTTACACCTCAGCTCAGCAAGAGTGCAAATGTGCATTGTATGCTGCACGAAAATCAAAAAAGATTGTTAGCTATTCAGGATATTGCTTGCTGCATAAATTAATTACAAATAGGTAAAGTATATTAATTTATGATTTTATTAATTAATTAATTAATTATAAATAAAAAATTCATCTACAAAAAAATAAACAGACAAGAGGATCTCAATAAACTCTGAAGATGTTCATCCCCCCGACTCACACTGAGCGCCGAGAGTGCTCAGAGGAGCAACAGTACACCAGGGGAGAGGCTCGCATGCAGCGCCAAAGGCGTTCAGCACTGCCCTTGCAATGAGCGCCAAAACGGTCTCACATCACTAAAAATACACCAACCCAGAGCCTCGCAATGAGCGCCGAAGGTACTCAGACCAACAAAAGACTTATTTTGGGTGCCAAACAGCATTACCTGCCTTACAATTTTATGACCGTCATTTTTTGACAGGCAATTCGCTAGTATTAGATAACTGACACCCTCTCTTTACCTGTACAGCTTATCTGCCACAGGGAGAAAGACACAGCCAAAGCTAATTGAAGGAATTTATTGTGGTTCCACTTTCTGGTTTGTATCCTATGAAGTAATAGTACTATGTGGAGAGATGAACCCTCTAAGTTGATCAGCTTACAATCAAACTAGTGCTCTCCCATATTTGGTCAATGGGCCACTGTATAGTCTTTGTTCTCCACAACAGAAGTACTTGCCAATGCTTACTGGGTTCTGTCTGTGCTCTGGATATTCAACAAAAAGTCTTTCTAGGGTATTATCTAGCGATTATCTTCCAGATTATGGATTCACATTTTCTTTTTTGAATCCAGGTCTGGTTTGAGCCTTCAGGTTTTTAAACCATTTTTGAGTGCTGTAGGCCTCCCCCTTGGGCAACACAAATGTTCATTCATAGCCAGGCATTTTTATGTCAGTGTAACAAACTCTGGGGTCTCTTGTTTATTGTGTCCCACCCGTAAGCCATTCTTGTAAAAAGGAAGACTTATTAAACTGTTCCAATAATTCTTCCTGGTCCATTATTTCCAGGACAAAACAATGTTTCTGCTAAATGCAGTAGATCAAACATCTGTGTGCAAAGGGTCTTACTGTCCAAAAATGTCCATGAGTTGAATCTCTGTGCATGAAGACTGCTTGTAATTACAAATATGTCAAGGAACTCTCAGTATAATTCATTGCTTCTTCTGCATCCATGTCAGAGCAAATTTTCTGAGCTTCACCACATAAGTAAAGTACAATAATACTATCCTAGTGTCCTATTAAATTCCAAGCCTGTAGTTGCCGTTGTACAGCCTGTATGTCTGCGGGCTTGAAACTTGCTGAAGTTACATACCGATTAAATTAGAAATGCCCGCAAGGACATGACCAGAATCCAAATCCGTAAACCATGCGTAGCATTTCCGGGCGTGAACATAATACATTATTCAAATCCATAGTTATAGGCCTAAATGTAGCCAATAGTAAAAGAGACCATCATCATCACCTCACTAAAACATACCTAGGTACATCACCTATGGTTTTTGAAGCTGCGATTGCAGAAATAGTGCAATATGAAAGAATAAATAAATATAATCTAGTCAATGCGAGTTCTATTATATGTATTTAAACATTGATTGCTGGAATCAATATAACACAGAAATTAAATATAAAAAAAGGTATTTTTATTGCAATTTGCGAGCTTTAGAATGTTATGCTGTTAATTTTAATACCTTTCACCACTTTCCCTATAATTTAAAATACAGTAGTGTGTTTATATTTGCTTTTACAGCGCTACCGTCAGGAGTTTAACCCCCTTGAAACATTTGCCATTTACCGGTGTGAAAACAATTGCAGGCTTGAAGACTTTTAGCAATTTAATAGCGATTTGCGATTGTAACATTGATGGGATTGAAAGACCAAAGGCTTAGCTGGGTCAGAGTTCGGATTTTAACAGCCCGTAGGGATTTTCCGCCTGTAACCCGCATATCATTTGCGGGTAGCTAAAAGAGGTTAATTTAATAGCAGTAACTTTTGTGGGCTCCTTTATGGGCTTTGGGAACTCAAAATCGCTGTAATAATAATGGTAATTTGTAAAAGATAATAATATTATAAAGAAAATAAGAAAAATTACACTGTTGATTGTATAATATTTGTTAATTTATGTTGTGTAATTAATTACTTTTCCCCCCATACTTTCCTCCATTCTCCTTCTCCTCTCTTTGTCTCTACCTAAACTTAAAATTAAAAATATTAATATAGAAATATAAGATGGTTCTTTGGGTATTTTTCTGATTAGCAAGCAAATTGGACAAGGTTCGCAATGTTCCATTATGTGCAGTCATCTTTGGTTTTTCCGGACCAGACTAACTGGGGTATTTTGTATAGAGCATACATATAAAGAGGATGGTTTGATTGGGATTGTGCAATATCTGTGTTGTATGTTGATTGTTATTTTTGTGTAATATATGGATTTATAATTCAAGTTGGGTTACGTGGTCTGGTTTCATCTGGTGAGAGAAGCAATTATAATCTTGTTAGAAAGAGGTTTTGTGAAATAGATGTCATTAAAATGTATTAGTCATAATGATCAAGGGGTCAATTCTGCTGTTAAATGGCATTTAATAATGAGAGGTGTTAAGCAGGAGAAGCCTGATATAATTTGCTTTCAAGAGACACATTGGAACATAAATAGAGTACCCAATTATTATGATAAAATATATTCAGTGAGAAACAATTCGACCTATCTAAAAAAACAGAGGTGTATCTATTTTTTTTTTATAAATAACTTATTATAATAGAACAATATGTAGAGCAGGTTTTAAAATGGTAGATATCGGATCTGAATTGGTACGATAAATAACCAGGCTTACTCGATTATGAATATTTACGCCCCAAGTAAAAGGCAAATTTGTTTTTTAAATCAAAGATTGAAGAATTTTATGAAGATAACCTAAATGTAATGGTGGGTTGAATTTATGCCTTCTAAAATTAAGAACTTCTAGACAGTTTAATAATATTTTGGATTTACACTATTTATATGATGAATGGAGGGTATTTCATCTAAATGAGAAAATGTTTTCTTTCTTGTCTCACCCCCATCAAGTCTATTCGAGAATTGATTATTTCCTATTAGACCTCAACACTTTAAATACACTTTGAAAGTAGAAATTGCTTCCATTTTATTATCAGATCATGCAATGATCAAATTAACTATACAAAATGATCAATGTTAGTTAAAACATTTTGGAAATTTGATAATTTGCTAATAGAGAAGGAAGACAACACATTTGTTCCTTCTGAAACTGTAATATGGAATGCCCACAAGGCATATATAAGGGGAAGCCTGATTACATTGAACAGCATTAGAAAGAAAAAACAAGGAATGTCTCTTAGAAATGTATATATTAAACGTTATAAATTGGATAAAGAAAATAAAATTAATCCTACTAGGACAATGATGGAATTAATAAAAGAAACTCAATTACAAATTTAAAAAAAAATTCTAAATAGAATAGACTCCTTACTGTAGACATTGGAACAACCTAGTAAAACCTAGTAAACGGTTAGCCAATAAAAAAAGACAAAATTAAATAATAAAAGTATTGTAACAATTAAGAAGGATAAACAATCTATTTCAAAACCAAATGAGATTGCAAATATCTTCTCTGAATATTATCACAAACTTCATAATCTTGAAAGTGATACAAACTTTATTAAGCCAGAGTTATCGGAGATTCAAACAATTTTGGATCAAATTAATCTCCTAAAGATTTCTGAAGCAGACTTGCCATTTTGTAAATGAAGACATTTCAATTAATGAGATCAATTTATTAATCAAAAATGTTAAGCTATTCTCGGCTCCGGGACCAGATGGGTTCACTTCCCATGATTACAAATTGTTCCAAAGAAGTATATCAGAAGTGCTTAAAGACATGTTTAATGAAATAAAAAGTAAAGGTCTAGCTCCGGTAGAATTGCTGGAAGCCAGTATTGTTACAATCCAAACAAGGATTTAACAAGCTGTAACAACTACAGACCGATTTCTCTGCTTAATGTAGATGTAACTTTATGTGAAGATTAAATACAGTTATCCACAAATTAGTATCTGTTTACCAAACAGGTTTCATCAAAGGTAGACAGGGTACAGATTTCACGCGTACTTTGATTGATTTAATTTCCCATCTTAACATTAAGAAAAAAAACGGCTATCTTTCTATACGCTGAAAAAGCATTCAATAGAGTTGGGATTATATGGACCTAGGCTCGGCCAAATATGATTTGGAAAATGTCGTCTCTCACACATTTAAAGCATTGTACTCCAAGCCTTTAGCTTCTGTGATAGGAAAAGGTTAAATGCCCCAGAACTTTGCAATCTCGAATGGTACAAGACAAGGTTGCCCATTATCACCTTTAATTTTTGATCTATTAATTGAATCATTTGTTGAAGCTATACATAGTTCTTCAGAAGTGAAAGGAATAGAAATTAATGGTGTAAGGCATAAAACGATTCTATATGCGGATGACATAATTATCACTTAAGCAGAGCCATATCAGTCACTGGAGAATTGGCAACATATTATTGAATGTTATAGTAAGGTTTCAAACTATAAAATGAATGTTACAAAAACAGAAGTATTAGCGTTACATTTATCAACGAGTGAAGAAAGAATATTGGAAACAAAGTTTCAATATAAGTGGCAGGCGAACTATATTAAACATTTAGGTGTTCTATTGTACAATAATATGTGAGAAATACGCTCTATAAATTATAAACAACTTTATGAGAAATTGTCAAAGAGTGGTGTCCTGGAAAGAATTGAATCTTTCATTCTCGTCTAGAATTACAATTATAAAGATGTCTTCCAAGGATAAATGATATGATGAGATGCATTCCTATGCCTATTTCTAAATATTTGATTAATCAATTTCAGAAATTAATAAATAATTTATAATGGAAAACGCCCATGAGTTAAAAATACATTAACTTTTTAAAAAATTGAGAAAGGTGGAATTGCTTTTCCATGTTTGAAATCTTATCATGAGGCAATAATGCTTTCTCAGATTAATAAATGGATAGAACCTCCTTCAAAAACAAAATGGTATGAGATTGAATATAACAATGGTCAAAGTAGAAATATATTGCAAACTTTATATATGAAACCAGACATGGATTTAAATCTAACCAAACAACTGGACATTATTGCATCTGGGATAATATTTTGGTTTAAACTTAATAAGAATAGAAAAATGTTGCACTTTCCAATCCCATTCACTCCATTGGAAATATTAGAAGCAAAACTCGGTCTACCATTTTTGAAGCAGTGGGCAAAAACAGGTATAATTTATCTTAAAGATTTGTTCATGGTTAATTTAATCAATTAATGCAAAAATATGGGCTACTTAAACAATCTTGTATGGAATACTTAATATTGAGAGCAGCTTGGTGCAGCTCTGAATATTATTTAAAAAACATCAGAGATTTGACAAATGTAGAAAAATTAATAATTCAAAACGACAATAGTCATTTATTCTCAAAAAGTTTTAATACCCCAATCACAGATATTAATAATATGAAATCATCAAAAATGTTAGGCTGGGAAAAAGACCTAAAGAGAAATTGGTCAATAGAGATCTGATTCAAAGCCCATGAAAGTGATTAAACTTCTAACATTTAGAGAACTACACTTTAAGTTAGTTAATAAATGGTATTGTGTTCCCACTAAAATGGTCCATATTACTAAAGATGAAAATCAAAAATACTGTTGGCGGAACTGTGGTAGGGTGGGCTCACATATCCATATTTGGTATGAATGTTCCATAATTTTACAATTTTGAAAACAATGTATAGAAAACTTTAACAAACCAGTTTGTTAAATACTTATCACATATTATAATTGTCAAACTGTGAGTCGTCGTCACACTTTGCGAGCTCACAAGAACTATCTCCCTCGCTTTGTGAGAGACGTAGTTCTGTTCCCAAATGCGGATCTCGAAAAGCGAGGGCCACATTTGTGGAGGTGGAGGCTCCAACGTCCACTGCAATGAGCCGAAGGCTCATTGCAGGCTGCAAATGCGGAGCCTCCCGAAGCGAGGGGCCACATTTGAGGAGGGGGAAATAAACTGAAATGAGACTTCAGCTTGTTGCAGACCACAAATGCAGACCTTGTGAAGCAAGTGTCCGCATTTGCAGAGGTGGAGGCTCTACAGCGCCTCACTCCCGGTATAAAAAAAATCCACAAAAAAATAAAAAATACGACCCGCGGAACTTAGAAAAAAAAAATTAGGTTGCAAAAATACCAAAGGAAATCGGGACTTAGAAAAAAACAAAATATGAGCCGCCCAAAAATACCAATTTAACGTCCGAAACGCGTACATCCAAAAACAACAAAAACACAGCAAAATAACAACGATAACTTTTAAAAAACACACACAGAGCACGGGAGTACAGTCAGGACGCCTGGGAGTGAGGTTGCTTGCGAATTTAAATCAAATTTAAACTTGAAAATCCACAAAGCAATCAAAAAAATGGCAGTCGAAAAAATGAAGGCGCTCAGCGCGAAGCTCGCAATGAGCGCTGAAGGTACTCAGAGAACCAAAGTATATTGTATGTGGCAAACAGCATTACCTGCCTTACAATTTTATTGCCGTCATTTTTGACGGGCAAGTCGCTAGTTTAATTATAACTCCTGGATAGTGATGTCGCAAACAGGTCGCCAGCGGACTATTCGCGTCAATTTTGGCATGTTCGCGCTCGCAGCGAACGGCGAACATATGCGCTTTTCGGTTCGCCCCCTATTCTTTATCATTGAGGAATCTTTGACCCTGCACCTCACAGTCAGCAGACACATTCCAGCCAATCAGCAGGCTAAAACATAATTTATTTTATAATTTTTTTCTGTGTAATCTAATTGCATATGCCTGCCTGCCAGCGTGTGTGTGTGACAGGCTAACACCTAACAGCTTATATTGTGCTCCGTGAAATAAAACAACACTTTTTTGATTTAATAGATCAGTTGCCTGCCTACAGGCGTGTGTGTGAAGCCTATTGCATCTACTCTGCCAACTTTTGCCAGTGCACAGTGACACACATATCTGGTGCAACCGTAGTGTACAGTGACATAAAACAACACTTTTTTGACTGTAATAGATTGAATAGCAATTGCCTGCCTACAGGCGTGTGTGTGAAGCCTATTGCATCTACTCTGCCAACTGTTGCCAGTGCACAGTGATACGTCCTATTTGGTGCAACCGTAGTGTACAGTGACATAAAACAACACTTTTTTGACTGTAATCGATTGCATATCAGTTGTTTGCCTACAGGCGTGTTTGTGAAGCCTATTACATCTACTCTGCCAACTTTTGCCAGTGCACAGTGATACGTCCTATTTGGTGCAACCGTAGTGTACAGTGACATAAAACAACTGTAATCGATTGAATATCAGTTGTTTGCCTACAGGCGTGTTTGTGAAGCCTATTACATCTACTCTGCCAACTTTTGCCAGTGCACAGTGACACTCATATCCGGTTTCACCTTAGATTGCACGCGCAGTGCCCCAAATTTGATGTGGGAGGACCGTCCAAGCATCTTTTTCCATCTCCCGCTTCCAAAAATCCATGCCATATACACGTCCCCTGATAGTGGACGTAACAGGGATTAAACTGATAGGAATAGTAATACTTAACAGTACACATCTTATAATAACGCAGACAGAGGCAACGCGTATAATCTTCCATGCTGTGCAGTGGAAGCCCCCAGACTCTGACCTGTGTATATTATTCTATGCTGGGCAGTGGAAGCCCCCAGACTCTGACCTGTGTATAATCTTCCATGCTGGGCAGTGGAAGCCCCCAGACTCTGACCTGTGTATAATCTTCCATGCTGGGCAGTGGAAGCCACCAGACTCTGACCTGTGTATAATCTTCCATGCTGGGCAGTGGAAGCCCCCAGACTCTGACCTGTGTATAATCTTCCATGCTGGGCAGTGGAAGCCACCAGACTCTGACCTGTGTATAATCTTCCATGCTGGGCAGTGGAAGCCCCCAGACTCTGACCTGTGTATAATATTCCATGCTGGGCAGTGGAAGCCCCCAGACTCTGGGAGTCTAAAGAAGAGGAGTCAGAGGATGAAGGTGGCTTTGAGGAGGTGGAAGACCAAACACAGCAGGCGTCCCAGGGGGCTTGTTGTCACCTTTTGGGGACCCTTGGTGTCTGGGTGGAGGAAGAGATCTTGAATGACATCAGTGAGGACAAGGAACGGGACATGGCTAGCTTGGTATCCAACTTTGTGCAAATGGGGAGTTTGCGGTTGTGCAAAGGGACTGTTTGCGGTTGTTTGCGGTGCATTAAACGGGGAGATTGGTCTGTTACTTTGAAGCGGGTGTAACCCTTACACTACCTGATCGATACAACATCATACCTGATGTTTTAAAGCATGTTATTCCAAACAATTTAGGAATTTTAGGTAATTTATGCCCTTTATGGCTTAAAACCAGACTCTGCATCAACTATGTAATTTTCCGTGGGAGTTTTGCCATGGATCCCCTTCCGGTATGCCACAGTCCAGGTGTTAGTCCCCTTGAAACAACTTTCCCATCACTATTGTGGCCAGAAAGAGTCCCTGTGGGTTTTGAAATTCGCCTGCCTATTGAAGTCTATGGCGGTTCGCCGATGTTCGCCCGTTCGTGAACATTTGATGAAGTTCGCGTCTGCTGTTTGCAAACCCAAAATTTGATGTTCGCGACATCACTACTCCTGGAATAATTTTGTTTCAGATTTTTTAAAGTGAGCTCCCTCTGGACGTTAGAGATTGTGTTATTCAAGTTATTATTACTGCTAAGTGGCTAATTTCCTCTAGTTGGAGAAACCCCCCCTCCTCCCAACTGGAATGAAATTAAAATTATATTAGATAAGTATTGAGCCTTTGAGAAAGGATCACATGGATTAGGATTAATTGGAAACTCCTATTGGAAATGGAGGAGATGGGACTTTATTAGTGATATAGTAATTGATGCAATGGAAAATGAGACCAAAACCAATTAATCTGTATGTTTAGATATATTTTTATTACACATGGATGTATGGTTTTAACTTTCTGTGTAAAAATCTGAATAAATGAAAGATACTGTTTATTGTATTAAAGATGGATGCACAATTGAATTGTAAATAAAAAGTATTATAAAAAAAATCACCAAAATTAGTAGGGCCCCTAGTGACTTTGGGGCTATCCTCTCTTCCTACAGATAATTATGTTTTAATTCTGCCACTGGTCTCTGGAGTCACAGTAGTTTTTGCACGCACCATGTGCTGCAGCTGGGTCAATAGTAATTAATTTGTTTCCTGCTAAAGTCTTCTTAGGCTGTGTACTTTCTTGCTGACATGCAGTGGCTTGTACCAGGGCTTTCACAAGTTTCTCCATCTTATGCGTGCTTCTAACATCACATGTGACAAGTTACTAGTCTCCTATGGGTTTGTGCCTGTGTTTCAGGTACTTTGATGGAAGAACACAATAAAAGTTTTTATAACACTTAGCCAGTGATATAAAAATAACAAAGCAAAATAAATAAATAAAAATTACAGTACTAGCTTCCTCTGAAGCACTGCCTTAACTAATAAACACATTCCTCACTAACCAGTTCTCATTCAGCTACACCTGTTTGGAGCAAAACAAAAAGCCCAATAATTTGTTAAAATTCACTGGCCTATATATTCTTCAGATTTTCACTTTGCTTAAAACTGCAGGCTGCTGTCTCACTGTGTATGTATTTCTCCAGTTCAGACAAACTGCAAACAATCAGTCTATTAACAGTCCCTCCCATAATCCAGGAGCAGCCTTCCATGATTCTCCCATATGTCTGTCTAGCTTTGTCACACATCCCTCCACTTAACCCAATACCTGGGGGTTGAGATCCTTCAGTCGAGATGCACTGGATTCTCAAAAGGGCATTCACATTTGTGCTGTCCTTCCTTGTACTGTGTCCAAGATCAAACTTATATTTCTGTAATGAGAGAAACCACCTTGCCATCCTCACATCTGTCTCTATGTTGCTTTGCATATCTTTTAGTGGGCATGATCTGAGACGAGCGTAAAGTGTTTTCCGATCAAATAATGCTTTAGGTCTGTGGCACATTTTATTTACAGGCACTCTCTTTCTCCCACAGAGTGCTATTGTTCACTCAGAAGTATCTGAGCATCCAGCATCCCATGTGTCAATTTGGAGAATAAAATGTCTTTTAAAATCTGGTGCCACCAATATAGGTTCTTGGCAGTACTACCTTTAAAATGTTAAAAGTCTTGTCTACATCTGGGTTCAATTTCACACCATCTGGAGCACTTTCCTTCAACAAATCCGGTATGGGTGCTGCAATCCTGGAAAATATTGCTATTAAATGTCAGTAATAGCCAACAATATACTGGAAGACTCAAAATTGTGTTTTTTCTTAGGGGTATTTGCCAAGCTTGAATGACTTTGACTACAAAATATCTCAGATATTTTGCATGTCCCATATTTTATTTGACCAGATTAACCATCAGAACTGCTTTAATTCATTTTTCTAATTAAGACTCTTTCTACTTTGTTCAAACAAGAATCAGAGGTGTATTATGTTGTCCAAATATGTGGGGACGTAGGAGTCTGTCCATAAGCCATATAGTCCAAATGCTAAGACATTATAATGGAAATTGCTTTTTCAGATATGATGGTATATCCACTAATAAAAAAAATTATATCTTGAAAGTGCAGGGCCCAGCAAAAACACAATACAGCAATTTTTTTTTTACGAATTTAAATAACTCACAAGTTATCTAAATTGAGCTCAGAATTAAACGGGTTCAATGAAGCTTGGACTATTTTCAGATGCAGAACAGCACCAGATACAACATATTGAACATGATTAAAGCTGAGAAGTGTCTCAAATGTACTTTAAGAATTACTTTAAGACTTTAAACTACTGAACATCTCAGACTATTTGTTTCCTATTTGGCTTTGTAGATGGCTAGGCAGTTGGTTTTCTGCAAAGGATTCAACACAGACAGGATAGAATCTATAGCAGATCCTATAGCCAAGGTTCTGGGTAACTTGGGACAGTGTTCATTGGTATTTATGACCATATTCTATTAGCTGCTCACAACTGCCTCAAACTCACAAATGGTGGTTGCCATTGTTTTTTTTTTTAAAATAAATGTCTAAATGTATACTATTGACTCCAAATTCTGACCGCAAGGCTAAACTTGTAAAGGACCTCATTCTAATTAGAGCCATAAAACGGCGCAAGTCTTCATTTCCTTGTGGCCGTCCTACGGCCCCATGTAGCGATACATCTATGCTGGTATTCAAGTCGGCAGTGTTGCAAGGAGATCCCTCTTACGACTGATCGCAGACTTGAACCTGATTGCCCCCGCTAGCCTGTAGATCATGGTTCAAGCCTGCCAAATTGGAACACTACTAAGTAAAATATATATTCAAGCAAGCACTGTAAAGCACTGTGAGTGATGGGGACTACGATGGGGGGCATGAGTATTAAAAGCACTATGTTCACAAGCTGGCACAACACTTCTAGCCAATACTGTAATTTGCTGCCAAAGTCCTACTGGCTTGAAGAACGATTTCCTGTATTGACTTCCAAGCCAGTAACCCATTCTCCAAGCCCTTCGGACTTTGGCCACAAATTAAAGTATTGGCTACTGGAAATGAGGCAGCTTGCCAATGTAGTGCTTCTAATCCTCATGTCCCCTTACTGTTCCCCATCAATTACAGCGCTGTACAGTGCTGCATTTAATATATAATTGCCTTTAAAGATCTCCAAGCCAGTACTCTTACGGGCTTTGAGATTTAAATTCCCTGCCGTGACTCCATAAAGGGCCTGCGGCACACTAATAATTACCCCCATGCAGCGGGGGTACAGTAAGTACCCCCGTGGCAACTAACATTAATCCCCAGATGCTGCGGGGTCCCCATTGGGACCCCTGCAGTGTTCCTACATTAACCCTATAATGCAGGGGTCCCGATCGCGACCCCTGCAGTGTCCCTACATTAACCCAATAATACAGTGGTCCCAATCGGGACCCCTGCAGGCTCCCCAAATTAACCCTATACATTTTAAGTATAACGTTTTTTTTCCAGCTGGAGAAGACTTCAAGAAGGATGGGCGGATCGCGGAAAGGTAAGTGTAATATTTAAAATGTTTATAATGTTATGTTGTGTTTATTTCTTTGTTAATTTTATGTTTCTTTTTTCTTAGGGGTGCGACCTGTGGCAGGAAAACTATTGTCACTGGAGGGGCAAATATGTGTAAGTGGGCTTATTTATCTTATTTTAGGTGAGATTAATGGGTTTTTATTGTATGTAGTTAGGGTATTACTGTATGTAGTTAGGGTATTCCTGTATATAGTTAGGGGTTAATAGTATGTAGTTAGGGTATTCCTGTATGTAGTTAGGCTATTGCTGTATGTAGTTAGGGTAATCCTGTATGTAGTTAGGGGTTAATAGTATGTAGTTAGGGTATTCCTGTATGTATCTTCAAAAAACAAAAAGAGAGAGGTGACTACCCTGGTACAGATTAAACTTTGGATACAATCTCAGGAGACATACAATTTAGATATCACAAATGTGTGTAACAAATGCACACTCACATGCTGAAACCTCACTAGTGTGAGGTATAATAAACATATAACAAAGATTTTTAACCTTCCACCTTCTGGCCAGATAGATTTTATATGGCAATCCACTGCTGAATGGCTCCTGACTGCGCAGGTATTTCTCATGAGATAGGCATATGGAAAAATCCCAAAGCAATTTGTCATGATAGATACATTTAATAGATTAAGACCTTCACTACACAAATGAAGTGTCTCATAAAAGCAACATTGAAAGACTCATTTCACTCTTCTTTTAGAGCTTCCTCAGTTTTCTCATTATCCAATAGGATGAATAAACAAAGATTCAATAAAATATCATGTAAAAAAATATATCATATAAAAAATATATCATATAAAGATAAAGGGATATCTCCACCTATTTATACTAAAACATAATAAAATAAAGTACCTGAGGAGCCCCGATTATTGTGACCTGCCTCCAGCCTGCCCAGGACCAGAATGCCACCATTTCCCATCATTGGCATCACTTCTGGTGCGCCCATTATGTCACTTCAGGTGTGCCCCCTACGTCACTTCCAGTGCGCTTCCGGTGCGCCTGTAACATAATTTCTGGTGCTCCCTCAATGTTTTATCTGGTGCGGCGATCGCGTCACTTCCGGTGCAACAAAAAGCGTCACTTCGTCCGGCGCTCATCTTGGAAGGCCTCAAAACTCTGGCTCCACATATTATGTGCTAAATAGACACAATAGACATGAAAAAAGTAAGAATAAAAATGTATAAAAGTACTAAAAAAATGAAAAAAGGGAGAAGATATGTCTAACAATGTACCTATAATACATACACCTGGAAGTCTATCACAAGAAAACATAATTAAAAGGTGAAATGTGTATAAAATACACATATGGAGTAATGATAGCACAATATATATAAACAGGAAAACAGATATAAAATAAAATAAAACTAAGAAAAAGTCATAGATAAACCCTAAATAAAAATTGGTTAAATCCACACCTATTAGGGGAGGTATACACATAAAAAAATATCGGAAAAGGTTTCCAGGTGCTAGGAGATAAGACTACAAAATAAATATATATATGTAAGTAAAAACATCCAGTATATATAATACAATAAATACTCCTAAAATGCTCATAAGATATTGGATATGAGTGGTATCGTAATTAGTGATGTCGCGAACATAAAAAGTTTGCGAACCGCAGACGCAAATTTCATCAAATGTTCGCGAACGGGCGAACCACCATAGACTTCAATGGGTAGGCAAATTTCAAAACCCACAGGGACTCTTTCTGGCCACAATAGTGATGGGACTCTTTCTGGCCACAATAGTGACTGTGGCATGCCGGAGGGGGATCCATGGCAAAACTCCAACGGAAAATTACATAGTTGATGCAGAGTCTGGTTTTAAGCCATAAAGGGCATAAATCACCTAACATTCCTAAATTGTTTGGAATAACATGCTTTAAAACATCAAGTATGATGTTGTATCGATCAGGTAGTGTAAGGGTTACACCCGCTTCACAGTAACAGACCAATCTCCCTGTCTAATGCACCGCAAACAACCGCAAACAGTCCCTTTGCACAACCGCAAACTCCCCATTTGAACAAGGTTGGATACCAAGCTAACCATGTCCCGTTCCTTGTCCTCACTGATGTCATTGAAGGTCTCTTCCTCCACCCAGCCACCAAGGGTCCCCGAAAGGTGACAACAAGCCCCCTGGTATGCCTGCTGTGTTTGGTTTTCCACCTCCTCAAAGCCACCTTCCTCTGCGTTGCCTCTGTCTGCGTTATTATAAGGTGTGTACTGTTAAGTAGTACTATTCCTACCGGTTTAATCCCTGTTACGTCCACTATTAGGGGACGTGTATATGGCATTGATTTTTGGAACAGGGAGATGGAAAAAGATGCTTGGTCGAACCTCCTACTTCGAATTTGGGGCACTGCACGTGCAATGTAATGTGCCACCAGATAGGAGTGGTGTATTAAGTTGTACTATTTATTCCTATCAGTTTGATACCTGTTACGTCACCTATCAGGGGACGTGTATATGGCATGGATTTTTGGAAGCGGGAGATGGAAAAAGATGCTTGGTCGGTCCTCCCACTTCAAATTTGGGGCACTGCGCGTGCAATCTAAGGTGCCACCAGATAGGAGTGGTGTGTTCAGTTGTACTATTTATTCCTATCGGATTCAATAAAGCCAATAAACCTGGCCGTTACTAGCCAGGAAACTACAAACCAAAACAACACAAAATAAGATACTTAAAATTAAGACCTCGAAGGGAGAAAAAACAACAAACCCAAATAAGATCCAGAAGATTTTTACAAAAGTTTACAATACCCTTTATACGGCAACAAAACACATAGATCTACACAAAATGAGGGGATTTCTTAATTCCTGTGATCTCCCCTTAATAGAACAAAATGACTTAGAGACTTTAAATGTTGGCAGAGTAGGCGCTGTAGGCCTCACACACACGCCTGTAGGCAGGCAACTGATATTCAATTGATTACAGTCAAAAAAGTGTTGTTTTATTTCATTGAGCACAATATAAGCTGTGAGCCTGACACAGGCAGGCAACTGAAATTAGATTAAAGGAAAAAAGGGTTGTTTTTTTTCAATGTATGGTACACCAACTATGACTGGTGAAACAGAGCAGAATATTAGCTGTGAGCCTGACACAGGCAGGCAACTGAAATTAGATTAAAGGAAAAAAATGGTTGTTTTCAATGTATAGTACACCACCAGGTATGAGTAGTGAAAATAAGCACAATATAAGCTGTTAGGTGTTAGCCTGTCACACACACACGCTGGCAGGCAGGCATATGCAATTAGATTACACAGAAAAAAATTATAAAATAAAATAAATGATGTTCTAGCCCTAAAAAGTGCTTTTTGGGTTGCTGTCCTTGCAGCAGATATCAGATGAGTCCTTCGGGTCTGTAGTGGAAGCTAAATACACAGCCTGGCTATCTATTTTCCTATTAAATCTCCAGCAGCTACACTATCTGTCCTCTCACAATGAATGCAGCTTCAGAATGATTCTAAAGTGTATGCTGTCCATCAGATGGAAGGCTCTGGAAGGGAGTGTATGCTGCTGATTGGCTGGAATGTGTCTGCTGACTGTGAGGTGCAGGGTCAAACTTTCCTCAATGATAAAGAATAGGGTGCGGACCGAAAAGCGTATGTGTCCGCCGTCCGATGCGAGCGTGAAAGAGCCAAAATCGCCGCGAATTGTCCGTGGGCGAACTGTCCGCGACTTCTCTAATCGTAATACATAAAACCTCAGCCTAGGAATACAATAGACAGAAGGTAACCATCAACTGGTAGCAAAAAAGATATACCACCTCTATAGAAGATGTAAAAACAAAGCAATCTTTGACCTTAAAACTCCAAAATAACACAGTATAAAAAGGGCTAAGCTAAGCTGAGACTGGATCAGAATAAGCAAATATATATTTCTCTCACAGAGCCTTATTCTAAGAAGGCCACTAGATTTATGTCTATATTCAGGCTCTTTGGTGTAAGTGTACCCAACTTGTGGATCCACTTCGTCTCAGCTTTCCTTAGTGCATTCAATCTATTTCCTCCTCTAGATGGTTAAAAACCTGCATCCTGTAATGTTTTTATCCCTCCATGTCTTATCCTCCTTTTTTTATGTTTTAAAAGTTATTTTCTATTCAAGGCCTTTGCTCTTTCCATTGCTTCTTGTATAACCTTAGGATTATGGCCCTTGTCTAAAAATTATTGTTTTAGAGTTTCGCTTTCTGATTCAAAATCCGACAATCTGGTACAATTCCTCTGTACCCTCTGAACAACTACAGACCGATTTCTCTGCTTAATCTAGATGTTAAAATGTATGTGAAAATTAAATACCGTTATCCATAAATTAGTATCTGTTTACCAAACAGGTTTTATCAAAGGTAGACAGGATACAGATTTCACGCGTACTTTGATTGATTTAATTTCCCATCTTAACATTAAGAAAGAACCAGCTATCTTTCTATCCCTCGGGACCCCTGCATAATAGGGTTAATGTGAGGAGCCTGCAGGGATCCCGATTGGGACCCCTGCATTATAGGGTTAATGTGGGGATGACTGCTCCTTGGTGTACGTAAGCTGTGGCTTGATTTTAGCGATTTACGAGCTTGACGGAAGGGTGAGCGTAGCATTTGAATAACGATTTGGGATTTCTTGCGGCCGCACATCTGCGGCTGCGCAAGATCAAAGGCTTTGATGGAAGTAAGCTGCAATTCAGGTAATCGCAAGGGATCGTAGTTCAACAGCTGTAAGACCACGGAGGCTGCCAATTGAATAGCTAAGTTGCTTGCGGCCTCCTCTTTCGGCTACTTATTTTAAAAAAGTAAGATTAGATTGAGACCCTAAGTTTGATTTCAGGCTGGGTGATCATATGATCTGATAATATTTAGGCAAGCCCGTAATTTATGTCTTAAACAATCTCAATACTTCTAAAACACAGCCAATAGTAAATGAGACCGCCATCATGATGTCAGTGAAACATGGAGTTTATACATAAGCTTCACTCAGAGACTACGAATGAATTAGTGTTGAGAAGTAAATTTAGCAATCAGACTCACAATACAGCTATTTAGCAATCAATAAAATTCATTAAAGCAACTTGTCCATGCAGGTTCCCTAACATGTATTAACCCCTTAAGTCCTGTGATCCATTTTACACAAAAAAAAACAAATAAATATTTTTTGAATTGCATATTTGTTGGTTGGAGACTGTTCTGCAATTAATTCTAATTCCTTTCTATGCTTTTCCATATCTTTAAAGTACAGTATTGTGTGTTTAATAGCTGTTAAGGCTCTAATAATGAAATAAAAAATTTCTTGCAAGTCCTCTTGAGTACTCATAATATTTTTGACAGAAACATGATACATTTTTCATTTATGTGTTTGAAAATAGAACTTGAAATAGAGTTTCAAAATAGAATTAGAGCTGCGAGTCTAAAAGAATATCGATTTTGTGTAACCTTAATTGGTTAGCACTCAAAAATCTTAAACTGTGCTAAGACCAATTGAGTTTTCAGCTAGGATTTATGAGTTTGGCTCCTTAGTAGTGATTATGGTGGTCTACTCATAATCAGTTTGCGAGTAGCTAATAGAATATGTGGCAAATGCAAACTGACTAAACGTAGCAGAAATTTTCATAACAGGGGCTATAGAATAAAGCCCTTAGTCAGTTATTAGTATAGCAATGTGTTCTATGCACAGTAATAGATTTTGATATGAGTGATCCAGTCGGTAGTACACTCACTGCCAGTCTCACAACGAAAACGTTTGACTTTTTATTCTTTCCAGACAGCAATTTTTAAGTGTTTTGCAAGGAAATATATTAAATGAAATATATGTAGATCTTTTTTGAATAATCGGTAGAGTATTTACAGACTTATTCTATTTCCTATATAAATGTAAATATCCCTAGCAATTCTATTCACCCATCGCAGCATGATTGCAGGAAAACTTCCTCTGATGAATATGGCAAGACAAAGTGCAAATTCCAGTAAACTTTTCCATTGATAATTTTCATTGTGGAATTAAAACATATTATTATTATTACTATTATAGTTTATTTATAACGCGCCAACATATTCCATAGCGCTGTACATAAATTAGGTTCAGACAATGATAAATACAGATTAACGTTTAGCAAAGGAAGGACAGCCCCGTCTTTGAGCGAGGAATCCAATGTCCATGGTAAATTCCCAAAGTACTTAGGATAAAAACTTGCAGACTTACAATCTAAGACAATCTATAATCTATATCTATATAATATCTATATTTTTATTATTATGTCTATGACATTATAACACACAACCCAGCACTCAAGAGATTAATACATATCAGGAAACACACGAAGACTACGAACAGATGCTCTAATACATTGTCCATATATGTTTATGTTTATATATATCCTTTTATTTATTTGCAGTGGTGGCATATATATTAATATCTTGCCATATTTTTCAGTGCTTTTTCTTAGTCATTGTAATAATCAAGACGTTCTTATTTTCTAGAGCTGTGTCTCATCTGTAATTTAAGTAAAATGCGTGGTTTCGTGTAATATTCTGAGTGAGCACATACTTCTATGATACTCAACTATAATTCACAAGTTCCAGCAGTGCTTAACACTGGAATGCTAGTAACATATATAAAAAATAAAAAAAAAGGAAACGTTATTGAACACTCAATAATCCGCCGAATATAAAACTATTTCTAAACCAACCAATATTTGTAATATTATTAATAAAGTATAAGGGAGAGTAGGACGAAATAAATGTGGTAAAAGATCCCCACACCTGCGTTAGAGAAGCAGAACCCGATGACCTCGGTGGATACCTCCTACTTCAGTAACTCTACCTATGTAGGAAGACCCTCTTTCTGGCTGCTATCCCTACAGCTCAGATAGTATTAATGAGGTGTATCAAATGTGTGTTCCAAGTAATTCTGGATCCTATGAGTCTATGTCCAGTGTACTAAAGAACACCTAAGACTCTATTTTGAAGTTTGTAGCAACTTGTTACTAGAAAAAATACAAAAAACTCTAAAAAAAGAGTGAATGAAAAATATATACAATGAGTGTAATAAAAGATATACTTAAGTATATCAAACAGCAGGCTAATGTAAAGGGGGAGGGGAGTGGGTTACAGTCTAATGAGTAAACCCCAAAGTAATAATATGGGTGCTCACAAATGGTAATATAATATAGAGGTCAGCACCTGTCTATTTGAGAGGACAGATGGCGGCCAACAGTTGCTCCAGTTAATAAAACAAGTGGGTCTCTATGTTTCCCATGGGAGATAAGAGCGACACAGCACTCCCCATCCCATAAGCTGAAGTAAGTTCAAAAATAGGGAACATAGAAAATATCCACTATCAAAAATTAGTGTAATGATCCTGATAACACAGCACAATGCTGTAATCAAGAGAAGCTCTCCCTTTTAGTTAAGGGTTAGGTGGGTTTCACACTTAGTCTGCTGCACCAAAAATTACTTCAAAACAGAAAACTAGAGATTTAACTCATTACCTTGTAATGATGCAGACATCAACAAATGCACATACCAATGGGGATAGACTGTCCCCTATAGCCTGCTGTTAAGGTCCCAACGTACGTTTCCCCGTTGTTATTGTTACGGATTCATCAGGGGATATGTGATACCTATGAAAAGCGGGTTTTTAAAGGGATGCCGCGATTTGCGTGACGCGATGACGTCACCGCGTTCACGTTCACGCTGTGACGTCATCGCGTTCCCGCGATCGCGTAATCTCGCGAGATTTGCGGAAAAAGTCCCGCGAAAGGGCTGAAAATGCTATCTTTCTGAGTAAAAGTGCCTCTACAGGCAGATACCTGTATGTAATTTTTTGTTATTGCCTTGTAAGTCTCAAAATGGGCTATTAATTTGAAAGGCTGTGTTTTAACCTTGTTGTAAAATACCAAAATAAAATTTAAGGATGCCCTAAAAAAAGAGATGGAGAATGAATAAATGAACTGAGGTTAATTCTCATTTAATGCCCACACGGACCCCAAAGGGTAGGATCCTCCAAAGGAATAATGTTACTGGCTGGATAAGTAATATATAAGGAGATTTAATAAACTATTCTAGTAGTGATAGATAGACCCCTAATAGGAAAACCTGACCTAAGAAAAATATATAGAATTTAAATAGATCACTTAATAAGAAAGGAAGAGGCTAGCTTATTATTGGCCCTTAGTATGTGCTAGGAACCTAAAACTCTAGTTCCTAAGTATCTAGAAGAGTATAGACTGTCTGATAACGACAAAACATAAGGGTGTACTGGATGCTAATGCTAGACTCAGAGTAACTATCGAATTTAAAATAAAGTGAAAAAATAATAAACCTAAACTGAGTAAGAAAAGGCAGTAGATGTTATAAAAAGGGGGTGACTAGCTATAACCCAATGGTAAAGAAGGTTCGGAGAGTAGAAGGGGCTGATGCTAAATGAAAGGGGTGAAAGTAAAGCCTTCATTGAAGCCATGTGGAGATAGTGTTTTGAGGTGAAAGATCCACCAGGCTTCTCGCTGTAGTAATTTAAGGAGGTAATACAGTCATTTTGAGACAAACTGACTACCATCGTGAAAATCTACGTTTACTAAATGACAAGAGTACATACCAAAAACTAACATCTGATCCGACAGCAACGTTTAAAAAGGAGCTTAATGTAATACTGATGGAGGGCCTTTGGAACAACGTAATTTCAAGACAGGAGTATAGCTATCTGTTTAATAAACATCCTACCATCCCTACTTTCTACTCATTGCCAAAGGTTCATAAAAATCTTAATACTCCTCCAGGACGTCCAATAGTATCAGGTGTAAACAGCTTGTCTAAACATATTAGCAACCTACATTGATCAAATTTTAAGACCTTTTGTGGAAAGTTTGGCATCACACGCTCAAGACACAAAAAGCGTGTTAAAAAGGTTACACAATCTACGCCTAGAAGATGAATCCATTTTAGTCTGCTTGGATGTCGAAGGCCTATATACCTCAATTCCGCATACAGTAGGTGTCCAAGCAGCAAAGAAATTCTTAGAAACCCGGGGACTTCAACATTCAAAACACAGTGATTTTGTCTTAAAGCTATTAGAATTTGTACTATCAAAGAATTACTTTATGTACAATAATAGCTTTTATATCCAAATCAAGGGGACTGCCATGGGCACACCGTGTGTACCCTCATATGCCAACTTACATCTTGGCTTATGGGAAGAAACCATTGTCTTCGGAGAAGAACTGGCCAAATATTCGGACCAGGTTGGCCTCTGGATTCGCTATATCGATGACGTGTTTATGACCTGGAACGGTAGTAGATCCAGATTGATGGAGTTCATTTCTATACTCAATGTGAATTCCATAGGTCTTAAATTAACATATATTATTAACACCAATAAGATCGAATTTCTGGATCTACTAATTCTAAAAACAGAGAACAACTCCATAACAACGAGAACACATCGAAAAGAAACAGCGTCAAATAGCCTTTTACTAGCGTCCAGTCACCATCCTCGACATTTGATTCGAAGTATTCCGTTTGGGCAATATTTGAGAATACGCCGGAATTGCACAACACTGATGGATTTTGAAAATCAAGCTAAAGATCTCTATAACTGTTTCAAACAAAGAGGGTATTCTCACAACGTTTTGAAAAAAGCTTATGCAAAAGCAAAACAACGTTCACAAACGGACCTACTGTACAACTCTACCTCGTCAGGATCAAATGAGCAACAACCTGTAAGAATTATTGGGACGTTCAATAAATTTGGAGGAAATATCTGCTCAATATTACAAAATCACTGGCATATCCTCCTGGGCGATAAGGAACTAAGGTCTAGGCTACCAGACACTGCGTCAATTACATACCGACGGGCACCTAGCCTCAGGGATAAATTAGTCCATAGCCACTTTGAGGCAAAGAAAAACTCAGGCTGTGCCTGGCTACAAACACGGACATCTGGATCCAAGCCCTGCGGAAAGTGTAAAGCGTGTGTGCATATAAGCACTACAAATAAGTTTACCAGTTTCCATAGCCAAAAAGAATTTTTAGTCCGCGATCATATCAATTGCAAAACCACCTCGGTGGTTTATCTTATTTCATGTCGGTGTGGCCTTCAATATGTAGGAAAAACCACACGTCAGCTACGCCGCAGAGTCCTTGAGCACGTCAACAGCATAACGAACAAGCAGGACGTGGCAGTAGCTAGACATGTAAATACTATCCACGATGGAAATATAATGGTTCTGAAATTCATGGGTATAGAAAAAATCAACATCTCTCCCAGAAGAGGCAACATGGAAATTAAATTACTACAGCGAGAAGCCTGGTGGATCTTTCACCTCAAAACACTATCTCCACATGGCCTCAATGAAGGCTTTACTTTCACCCCTTTCATTTAGCATCAGCCCCTTCTACTCTCCGAACCTTCTTTACCATTGGGTTATAGCTAGTCACCCCCTTTTTTATAACATCTACTGCCTTTTCTTACTCAGTTTAGGTTTATTATTTTTTCACTTTATTTTAAATTCGATAGTTACTCTGAGTCTAGCATTAGCATCCAGTACACCCTTATGTTTTGTCGTTATCAGACAGTCTATACTCTTCTAGATACTTAGGAACTAGAGTTTTAGGTTCCTAGCACATACTAAGGGCCAATAATAAGCTAGCCTCTTCCTTTCTTATTAAGTGATCTATTTAAATTCTATATATTTTTCTTAGGTCAGGTTTTCCTATTAGGGGTCTATCTATCACTACTAGAATAGTTTATTAAATCTCCTTATATATTACTTATCCAGCCAGTAACATTATTCCTTTGGAGGATCCTACCCTTTGGGGTCCGTGTGGGCATTAAATGAGAATTAACCTCAGTTCATTTATTCATTCTCCATCTCTTTTTTTAGGGCATCCTTAAATTTTATTTTGGTATTTTACAACAAGGTTAAAACACAGCCTTTCAAATTAATAGCCCATTTTGAGACTTACAAGGCAATAACAAAAAATTACATACAGGTATCTGCCTGTAGAGGCACTATTACTCAGAAAGATAGCATTTTCAGCCCTTTCGCAGGACTTTTTCTGCAAATCTAGCGAGATTACGCGATCGCGGGAACGCGATGACGTCACAGCGTGAACGTGAACGCGGTGACGTCATCGCGTCACGCAAATCGCGGCATCCCTTTAAAAACCCGCTTTTCATAGGTATCACATATCCCCTGATGAATCCGTAACAATAACAACGGGGAAACGTACGTTGGGACCTTAACAGCAGGCTATAGGGGACAGTCTATCCCCATTGGTATGTGCATTTGTTGATGTCTGCACCATTACAAGGTAATGAGTTAAATCTCTAGTTTTCTGTTTTGAAGTAATTTTTGGTGCAGCAGACTAAGTGTGAAACCCACCTAACCCTTAACTAAAAGGGAGAGCTTCTCTTGATTACAGCATTGTGCTGTGTTATCAGGATCATTACACTAATTTTTGATAGTGGATATTTTCTATGTTCCCTATTTTTGAACTTACTTCAGCTTATGGGATGGGGAGTGCTGTGTCGCTCTTATCTCCCATGGGAAACATAGAGACCCACTTGTTTTATTAACTGGAGCAACTGTTGGCCGCCATCTGTCCTCTCAAATAGACAGGTGCTGACCTCTATATTATATTACCATTTGTGAGCACCCATATTATTACTTTGGGGTTTACTCATTAGACTGTAACCCACTCCCCTCCCCCTTTACATTAGCCTGCTGTTTGATATACTTAAGTATATCTTTTATTACACTCATTGTATATATTTTTCATTCACTCTTTTTTTCTTTAATAAAGTTTATTGTATTTTTTCTAGTAACAAGTTGCTACAAACTTCAAAATAGAGTCTTAGGTGTTCTTTAGTACACTGGACATAGACTCATAGGATCCAGAATTACTTGGAACACACATTTGATATTATTATTTACTCTATTCCACTTAGAGATTTGTCCATATTCTTTTCTTAAGTG
This sequence comes from Discoglossus pictus, assembly GCA_027410445.1. NCBI lineage: Eukaryota > Metazoa > Chordata > Amphibia > Anura > Alytidae > Discoglossus > Discoglossus pictus. Next base: position 272,384,105 of record CM050165.1, on the reverse strand, counting down.
ACTTTATTAATGAGGTGTGCCACAACTCTCCCATTACACTCTAAAAAGAAATAAGTATTTGGCTAAAACCTCCTATACAATGCATTATTGGTGGTGCAAGAAATAAAATATTGAATTAAAATATACGCAATAGACAATAAACTCTATATTTTGATAGAGTCTCAGCAATATGTGAATAATTCTGTTCCTCAGTTGTAATTTGTACAAACTTTTCAGTTTACTTCCCCTGGTTACATTTATGCCAAACAGTACAGTAATATTGCATGAACTCTACATCAATTGATGGAGGCTTACAGGGGTCTGTACAGACCCTCATAAATGATGGGAATAAATAGGGCTAGATGGGGTTAAATAGGCCCAGTTAGGGTTATTAGGTCCAGATTAGTTTAAATAGGCCCAATTAGGGTTAGATTGGCCCAGATAAAGTTAGATAGGGTTTAGTATGGGTTAATGGGCTATAGTTAGGGTTAATAGTGTAGTGCTTAGACTTTGTCATGAGGGTCCTGAAGGACCCTCGTGGTACTTGTAGGGTTAACCTATGGGTAAATAGTGTCCTATAGGGGTCTATATAGACCCCTATTGGACTGAGGGGGTAATTATAGTCTCATGGGGCTCTGTATAAAGCCCCATGAGTTATGGGGTTAATTTAAGTGCTCATGGGGCTCTGTATAGAGCCCCATGGGCTATAGGGTTAATTAAGGGATTATGGGGGTCTGTTTTGACCCCATTGAGTGACAGGGTTAATAAAGGCTTATGGGGGTCTGTATTGACCCCCATGAGTTATAGGGTTAATTAAGGGATTATGGGGCTCTGTATTGACCCCCATGAGTCACAGGTTTAATTGAGGCTTATGGGGGTCTGTATTGACCCCCATGTGTTATGAGGTTAACTAAGGGCTCATGGGGCTCTGAGTAGAGCCCAATGAGTGATGGGGTTAATTTTAGTTGCCTGGGGGATACTTATATTTTTTTTAGCGTGGGTTCTTTCAGGGCCTTCACTGTCCTTTAAGGACCCGCAAGGCTGGAAATTTGAAATTGGAAATGCTGTGGGGGACCCCCGCTGCAAAGGGGTAATGTGGGTGTGCTGTGGGTGTCCTTATGTACCCCTGCAGCAAGGGGTTAATGTGGGGACACTTTGGGGTCCCGATGGTGGCCACCAGCATAGAGGGGGGTTAAATTTAGGTGCAGCGGCCGGGATTGGCTAATAATGTGCTGTGGGCGCAATAAAGGAGCAGCTGCGGGTAATTTAAAATTTTTAAAAGCAGCGGGGTCCTGATCTATGCTGATCGGGGACCCCCCGCTGCAAAGGGTTAATATGGGGGGGCTGCAGGGGTCTCTGTGGACTCCTGCAGCAAGTGGTTAATGTGGGTCACTTCGGGGGTCCCAATGGGAACCCCCAGCATAGAGGGGGTTCATTTTAGGTGCCGGGGGGTAGTTGGAGTACCCCCCATGGCCGAGCTTATATTTAGAACTGGCTCGCATGTGCCGTTCAGAACCCCCGCAGCAATTGATGAGGTGGGGGAGCCTGCGAGATCATCTCACAGCCTGTCACTCCTCATGTAGATTTTCTCCTTGTTAACACGTTGCTCGCAGCAGGGCTAATTTAATAGTGTCATAACTTTTAAAACTTTGCAGCACGTGGGTTTTAGTAGAAACCTTGTATCTACAAGGCTAAAATTTAATAAGGCTGTTAGTATCTAAACGCACCAATAATTGTAATATTATCAATAAAGTATAAGTCAGATTAGGGTGAAATAAATGTGGTAAAAGACCCCCTCACCTGGGTTAGAAAAGCAGAACCCTATAATCACGGTGGATGCCTCCTACCTCAGGGACTCTACCTTTGTAGGAAGACCCTCTTTCTGGCTGTTAGCCCTACAATAATAATAATGAGGTGTGCCACAACTCTCCCATTACAATCTAAAAGGAGATAAGTATTTGGAGAAAACCTCCTATACAATGCATTATTGGTGAGACAAGAAAAAATAGTGAATTAAAATATAAGCAATAGACGATAAACTCAATATTTTGATGGAGTCTCAAGCATACATAAGAAATCTACAGCTTACAATCAATATCTTGAGTGGACCAGTCACCATCCAATTCCGCTTAAAAAGGGTATGCCTATAGGCCAATACCTAAGGGCAAGACGGAATTGTAGCGTAGATGCAGAGTTTAAAATTGAAGCAGACCTTTTAGGAAAAAACTTTAAGAGTCATGGGTACCAGAATAGAGTGTTAAAGTTGGCTTATAAACAAGCCTTATCTCTATCCCGATCGGAATCTCTTAACCATGTAAAAAGATCTACTCAAGAAAGTCAAATATGATGCATAATGTAATTTGGCTCGGACTGGAAAAAGGTAAAAGGGCTACTTAAAAAACATTGGCACTTGTTAACATCTGATTCTGACTAGGAGGAAATGTTATCATCTGAACCCTCTATTACATACAGAAGAGGCAAAAATATTAAAACCATTTAGTTCATAGCTTAATTCAACCTCCAATAAAGCAACAACTCTGGTTAAAAACTTTGTCTGGCACATAGAGTTGCGGAAATTGTATAGCATGTAAATTTGTCTATCCATTAAAACAATTTATACATCTCGCCAATTGTTTTTACAATTGTCTATCTACTGGGGTAATCTATGTAATGGAATGTTTGTGTGGAAAATTATACATTGGAAAGACTATAAGACAGTTTAGATGATGGATTCTTGAAAATACAGCATGAATTGGATACCCCAGTAGCTAGACACATGCAATTGTGTCATAATAATGACTTACAATTTATATATTTTTTTGTAATAGAGCAGGTTCAATTAGGCTCAAGGAAAGGCAATATGGACCAGATATTGCTGCAAAGAGAATGTAAATGAACACCCAATCCCCAAAGGGTCTAAATTAAGGTTTTTCATTTTCAGAGTTTATTTGATTTTTCAACCTTCATTGACAAAATCATAGAGTTTTGCTCATCATTATTATGTGTACAATAATTTACTGATTTCATTTTTCACAATTGAGCACTTTTTATATATGTTTTTACACTATTTGAGTAGATTGATGGTGTTATTCAGGAGATAAGTAATTTATCCTTATATTATTTATTTCCTTTTAATCTATTGGTCTATTAATCATGCAAGAGTCAATATCACTTATTCATTTCTTTTTAATCTTAACTTTTATTATTATCTTATTAACTTACATAACTTTACTTAAATTCACATATTGTTAATTCCTAACGTTTGTTATAGGGTGCTTCTTATACAATTTTTAGTTGTACTGAGATTTATTCTGCAAATATATTATATTATTTTAATATTATCTCACTTATTCACACGTTATCACATTGTTCACTATTAATATAGATTTAGACATATTTATGTTTTTCATTCCTGTGTGATATGTTTACTATTAATTATATTTTTATTATTAAACACTGATTCACATGTCAATTGTCTCTATTAATTAGCTATATTTATAGGTATTAGTTAATTGGGAAGTATATGATACAGAATAACTTTATGTTTGCACTTTATGGTATAAAATATATATATATTTATAATAATCCATTGAGTAGCATAAGTAGTTTTACATTTTTTATATGAGTTTAATCTGGTGCACATATTAATATTAGCCTGGTTGGTCCCAAAGCCAAATGGTTATGGATATAGATTGGGAACCTCGTTTGTTTGGAGTCATTTCCATTTTGAATCTATTGTGTCATTTTCGGTGGTATTTCATTTCCGGTGGTATTATATTGCAGGTTTGCTTGTTTTTTTCGCTTTTACTCGAATTTGCTATGTGCAAATTCTGTATAGAAGGACAATATTCAAGGAGTGACCACTTTGTAAATATCAATTGGGTTCACTCTTATACTTATTTGGAACATTGTAATATTTATTGTTTCAATCGGAAGTGGTTATTTAGCTGCAAGCCGGAAGTGATGTCGCTTCCATTTTTTACGTGATGTTGTCAATCGCGCACGTTCGCGGGCTTTATAAACCCGCGCTGTCCACCAATTTCATTTTAACTTGACAATGACAGAACACTGAAGAAGCCGTGTTTACGAAGAAACCATCGTCCGGTGACTTTTTTCTCTGGACCTAATGTGCTTGACTACATTGATAATGGCAGTGATCATCCCCTAAGTAATGAAGCTAAGTATTAAGAAATGTATACCTTAGGGTTTCTTACCTAAGCCAATCTTGGGGAGAATTATATATGCATATATACACGGAGACGCCCTCAATCTCATCCACAACCATGGCACACTACCCACACACGTTACATTCAGAAGTGCTCCCGCACTGCTGAACGACTATGGAGGAAATCACGCTCTGCAGCAGATTTCCTTCACTACAAGTTTATGCTACGTTCCTACTCCTCTGCCCTCAACCTGGCCAAACAGCAGTACTTTATATCACTAATATCAACCCTGTCCTCTAACCCAAAACGTCTTTTTGCCACTTTCAATACTCTCCTTCGCCCAACACCTCCCCCCATCCCTTCCTGTCTCACGGCTGAAGACTTTGCCAACCATTTTACACACACTTCACTCTCTCAACTAACTCAACTAACCAACAACACCCAATCTACCCCCCCCTTCCATTCCCACAGACACTCTGGACTACTTTACCCCTGCAACAGAAGATGAAGTCTCCATCCTAATATAATCCTCTCACCTCACTACCTGTCCTTCAGATCCTATTCCATCTCAGCTCATCCCTCCCCTCTCTACTACACTTATCCCAGCTCTCACACATATCTTCAACCTTTCCCTAAACACTGGCACATTTCCATCATCACTAAAACATGCCATAATTACACCCACTCTCAAGAAACCCTCATCCGATTCTGACATTGCATCTAACTATCGCCCTATCTCTCTACTTCCCCAGGCTTCCAAACTGCTGGAGCGGCTCGTCTATAACCGCCTCACCAGTTTCATCTCCTCTAACTCTCTTCTGGACACTTTCCAATCCGGCTTTCGGCCCCAACACTCCACTGAGACAGCCCTCATAAAAGTCACCAATGACCTGCTCACCGCCAAGTCGAAAGGCCACTTTTCTATTTTGCTTCTCCTGGATCTCTCTGCCGCCTTTGACACCGTTGACCATTCAATTCTACTCCACATTCTCTCCTCCCCCGGCATTCGAGACACTGCTCTCTTGTGGTTCTCATCATACCTCCAAGAATGATCATTTAATGTCTCCTTCTCCGGCACATCTTCTTCTCCTCACCCCCTGTCTATTGGCTTACCCCAAGGATCAGTCCTAGGCCCCCTCCTCTTCTCCATCTACACATCCTCACTCGGCACCCTAATAAACTCTTTTGGGTTCCAGTACCATCTCTATGCAGACGACACCAAAATCTATCTCTCAGCACCAGATCTATCCCCCTCTCTCCTAGCACACGTCTCCGACTGCCTCTCTAGTATATCCTCTTGGATGTCCACCCACCATCTGAAACTCAACATGTCTAAGACTGAACTCTTAATCTTCCCACCCTCTACTACAGCTTCAATTCCTCACATCTCTCTCTCTGTCAACAACGCCATCATCACTCCCACCTCCCAAGCCCGTTGTCTCGGGGTTCTACTGGACCCTGCCCTATCTTTCATCCCACACATACAGTCTCTAACCAAATCCTGTCTTTTCCATCTAAAAAACATATCCAAAATACGCCATTACCTTACACAAGACACTACTAAGATTCTAATACACTCTCTTATCATTTCTCGTCTTGACTATTGCAACTCGCTCCTTGTTGGCCTGCCCATCACTCGCCTCTCCCCACTTCAATCCATAATAAATGCCTCCGCCAGACTCATCTTCAGTACACATCGTTCAGTGTCGGCAGCTCCTCTTTGTCAATCACTCCACTGGCTTCCCTTAGCCTCCAGAATAAAGTTTAAAATCTTGACCCTAACTTATAAAGCCCTCAACAACAGCGCACCCCCATACATCTCTGCTCTCATCTCCAAATACTCCCCCACACGCCCTCTTCGTTCTGCTAACGACCTTCTTCTTTCTACCACTCTTGTCACCTCCTCTCACTCCCGCCTCCAGGACTTTTCTCGAGCTGCCCCTATTCTCTGGAACTCCTTGCCTCTCTTCACCAGACTATCCTCCTGCCTTAAATCCTTCAAAACATCAATAAAAACGCACCTCTTTAAAGAAGCCTATAACCTTCCTCCCTAACATGCTCAGCACTGCTCAGCACTACTCTCTCCCTACTGTACCACATACAAACTTTAACCTTTAGATTGTAAGTCTGCGAGTTTCAATCCTGCGCAGTGCTTTAGGGAAAGCGCTATGGACGATAATAATAATAATAATAATAATAATATGCCTCTGGACATTGGAGCAAGCTAATTTTTAGCGCTTTTGTAGTCATTTACAAGTCTGAGATTCTAGAATTGATGTAGAGTACATGCAATATTACTATACTGTTTAGCATAAATGTAACTAGAGGAAGTAAACTGGAAAGTTTGTACAAATTTCTTGCTGGCAACTGAGTGACAGAATTATTCCCATATTGCTTTGAGTTAATTGTCTATTGCTTATATTTTAATTCACTATTTTTTTTTCATGGACCACAAATAATGCATTGTATAGGAGGTTTTCCCCAAATACTTTTCCCCAAATTCCCCAAATTTATTTTAAGATTGTAATGGGAGAGTTGTTTCCCACCTTATTATTACTATCTTAGCTGTAGGCACAGAAAGAGGGTCTTCCTAGGTAGAGTTACTGTGGTAGGAGGTATCCACCGAGATCATAGGGTTCTACTTTTCTAACCCAGGAGTGGGGTTCTTTTACCACATTTATTTCACCCTACTCTCCCTTTTTGATAATATTGATAATATTGCAATTATTGGTGGGTTCAGATACTAAATATTTTGTATATTCAGCTGATTACTTGAGTGTTCAATAAACACATACTTCTACACTGAAATGTTTGATGGAAACAACAGGATTTTTGTATGTCATCTGAGCTTTATGATTTTGCGACTGAAATGCAACTGAAATGCCACACAATTTGCTCTGCTCAAATATAAATGGGCTCTTAGTTGCTAATTGGAAATATAATAACAATAACATTTTAATCATTGTAGGAAATAACCAACTCTCTTATGGCTTCATAAATTAGTCTTGCTGCAATAAACTCACAATTTATGGAGACTTGAGATGCATTATTACTCACAAATATTACATGTTGACAAAAGACGCCACAGATCCCCATAACTTATTTTACAATTAATGCACTCAAAAGAAATGATGCTAGCTATCCTATGCAGAGTAAAATGAAGTTCAAATCACAGTACCTTTCTCTAGAATGTAATACCCTCTGAATACCCATTCCACTGACCAATATGGGTGCCAGAATAAAACAAATTATAGGGGGATGCTTAAACCTCATAGAAATTCCAGCTACCTTGTTTAGAAGAGAGCAGAACATTTAAAAATCAATGTCTACATACCTCTTCAATGTCACATTGTGACAGGGAATTGCTTCGTTTAATGTGCTAGAATGAGGAATATACAGTATATGTTAAATATTATGATATAAAATAAATAAAATAAATGTCTTTCCTCTTTGGCCAACTCTAGCCCCTAATAACCCATTAGGATAGGGTGGGCATGTAAATAGAAATGCCTCTAAGCTAACGCAACCTATCTCCTCTTAGCCCTTCCAACCCAGTGCAAATGAGGGAGTATCAAAGAAACTATAACCACCCCTCCCTTTCAAAGTCATAATAGGTTTCCACAACCATGCCCCACCCAAGAAGTAGCTGGGAAGGTGTGTAAGTGTGGTCTCTAAGACCAAAATAGAAAGATAAACAGGGCTTCCACACAATGCTCCATATAACTCTTTACTCTCCCATATAAGATATTGTTATAGAATCTCCACTATGTTAAGTGGGTTAGCAACCCTATACGAAGACACTTTGGGGAGTTCTCTAGCTGTGATTAAGTAATGTTAGTGAGCAGCGGAACTATCATTGAGGAAGCTAACAGACCTGAGAACTTGAGAACCTCCTTCATAGCTACCGGTGGGCTGATTGTTTGCTAGCACGGAATCCTGAGTGAGTAAGAGGGCTTTCCTCCACTTTGGCGACACTTCTGGAACTACCTCCTTGAAAGCTGAAACAAGGGTCTCTTGTAAGAACATAAGAGAGCAAGAGTATTTTCTAAGATGCCAACACACCTGAAATTTCAGGCAGCTGACCGTGGGCTGCTTGCTTGCCTGCATGAAACCCTGTGCAGTTGGGATTACTGCCCTGGAGGAACTTCCTGGGCACCTTCAGCTATAAACTGCAACTTGGACATACTGAAATAAGTTTATCTTTTATCTGGAGGTGTCGTGCCAGAGGCAAACTGTAGAGAAGGGGCCCTTGCTATAAGGGGTAAGCGTATAATTGGCTTTAGCTGAGAGATATAGTACAGAGAATAAGAGGAAGGAACCTTGAGCACTGGATCTCAAGAAGCCAGGAGGCTACTCTCCCTTCTATCCTATTTACCCTCTAAGCCTGTCCGGAGTACAAGCCGATTGAGAGAGGTGGGTAAAGAAAGAGAAAAGGCTCACAGTGCAAATACGACTCTTTTTCTGAATGGCCTCATAGAGGTGTCCTCTGAGTAGTGAGACAAGAAATACCCCTATCTTTGGTGTTATACCTGCAGAAATATTACCACACATAGTGTGGGTTTCCAGGATGTGGCTCTATTCCTAAAAACATTTTTTTTATATAACTAATCTTTGCCATTACATTTTTGTAATTTTTGCTTATTTAGGCTACTGAACTCATATTATAGTGATTGCAAGGTGCGAGGCTTACAATCCCAGCACAATTTCTTTCAGAAGCATAGTTGTTGTGACTAATTTTATACGTAGCATTTTGCAGCACATTATCGTTACCAGTCAACAGAATAATTGGATATATTTGCTTTGACTGAGAGTGCTATGAGATATCATCTTTGGTTTAAGGCTATTTAGAACTATCCTGCCACTAACTGCTTGTTCTATATTGGACTCTCTATTAAGGCTCCAAGCAGTAAATTTTAACCGCAAGGTTCTGTCACTATTAACTTTTGTTAAATACTAATGAATTTACTTATATTCCAGGGACTGACTTATATACTGTTAGTTTTAAGTAGATTTACTTGTTTATAAGTTCATATCATGACCTATAAATGAAAAAGTATAAAGGATAATGGGAAGGTAGAGGAAAGAAGAAAGTAATGAGAAGGAGGAGCGAAAGTAAAGAATGGGGATAAGAGGGAAAAGTATAAAAAATAAGAGAACTTTTGTTTTGTTTTGTGGGCTTACTATTACAGTAGTGAATGTTAAATCATATAGGTCTTCAAAGTTTTGAACACTTCTGAGTCTATGTCTCCTTTTTATAGGACAGTTTAAGACCTTTTCTACTACCCCTTAATGATATAGCTAACACTGTAGCCTGCATTAAGTTGAAGTAGTCCTTTTCCAATTAAATTTAGTAATTCACAGATTATAACAACATAACAATCTTACTGCATTTATCCAAATCTTAATAATATCTAAAAACAGAAGCAAAGATAAAAAACAGTTAATTCAACTCCTATTTTTTTTCTACTAATGGTAAGAGTAAAATTGGTAGTGCCAGTACCTCTCTGTCACAAAACACCTCAATGTCAGAATCAGTAAAGCCATTTTTAGAGAATAATACTTCTCATAATGGAACAACACTAGCCCCTACGAATAACGATATACAAGATCCTTTAACACTCTCTGGGATGAAAGATTTGTTAGTAGATTTCCAATGCTCATTAAAAGAGGAATTACTCACAATTGTGACAAAAAATACTAATAAATAAATAAATAAATTCTGTAACAAAACAAACCAATGAATTGGAAAATAGATTTGAAGAAATGTGGCTAGATAACCAGTTGTTGAAAACACAATTGGAAAAAGTATGCAGTGAAGTACGAGTCCTTGAGCAAAAACAACATATTATGGAGAATTTCTCGAGAAGGAAAAATATTAGAAGCCGAGGTATCTTGGAAGACATTTCCATCGTTTTTTTAAACATATATATATATATATCGAATTTCCTTGACCATTTTGTCAAGGATAAACCACAATCAGAATTTTTAATTGAAAAAATCTATAGAAATCCGCTCTCGAGAAATCTTCCAAGTTCAGTTCCCAGAGACGTTATAGATAGGATTAAGTATGCCTCTTTCAAAGATCTAATTATGAAAGCAACCAGGGAAAGGGAAATATTTGATTCTACATACCAAAACCTATCAGTTTTCTCCGATTTATCCAGTGCAACACTGGAAAAAAGAAAAGAATATAGAAATATAGATATATAGATATATTTGGTAAATTGGAGGAAGCTAAATCTCTCCTGGATGGGATGGATTGCTGCAGTAAAAATGGTACTTTTCCCAAAAGGTACCTTCTTGCTTAGGTGCATTATGCTATATATTCCGAAATTTATATTGAAAAGATTTCAAAGAACACTGGACCTTTACATTTTAAAGGGGAAAAACTTGCACATTAGTAAATCAATCTTAGAGAGAAAGTTTTCCAGGGGCGGCTTGACTTCCCCCAATTTATTAACATATTATGAAGCCATTAATATTACACATTTATTGAGCTTTAGCAATAGAGAATAAGGAATTACGTTTATACAAATCGAAAAATATCTCTGCTTTCAATGTAACAACTTTTTTACCATGGTCCAAATCTTTGGAGCGTAAAGTTTCGAGAGATCTTCCATTGGTAATACCATCTATACTAAAAACCTGGTATCAGAGCAACAAAACGAGAAATCTATTGCCTTTTCCCTCCCCATCAACACCATTATCAATGTTACAGTCGCATTTAATACCTTTATCTAAAAACTGTTGGGATATTTGGTATCTGACACTTTTTATGGTATTGTACGATAAGGACTCCTTTATATCGTCCGATAAAGTAGAAATTGCAAATTGAGTTATACCTCCCTTAAACAAGCAATCATTAAATCTGATTTTAATTTAATAAAATTAAGAGATCTTACTTATTTTGAAAGTATGTGTACCTCATGCTCCAATTTCACTATTTCTACTTGCTTAAAAACTATCAGAGCTGGTCTGGAAGATCTAAAGACCTCCTCCATGTTGAAATGAGAGAGATATCTAGGTATTAGCTGGGATGAAAAAATATGGTACTTTTATAATAAAGCTTTTATAATAACTGAAAAAATATTAAATGTGTTCAAGGGAAACATTTTTCAAATTAAAACAAAGATGGTACCTGCTTTTTTTGACACTGAAACCACCGATCCTCTCTCTAATTTATGCTGGAGGGGCTGCCAAGAAAAAGGGACTCACCTAAATATGTGGTGGTCATGTCAATTTATAAAAACTTTTTGGCAGGATTGCCTGGGTTATATATCTAAAATTATTAAAAAGGAGAAGTCCTTAGCTCTAGAACTTATTCTATTTCAAATCCCCCCCTCCTATATGACAAGTAGGGAAATAGGTATAGTCTGCATGCCAAACATTCTTTTCCCTTTGGATCTATACAGGTTTTTTTTTCTTTTTTTATAGTTGGTATGAATATTTATTGCATTATTTCTGTTGACTATTTATAGACTGCAATTTTGGATATTTGTCTTGTGTTGTTTTTGTGTTTTGTATAAATGACAAATAAAATAATAATAAAATAAAAAGATAGGTTTCCAATGGGATTCTCAGCCAAAACCTCTTGTCTCGCCAATGGGAAAACTGGTGTCCCTTATCCACCCCCACACCTATCCCCTGGAACCATAATAATGCTCCCAAACCTGTTTTAACATGGGTTTGACTGCTACATTAGCCTAATAAATTAATAAAACATGAGGGAGTAAATCATAACAACATCATAATATTCTCATCTTTATCCGTGGTGTATGGCTATTAAAAATGAATTGCTGCACTTTGAACAAATAAATATCATTGCTATAAAAATTATCTTATGAGGAGATTTGTAAAATGAAACATTTCTCCATTGTAAGCATTTTTTAAGCCACTGATGTGAAGGATGGTGGCATGCATAGGGGTGGACAGTAAGTAGTCATTACAGATGATGACAGACTGTTAGTTTGTTGGCTTCATAGATGTAAGTGATGTGTAAGTGCAAATTACACAGAAGAAAATTAATTAATTAAATAAACCCAGTGTAAGCATTTAGAAAAAAGAATATGCCAAAAGAGTCACTTTAATGAAGAATGATTGCTACTAATAATTAAACAATAATTTGCTTCATCAAAAAAAGACAATGTGAAACAACCGAAAAACACATGCTGTTGTCATTTATTTAGTTCAGAGATAGCCAAAAAATGTAAATGTGTAATAGGGTGGCATGTGAGAAAGTTACTGAATGACTATGTCTGCAATATTGCAGGAAAAGCTTATATTAATGCAATTGGTTTTCCTATGTTGATAAGCATTGCAATTAATAAGTGCAGATAGGGTTATATCTGAATTATTTCTGTGCAATTAAATCAAATTGAAATGTTATTCTATCAGCCAGATTGTTTGAACTCATTTTATGAGAACATAAAAGCAGTGAGAAACTGAAGCAAAACTAAATGAAAGTGAGTCCATCTTCACAATGAAAATTGTTCCATATGTTGGAAACAAATTTAAATGAAGCTTCAATTATACATAATGAATCCAATAATCACTTTATATTGCAATTTAAATATAAGAGAATTCTTCAAAACATGTTGGTGCCGTATTGTGTGAATTACATATTTTTTGAGCACTATAAATTACTTTTAATAATCACACTTCAGTTTCCAAGTGAAAAACAAAGTAGGGCTTTTTTGATATTATTATTTTCCTTAGCAATACTGACTGAAGAATAACTTTCTTATTTTGAATTACAACCTTGTTCTTGAAAATATGTTTTCATTAAAAATCTAAATAGGATCATTGATCAAAGTCTGCCAGTTTGTTATCACACATCAAATGAATCTGTTCAGGGGTTATATACTCCATAAGCAGGAACCACATCATTATACACAATATATGAGTTTCAATCCCTCTATAATGTAGCTCACGTAAAATGGAAATTATAAACATAATTGTGTATATATATATATATATATATATATATATATATATATATATATATATACACACACCCATACATATATATATATATATATATATATATATATATATATATATACATATATATATATATATATATATATATATATATATATATATATATTGACAAAAACTGGTGACATCATTCATAACTTTACATATTATATGAAAAATCACATACTTTATGATAATACTATATCTCTAGACTACTAGATGTCCCTTAATGTATTTATAATTGTACATATAGTTCAACTGTTAACTTTTGCAGGTTTAATTTTTGACAAATTAATTCTAAAAAAATATATATGGCTACAAATGTTTTTCTTAAACTTATCACCATTAAATCTGAATATTTTATGTTTAAATATCCCTTTGTATAAAATTAATTAATTATAGTTGGATTTTATAAAAAAAATTCTGTACTTCATAACTTTACAAATATTTTTTTTCATCATGAAAGAATCAAATATAGATGTAAAATAGCATTTCATGTGATATATATATATATATATATATATATATATATATATATATATATATATATATATATATAAATAAATATATATATATATATATATATATATATATATATACATATATAATATTACTACTTTATCTGTAGGACTTGTTTCAAATCCTTCTGAAAGGTCACCAGAAAGCCCAAGATTCATGGTTAACACTGTGTCAATATAAGTGAGAGTAATAACATTAAAAAGTCTATTTTAAACATGTTTTATTTAATTGAAATGTGTTGTTTTATTAAACTTACTTGTTTACCTAAAGTTTCTCATTGCAGGCAAACCATAACTATAAAACCACAAAACGCATGCAGTTTCACTTATCAGAAATGTCTTTATAATCAAATGTTTTAGACAACTATTACACTACTAGTAGTGATGTCGCGAACATAAACTTTTCGGTTCGCGAACGCAAATTGCCGCAAATGTTCACGAACCGGCGAATCCGGCGAACCGCCATAGACTTCAATGGGCAGCCGGATTTTAAAACCCACAGGGACTCTTTCTGGCCACAATAGTGATGGAAAAGTTGTTTTAAGGGGACTAACACCTGGACTGTGGCATGCCGGAGGGGGATCCATGTCAAAACTCCCACGGAAAATTACATAGTTGATGCAGAGTCTGGTTTTAATCCATAAAGGGCATAAATTACCTAACATTCCTAAATTGTTTGGAATAACATGCTTTAAAACATCAGGTATGATGTTGTATCGATCAGGTAGTGTAAGGGTTAGGCCCGCTTCACAGTGACAGACCAAACTCCCCATTTAACGCACCTCAAACAACCGCAAAGAGTCCATTTGCACAACCGCAAACTCCCCATTTGCACAAGGTTGGATACCAAGCTAGCCATGTCCCGTTCCTTGTCCTCACTGATGTCATTGAAGGTCTCTTCCTCCACCCAGCCACATACAACAACAAGGGTCCCCGAAAGGTGACAACAAGCCCCCAGGGACGCCTGCTGTGATTGGTTTTCCACCTCCTCAAAGCCACCTTCCTCCTCTGACTCCTCTTCTTCAGACTCCTCTCACTGCATTGTCTCTCTCTGCATTATTATAAGGTGTGTTAAGTAGTACTACTCTTATCAGTTTAATACCTGTTACGTCACCTATCAGGGGGCATGTATAAGGCCTGGAATTTTGGAACCGGGAGATGGAAAAAGATGCTTGGTTGGTCCTCCCACTTCAATTTTGGGGCACGGCGCTTGCAATCTAAGGTGCCACCAGATAGGAGTGGCATGTTTGTAAGTACTACTCTTATCAGTGTAACACCTGTTACGTCACCTATCAGGGGGCGTGTATAAGGCCTGGATTTTTGGAACCGGGAGATGGAAAAAGATGCTGGCTCGGTCCTCCTACTGTCACAGGGCCGGGGGGGCGCCCCCTCGTCGGGCTACCTGGTTGATCCTGCCTCAAAGATTAAGCCATGCACATTTAAATACACACAGCCGGTACAGTGAAACTGCGAATTGCTCATTTAATCAGTTATAGACTGGTTCCTTTGATCGCTCCATCTGTTACTTTAATAACTGTCGGAATTAGAGAGCTGATACATGCCGACGAGCGCTGACTCCCCGGGATGCGTGCACTTATCAAAAATTAGGTATTGTTGCAGCCGCTGCTGTTGCAGCGACCAGAAAAATTAACGTTTGTTTCCCAGGCAGAAACTGCCCTAAAACATTGCGTCTTGAACCCTAGTTGGTGGCGGATAAGTCACGCAAGTCATGCAGCAATCAAAGATAAAATACTGCAGCTTGTGGACCATTTTTGGCTCAAGGCAGCTCATCTCATCAGCTCTTTTTTAGTCTAATGTATCGCCCACTGTCAGTCCGTTCGGGATCCATCCCTCATTCATCTTTATAAAGGTGAGGTAATCTAGACTTTTTTGACCTAGGCGACTTCTTTTTCAGTGACAATACCTCCTGCTGCACTGAAGGTCCTTTCTGACAGGACACTGGAAGCGGGGCAGGCCAGAAGTTCTATGGCAAATTGGGATAGCTCAGGCCACAGGTCAAGCCTGCACACCCAGTAGTCAAAGGGTTCATCGCTCTTCAGTGTGTCAATATCTGCAGTTAAAGCGAGGTAGTCTGCCACCTGTCGGTCGAGTCATTCTCTGAGGGTGGATCCCGAAGGGCTGTGGCGATGCGTATAACTGAAAAAGCTCTGCATGTCCTCCATCAACAACACGTCTTTTAAACGTCCTGTCCTTGCCGGCATGGTCGTGGGAGGAGGAGGACATCACCCTTATACGCAGTGTAAAGCATACTTTTTAATTTCATTTGGAACTGCTGCATCCTTTCTGCCTTGCGGTAATTCTGTAACATTTCAGGTACTTTCTACTTATACCCGGGTCTAGTAGCGTGGACACCCAGTACAGGTCGTTCTCCTTCAGCCTTTTTATATGAGGGTCCCGCGACAGGCACGACAGCATGAAAGACCCCATTTGCTCAAGGTTGGATGCCGAGCTACCCATGTCCCATTCCTCGTCCTCAGTGATCTCACTGAAGGTATGTTCTTCCCCCCAGCTACGTACAACACCACGGGTACCAGATAGGTGACAACAAGCACTCTGGGAGGGCTGTTGTGATTGGTCTTCCTCCTCCCTCTCAAAGCCACATTCCTCCTCTGACTCCTCTTCCTCACAATCCTCCTCCAGCGTTGTCGCAGGTCCAGCAAGCGATGCTGATAAGGCTGTTTCTGGTGGTGATGGTGACCACAACTCTTCCACTTCTTCATCACGCTCATCTACGGCCTGATCCAACACTCTTCGCAGGGCACGCTCCAGGAAGAAAACAAATGGTATGATGCCGCTGATGGTGCCTTCTGTGCGACTGACAAGGTTTGTCACCTCCTCAAAAGGACGCATGAGCCTACAGGCATTGCGCACAAGCGTCCAGTAATGTGGCAACAAAATTCCCAGCTCCGCAGAGGCTGTCCTAGCACCCCGGTCATACAGATACTCATTAACGGCTTTCTCTTGTTGGAGTAGGCGGTCGAACATTAGGAGTGTTGAATTCCAACGTGTGGGGCTGTCACAAATCAAGCGCCTCATTGGCATGTTGTTTCGCCGCTGGATATCTGAAAAGTACACCATGGCCGTGTAGGAACGCCTGAAATGGCCACACACCTTTCTGACCTGCTTCAGGACGTCCTGTAAGCCTGGGTACTTGTGCACAAAGCGTTGTATGATCAGATTACACACATGTGCCAACTTGCCCAAATTCAATGCCGCCAACAAATTTCTTCCGTTTTCACAAACCACTTTGCCAATCTTCAGTTGGTGCGGAGTCAGCCATTGATCCACCTGTGCGTTCAGGGCGGACAGGAGTGCTGGCCCGCAGTGACTCTCTGCTTTCAGGCAAGTCAACTCCAAGACGTCGTGACACTGCAGTATCTGGGATGTGGAATAATATCTTGGGAGCTGGGGGGGGGGGGTGCCGTTGATGTGGAGCAAGACGCAGCAGCAGAAGAGGACTTAGCTGAGGAGGTTATGGAAGAGGATGGAGTAGGAGGAGTATAAGAGGTGGCAGCAGGCCTGTGTGCAAGTCGTGGCGGTGTCACCAACTCCTCTGCAGAGCCACGCATTCCATGCTTGGCAGGCGTCAGCAGGTTTACCCAATGCGCAGTGTAGGTGATATACCTGCCCTGACCATGCTATGCAGACCAGGTATCAGTGGTCAGATGGACCCTTGCCCCAACACTGTGTGCCAGACATGCCATTACTTCCTTTTGCACAATCGAGTACAGGTTGGGGATTGCCTTTTGTGAAAAGTAATTTCGTCCGGGTACCTTCCACTGCGGTGTCCAAATAGCTACAAATTTTTTGAACGCCTCAGACTCCACCAGCTTGTATGGTAAAAGCTGGTGGGCTAAGAGTTCAGACTAGCCAGCTGTCAGATGCCGGGCAAGGGGGTGACTTTGTGACATTGGCTTCTTACGCTCAAACATGCCCTTGACAGACACCTGACTGTGGGGAGATGAGCAGGAACAGCTAGAGGCGAGAGACTGAGTGGCGGATGGTTGAGAGGGGGCAAGGAGGACAGCAGTGGTTGACGTGGATGAAGATGCTGGACCAGGAGGAGGATGGCGGCTTTGAGTTTGTGTGCTGCTTGTACTCAGGTGTTGATCCAATTGGCGTTTGTGATGTGACATCATGTGTCTTCACAAAGCAGTTGTACCTAGGTGGGTGTTGGACTTCCCACAACTCAGTTTCTTTTGGCACAGGTTGCAAATGGCATTGCAGTTGTCACAGGGAGACACACAAAAAAAGTGCCACACTGCTGAGCTCTGCAGTGACGGCGTTCTGGTGGTGGCAACAGCATGAGTTGATTGGCGTGCTGTCTGGCTGACCCCGGGTGCCGATGCATGCTTTCTGACTGTGCCACTAGCTCCTTGCGATGACCTCCCTCTGCTTCCAACTCGTCTCCTCCTCCTCTCGGTCTCCCCATCTGAACTTTCCCCCTTTTCTTCTTCTCTTCTTGCGGGCACCCACATGACATCCACGGACGCATCGTCATCATCATCACCCGCTTCACTTGTATCTGACAACTCAACAAAGGAAGCAGCAGCGGGTACATCATCATCATCATCACACCGTACGTACATGTGTGTAATGCTGCCTGACTGAGACATATCCCTGTTATCTACATTCTCTGGCAATAATGGTTGCGCATCACTCATTTCTTCAAACTGATGTGTAAATAACTCTTCTGACTGATCAATTGAAGCGGCTGTGGTACAAGTGTTGGTGGTGGCGGCAGGCGGGCGAGTGGTAACTTGAGAGGTGCCTGAAGCTAAGCTGGAGGAGGATGGTGCGTCAATGTTCCGAGCGGAAGCTGTAGAAGATTGGGTGTCCTGTGTTAGCCAGTCAACTATGTCCTCAGAAGTTTTTGAGTTCTGAGTAACTCGCCTCTAAACACTGGGCATTATTGTAGTGTCAAAGGGAATCACAGCACCACGAACACGACGGCTCCTGCGGATTGGCCTGCCTCTGTCTGTCATTTTTTGGGCGATTAGTGGTACTATGTGTGCAAGCTACTGTGACAACAGATATGAGTGGCACTGTGCACTTGCAGAAGTTAGCAGAGTAGACTCTGTAGGCCTGACACACACGCTTGCAGACAAGTAACTGCTATTCAATGTATTACAGTCAAAATTGTATTCTTTGTTTAAATGTGGACTACTGACTGTAACACCAGATATGAGTGGTGTCACTGACTGGGCAAGTGGGCACACTATATGCTGTGAGCCTAAGACACACACGCTGGCAGGCAGGCAAATGAAATTAGAAAAAAGTGTTGCTTTTTTTTAAATGTAGACTGCTGGTACACCACCAGATTGGATTGGTTTCACTGGGCACAGTATCAGTTGTGAGCCTGAGAGACACACACAGTCTAGCGGTCAGGCAAATGAACTTAGATTTAACAAAATACAATTTTGGGTTTTTTAAATGTCAACTGCTGGTACACCACCTGATTGGATTGGTTGCACTGGGCACAGTATCAGTTATAAACCTGAGACACACACAGACTAGCGGTCAGGCATATTAACTTCAATTTAACAAAATACAATTTTGGGTTTTTTAAAGGTAGACTGCGCAGGTACACCACCTGATTGGATTGGTTGCACTGGGCACAGTATAAGTTGTGAGCCTGACACACACACTGGCTAGTAGGCAGGCAAATGAACTTAGATTAGACAAAATAAAAGTTTTGGTTTTTAAATGTACACTGCTGGTACACCACCAGATTGGATTGGTTGCACTGGGCACAGTATCAGTTGTGAGCCTGAGACACGCACAGACTAGCTGTCAGGCAAATGAACTTAGATTAGAGAAAATAAAAGTTTTGTTTTTTAAAAGTAGACTGCTGGTACACCACCAGATTGGATTGATTGCACTGGGCACAGTATCAGCTGTGAGCCTGAGAAACACACAGAATAGTGGTCAGGCAAATTAACTTAGATTTAACAAAATACAATTTGGTTTTTTTTAAATGTACACTGCTGGTACACCACCTGATTGGATTGGTGGCACTGGGCACAGTATCAGTTGTGAGCCTGAGACACGCACAGACTAGCTGTCAGGCAAATGAACTTAGATTAGACAAAATAAAAGTCTTGGTTTTTAAAAGTAGACTGCTGGTACACCACTAGATTCGATTGGTTGCACTGGGCACAGTATCGGTTGTGAGCCTGACACACACACTGGCTAGTAGGCAGGCAAATTAACTTAGATTAGACAAAATAAAAGTTTTGGTTTTTAAATGTACACTGCTGGTACACCACCAGATTGGATTGGTTGCACTGGGCACAGTATAAGTTGTGAGCCTGACACACACACTGGCTAGTAGGCAGGCAAATGAACTTAGATTAGACAGAAAAAAACAAAAAAACAGACTGATGTTATAAAAGGGCTTTTTGGGGTGCTGTCCTTGCAGCAGAGATCAAAAGAGTCCTTCAGGACTGTATTGGACACTGTGTACAGTAGCCTAGCTATGGTTTTCCCTATTGAATTAGTATCACCTACACTCAGCCTCCTCTCAGTAAGACTGCAAGTTAGTTATGATTCCAAAATGGCTGCTGGCCATGAGGTTGAAGGGTCTGGAAGGCAGGGTATGATGCTGATTGGCTGGAATGTGTCTGCTGACTGTGAGGTGCAGGGTCAAAGTTTGTTTAATGATAAAGTATAGGGGGCGGATCGAACATTGCATATGTTCGCAGTTCGCCGTGAACGCGATCATGCTATGTTCGCCGGGGACAGTCCGCCGGTGAACTATTCGTGACATCTCTAACTACTAGTCAATTGCCCATCATAAATGATGGGATACAACATAATGTGTTTCTTCCCCTCCATCCTTGTGCCTCTCCCCCTCCCTTCCCTGTGTCTCTTCCCCCTCTCCCTCCCCTATGTCTCCCCCTCATCCATCCCTCCCTCTCCTGTGCCTCTTTCCCTTCTCCTCCCTCCATTCCCTGTGTCTCCCCCTCCTTCCTCCCTCTCCTGTGTCTCTTTCCCTCCTCCTCTCTCCCTCCCTCCCTCTCTTGTGTCTCTCTCCCCTCATCCCTTCCCTGTCCCCCCTTCTCCCCCTCTCCCTCCCCGGAGGAAAAGAGACACAGGGGAGAGGGGAAATAGACATTAGGGGGCTGTGTCTCTCCCCCTCCCTCTCCTGTTTCTCTCCCCAATGTCTCTTTTCCCCCTCCCCTGCATCTCTTTACCCCCCTCCTCCCTCCCCTGTGTCTCTTTCTCCCTCCTCCCTCTCCTGTGTCTCTTTCCGCTCCTCCCTCATTCCCCTGTGCCTCCCCCTCCTTCCCTCTCCTGTGTCTCTTTCCCTCCTCTTCCCTCAACTATGCCTCTTCCCCCCTCCTCCCTCCATCCCCTGTGTCTCCTCCCTCTCTTCCCCCCTTTCCTGTGTCTCTTTCCCTCCTCCTTCCTCCCTCCATTGTGTCTCTTTCCCCTCCTCCCTCCATCCCCTGTAATCATTTCCCATTTCCCCTCTACCCCCACCCCCCAGTGTTCAATGCTCCCCTCCCATCCTGACCTCCCCATCTTTCTCCCCCATGTCGCTCTCACCTCATGTCTCTCTCCCACCCTCTCCCCTGTCTCTCTCTCCCCTGTCTCTCTCCCACCCTCTCTCCTGTCTCTATCCCAACAATTCCCTTGTCTCTCTCCCCCATGCCTCTGCCCCATGTCTCTTCCCCACTGTATCCCTTGTCCCTCCCACCTTGCATTGCTTGGCTTGTGAAATGCGCATGTACAGCTCATGGAGCGCATTGCGCTCATGCCATGCATTGCGCATGTAGTGCTAATAGTGCGCAATGCGCATGCGCCGCTCACAAACCGCTTATTATGAGCAATGCGCTACTTGCGTTGCGCAATGCGCATGCGCCATTTACATCGTGTGTTACCTCCCGCCACCAATGGGTATGCGCGGCGGGAGCATTACACACTATGACAGATATTATAGGTGATTAAACCTTGACTGTGGTCTTATAGTACTTCATGAGAGATGAGAAATACATACATTCATTTAAAATAATAGTGGCATGTTAAACATTATAAATAAATATGTTTAAATAAATATTCATATACCATATAGTTTAAATACTTATAGCCCCATTAAATTTGAAGCCCATAGTGGCATCGGTAAGCCATAACGCGAGTTACGGGCTTGAGACGCAAACCCCGTAAACCATTTCTCGCACTTTGGTTGTGCGGCCGTGAACAAGATCAATTAGTCAAACACAAAGTTATGGGTTTAGATGGAGCCAATGGCAACAGAGATCATCATTATTACGTCACTGAAAAATGAAGGTTGGATTTCAAAGTCTAACGGGCTTCCATTACGAGTTTCGATCTGTCCCACATTCCCGAAATAATGCAATATCGATAAATCTGTAAATATGATATTCTAGTCCATGCGAGTTCCATTATATGTATTAACACATTGATTGCTGGGATCGATATAACACAGAAATTAAACTGAAAAAAAAATATTTTATATTGCAGATTTGCGAGCATGAGAATGTTGTGCTATTAATTGTAATACCTAACATCACTATGCCTTTACATATAAGTATAGTTGTTTGTGTATATTTGCATTTACAGTGCTACGGATTAAACTTTAACCCCCTAGCGGGTCCTCTCTAGTACCCGTTGGATTTTGCGCTCCATTTGTGGGTTACAGGCTTGAACGCCAGTGAATTTGTTGCAATTTAATAGCATGATTGGAACATAACAGTTACGGGATGACAGATCAAAAGATTTGCGGGCGCGCAGTTAAAATTTCCACGTCCCGTAGTTTTTTTTTTCGCTTTTACCCTGCAAGTTTTTGGCTGGTTGCTTTACAGGGCCAATTTAATAGACGCAAGGCTTACGGCCTACGTTACAGGCTATGATTTTCTTTTTTTTTTTTTTATTTATTTATTGGTATCAGAAGTAGACAATTACAATATAAATATATAAAACAGAATACACAGCAAAAAAAAAAAAAAAAACGACAAAAGAAAAAGACAAGACATACATTTACAATACATATTGTGAACTTGTACCAGAAATTATAATTGCTGGGAGCTAAATCCCAGAGATATTGAAACTTAGATCATAACCGAGAAAGATCTTTATTTTGATCCCAAATTTTCCATTTGTAAAGTTTTATTTTTATAAGACCTTGCTCTTGAAGAGATTTTTCAAGATTTCTGTTTCTATCTACCATATATGTGATTTCACCCCAAGAGGGAACGGAAGACTGACCCCATCTCCTTGCTATCAACAGTTTAGATGCCATGAATATCTGAAGTAAAAACACAATTACGTCCAGAGCAAGCTGATTCGAAAAAATTTGAAATAAAACATTTTCTACAGAAAAGGAAATGGTAATGCCCAAAATATTCCTAATATGCCCAAAACAAGTTTCCCAAAATTGTTGAATTATCGGGCAACTCCACCATATATGGGCATGTGAACCCACCAAACCACAGTTCCTCCAACAAAACTTCAGATTATCTTTTTTAGTAATCTGAGCCATTTTTGTTGGAACATAATACCATTGAGTACTTAATTTAAAGTGTAGATCTCTGTATGATGTATTTTTAATTATTTGATCTGTGAGAATAAATGAATCGGACCATTCTTCTTCTGACCAAGAGAGATTAAAAGAATGTTGCCAAATTTTAGATTTGTTTAAAGGGCATTTATCCATTTCCTCCCGCAAGATGTTATAACAATTAGATATTAAGTGCTTTCTATCTTCTAGAATCATTAGTTTTTCAAAAGAAGTTAAAGATCTAACTTTAAAACTAGAATAGATTGAATCTCTGAACGCAGCCAGAAGTCTATTATATTCAAGCCAACTTTTATGAGGAAGCCCAAATTTTTCCTTCAAGTCTTCAAAAGAAGCCCAAGAGTTGCCAATATATAAGTCTCTCAAACAACAAATGCCAAATGCTCTCCATCCACCCAAAAATGATAAGTTCAATTCTCTCTCTAATAATAAAATCGGAAGGATAGGGCTAGGAAAAGGCATTAATTGAGATCTCAATTTATGTTTATCCCAAAATTCAAGTATTTCACGAACAATATCAGAACCATCTAAAAAAAGTTCTTTTTTTTAACTCCTTCCTAAACATCAACCAGCCTAAAGAATCCTTAACTACTGAACATCTTTCAACCTGCAGCCAACCTGCCACTTTCAAACTTTCTATACATTTGACTGCATGTGAAAACATTGTAGCATCATGATAGGTCTGAATCATTGGGTATGCTAGTCCCCCTTTTCTAAATGTTCTGGAAATTATAACTTTCTTTATTCTGTTGTTTTTCCCCTGAAAGATAAATTTGTCTATTATTTGTTGAAAATGTACTATAAAAGTTTTGGATAAAGGTATAGGAATAGATCTAAATATATAGCTTAATCTTGGAAGAAGCGACATTTTGGCTGCTGCTATTCAAGCTGTTAAAGTTAAATTCAAAGGTCTCCAAGAGGAAACAATTTTCGTAAGTTTATTTAATAGCTCCTTATAGTTGTTTTTAATTATTAACTGGATAGAATTATAAAATTTGATTCCCATATGAGTTATGGTATTAGAGTGCCAATTATACTGGTAGATGGATTTCAAGTAATCTTTTTCCGGACTGGCTAAATTAAGAGCCAAAACCTGTGACTTGGAGATATTAATTTTATAGTTAGAGGCTTTGGAATATTTATCTATTATTACATGCAAAGTTTTCAAAGAGTCAATGGGGTTAGACACAAACACAACCGCATCATCGGCATACAGCATTATTTTATGCTGTATCCCACCAACTGTAATTCCATGAATAAAGGGGTTATCTCTTATAGAAACCGCCATGGGCTCCATTATCAATGCAAAGATTATCGGAGAAAGGGGACACCCCTGTCTCGTTCCATTAGTAATTGCAAATCTCTGCGTTTTAAACCCATTTCCAATGACCGAAGCGGATGGGGAAGAGTATAATGCTCCAATGGACTTAGACCCAAAAGAGCCAAGGCCATATTTCTGGAGTACACACCTGATAAAATCCCATCTGACCCGGTCAAAGGCCTTCTCTGCGTCCATTGATAGAAACACTGTTGGGAGAAGTTTGTGTTTAGAATATGAAATCAAATCCAACATGCGTCTGGTATTGTCAGAGCCCAAACGTCCCCGTACAAATCCAGTTTGATCTATTGATACAAGTTTGTGAATAACCTCACTCAATCTATTCGCCAGCATTTTAGCATACATTTTTACATCAACGTTCAAAAGTGAAATGGGGCGGAAGTCTTTACATTCCAATATACCTGTGTCTTTTTTTGGTATAGTGATAATCAGCGCCTCTGACATTTCTGAAGGAATATGTCCCTTTCTTTTAATCTCATTGAAAAGATTTTTTAAATGGGGGACTAGAGTTGTTACCAAAGACCTATAGTAATGATTTCCAAAACCATCTGGGCCTGGGGCCGTACCCAACTTCAATTTAGAAATAACGTCACAAATCTCTTTTTCAGAAAAATCATTATTTAGTGTTAAAACTTCCTCTGGTGAAACTTGCGGCAAATCTATTTCATTCAAAAAATGTTGAGTTTACTTGATAAAAGAAATCAATTTCTTTTTTAAGATAATCCCGACTTGTCTCTGAATCAATGAGTGAGGAATCAAGTCTCCAAGATTTGGAGTTAATGGAAGAATTTTACGAAAACAATTCCAAGTTAACTAGAGCATGATCCGACCACACTCTTGGCCCAATATCAACTCTCAAAGTTCTTTTAAGTGAATTGATATCAACAAAAAAATAATCTAACCTAGAATATGTATGATGTCTTGGAGAAAAACAAGTAAAATCCTTTTCATTGGTGTGCAGTACTCTCCAAAAATCAATGAAATGATATTTTGTCATCAGAGAAATAAACTGTTTTGACAATCTTATAACTGATGAGTCTGGAGGTGAATGATTTTCAGATTTTCTATCTTTAGTTGGGTCTGAGAGCATATTGAAGTCTCCACAAACGATAAGAGATCCCTGTATCAGTTTATTAAACTTTTTTAAGATTTTACTAAGAAATTTAATTTGGGATCTATTCGGCACGTATACATTCAATATTGAGTATTTTTGGTGGTTAATTGTGCCTATCCATATTATATAACGACCCTCCTGATCTATTTCCATAAATTCCTCTGTGACCATAAGTTTGTTACTAAAAAAATTGAGGTACCCCTTGCCTTTTTCTTATACATTGAATTGTATGCGACTTTATAATGTGTATTAAAAAACTTAATTGGAGCTCCCTGCCAATGAGTCTCCTGCAAGCAGATTATATCTGCTTTTTGCTGCAGAAAGCTCTTTAGAAAAAAACTATGTTTAGCTGGATGATTCAGTCCCTGAACGTTTTGCGTTACTATCTTTAATGACATGCTGTTAGTATCACAGTAGAAATGATGGTCAGTCCCCGTTCCCCTGGAATAAATTTAATTCCAGTCCACAAATACAAATATACACCAATACATAAACCAAACATAAAACATTCATCCCTCCTCAACTCATTGAGGCATATCGGGAGGCAGTCCTCCTTGAAGAGGAAGAGTCCCTCCTGTGATGCAACAATGTCAGATAAATACATCTGAAAGCCTTAGCCGAAGCTCTATTGTACCCTCTATCTGTTTTTTACTACTATCTTGGGTGTCCAAGCTTTAAATCCTACTCTAGATGTTTATATTATTCCCTTTAATTTGAGAGAATTTCAAACAGAACTCTCCCTTTAAATTCCCTACTCCAGTTGTGAACCAATTCCCTTATAGCAATCAACTACTGAATTGTATTTTGCTCACTAATTTATAAAAGTAAATTTTCTTAGTGTCATTATTAAATACTAATATATTTTTACCCATTATCTAGGTTAGTGTTTTCTTTATTGTTTCCCTCGTGTGAATAATAATAAAAAAGTGAGAATATATATTTGCATCTAAAAAATTACCCAACAACTAGTGAGTTTATATTTTACTCTTTAAATTTCCCGTAGTAAAACAGTAATTTAAAAATATTAATCAAAACATGGTGTATTTTCCCCATTATCTAAATTCATTAAAGTGTACCATCTGTATGTTACTTCTAAATTAGCAGCAAAAAATATCATTCAATTTTTTTCCCTTTTTTTTTTTTTTCCCCTTTTTCTATCAAAATAATACATATACACTACTCTTTACAAAAAATTTTTGATTGAAGACAATCTAATATTTATATTCCAATACATATTTAAATAACCGCTGTGAACCAACCTATAATTACTGACTTTTATTTAATTTTGACAGGAAATTCTCCCCTTCCAAAGTGTCATTAATAATGTATCTGTGATTCTCATACCAAAAAATCAATTTTGGGGGATTTCCCCATCTATAGGAAATCTTTTTGTCTCTCAAAACTTTAGTCACAAATTGAAGTTTCTTACGTTGAAATAAAATTTCTCCTGTCAAATCTGGGAATATTTTAAGATTTTCATATGGACTCTCAAAACATTTTTTATTGAATGAAGCTTTTAGTATTGCTTCTCTATAGGACATATGATGCAGTTTTACAATTACATCCCTAGCAATTTCTTTGCCCATGTTAGGTGGAGGAGGAATTCGGTATAATCTCTATATAGGCTTCTCGCTCTGGCGCTCCACTAAGCTTAACAGAAAGGCTTCCACAAATTGATGGAGGTCTTTAAAGGTAACAGACTCTGATATACCACGGATTCTAATATTATATCGTTTTTCAGCTTCCGCTAATCTGAGATTTTGGCTCTTTAGCATCTGGATCTCCTCTTTAAGTCCCATTATCTCTCTCTTTAATTCATCATTATTCTTCAAAATAACCTCAAAATAACCGGGCTATGATTTTCAACGTTGAGGGAATTTAATAGGGCTGTTAGTATATTTATTCCCAGTAGCAACATATAGATGTGAGCTGGACCATAAAGAATGAATGCCTCTGAATTGTGTTGGCAAAAACTACTTAGGGTCCCTTGGACTGCAAAAAGATCCAATAAATCAGTACTTCAGGAAATCAAGACAAACTGTTAACTAGAAGGTATACTCATGAGGCTGAAGCTCAAATATTTTGGCCATGTCGTGAGATGGCAGGATTCCCTAGAGAAGACTCTGATGCTGGGAAAGATTGAAGGCACAAGAAGATCAAGAAGATGACAAAGGCAGAGATTGATAAATGAGGTCACTGAAGCAATGAACATGAACTTGATGAAGCTCAGACGGGCAGTGACTTTGAGATGTACATGGTGTGCTGCAGTCCATAGGGTCAAGGAGAGTCAGTCATGACTGAATGACTAAACAACAACAACGTTTATTTCATTTTTTTCAATTTGTCATTATAACATTAGGTTTCAAAAATCAGTACATGACATTTTCATATTTCTAATTTTTTTTGATCCATGAATATTAAATAAGCATCTTTAAAATAAAATTGGTAAATGCATATGTGTAATGCATTCTTATAATGTAATGTCCACTGTTTAAACTATCACCTTTGTTATAAACAGTACTTTTAGTTGTATAACCAATTTTGGCCACATAAACAAAATTATATAAAAATAGTCGAGGCACTCGTCTGAGAATGAAAAATACCTAAGTAGGTTTGTTCTATAGGTCTGGTTACCTAATCACAGGATGGGTGTTCTTCACAGGGAGAAATATCCTGTAGTATCTACGTCTGGTCTCACTCAAAAGGGTGATCCAGCCACAAAACATCAGGAGAAACAGCAAACCCTAGACGTACATTTTGGACTCTTTTGGGCCTCGTCAGTGAAGTGCATCTGTACTTCCTTGATTGAGGCAAGGATTCCACTTCTGGGGTCCCCTATCACCCTTAGAACAAGAAAAATTAAATAAAAAGAGTAGATTATGTCTCAAGTTACATATTTCACTATTAATTGTCCTTTAGCATTACATTTTTGCAATTAACAATATCAAAATGAATGCAGGATCATTAATTTTACACCTCTTTCCATAATATTTCCACAATTATTATAAAAATCTTTAGAAAATGTATGTTTGAAAAGTTCTTCAAAACTTTTACGTTTACATGGCAAATATAACTGTAGCCACATTTCATTTCTGCAATAAATGTCTTGTAATTTTGTTACAATTTAAACATTTATATTGAAATACAATGTCATTACATAGATATTCTCTAACACTCATTATCGAAAACATTTATTAGAGACATAAAGAAGCATCTTTGTTGTGCATTTAATGAGAACATTTGAATATTTCTAATTTTAGCAATTTCCCTTCCTACGTTTCTAGAACTACAAATAGTTTTAGCATTACTAATAATTATACTAAAAGTGTTAAAAACTTGTCATTTTAAATGTGGCCTAAATGAAGAAACAATTGAATTATAATTCAAGATTGTTTTTACGCCAGAATTTGCATAACAACTTATTACATCTGAGTTGTCAAAAGACGATGGTAAACCTTCATCTAAATTTTCACTTAACTTTTTTTGTGAAAGCTCCCTTTGCTATTAGAAGCATGTAAGTGTCAGTTGCCCATAATTTTGGCTGTGGGTGTTTTTTCTTTAGATGTCTAGATGTATTCTATTACTGCAAGCCTGCAATTTACGTCTTTAAGACTAAACACATTAACCCTACCTGCACTTGCAAGCTTTCAGGGGACATGAATTTATGAATCTCACAGTGTGAAGCCAAACCAGCAGTTTAAGTGTGTACCACAGCCATAAGAGCCAATAGAAAATGGGATCAGTGACTGACGGATCAGTGATTGACAGGAAGAGATAATAAAGCTACAAGCTTCATGTCCCTGAGTTGACAGTTTTGTAGATTTTAACAAATTAGCATGCAGGTCTGGAGAGCAGGTTATTATGGTTTTATTGATTTATATTTCTCAAATACTTATTTTACATTTAATCTATGAAAACACATATTAACTGATAACACATAATATACCTACACATAGAGTAATACTACACATAGGTACACATATAGATAGATCATTACATCCACAAATCCCCACCACCCACATTATACCCTAACATTTAAAAAATACAAATAAAACATACTTTACAAATATATACATATACACTTATTTTGATTTAAGGTAAGGGCAGTTTCAGCAGTCGGCTTTGCAAAAAGGGATGTGAAGTCGGTTAAGCATTATTTTGATTTCTGACGGGCAAAGGTGAGGAGGATAATGTCAGAGGAAGAGATAGCAGCAAGAGCTCCAAGTGGTAACCCTCAAGTGACAACAAATGGGAGAGGATGCTCAAGGAGACTCTAAGCCAGTTGCCCGTCGCCGGAGGATACAGCCTCCTTGTCAGGTGAATATCAGATACACCAACACGTACACGTATCACACCCACATAGAAAACACAAAACCCATGTAAAAAGCTGACCACCAATGAGACTGAGATGTCAGCTCCCTGGATTTACCAAGGTATAGATAGATCATTCATGCTTTGTAAAATCCATGCAGCTGAGAAATCACAAAACAAATAATCATTCAATAGAGAGTGCATGTATGGGTGTGCCCACTGCAGCATATACAGATACAAACTCTGTGGGAATGAATGTGCAGTGTAATGTACTAGCCTATCATGGAACACCTCTCAGCAGCATGTTAACAACTATTGCTGAAATAGGCTAACTGATTGGTTAGTATGACACAATGCCCAGCAAGTTCTGCAGAGTATGTGTATGGATATATAGAACGCAGCAGGAATCTAAATATTGTTATGAGCCAATAACAACCAAGGTCATAATCCAAATAATTAAGCACATTTAGCAAATGATAGCTCCACATAGTAGAATTTAAGTTAACCATCTAGGTTCAAGACACATATATCATTTTTCTCTAATTTTCAGCTGGTAGGAGGTGTGGTACACTAGTGAACCAGAGGCAGGATGTCTAGGACCATGCCCGTGCCCAACAATCACAGGTAGAGGATTCAAGGAGAGGATCAGAGGGACCAGGAGATGAGGAGGAGAATGACTCGCTCTTTTAAGTGGTCAGTGGGGATGCCTGCTGGCCCTTCTGCTTAATCAGTGGAATTCCACACCACTGGCCCCCCTCCTCCAACAGATAGACTCTCCGCCTGGGCCCTCCTACTGGACAGATCAAAGGTCCTTTTGACCACCTCCTCCTCTCACCACCAGCACATCCTGGATCCCACCACCACCAGGCCCACCCCCCACCCCACCATGGATTCCAGCCAGGCCTCAGACACTGCCACTGGGCCACCACCACTGCTGCCTCCTCCCACAGCCATGCCCAGCATCAGCAGACCTCCATCCCAATGTCCACCATTGGAAGCTACCACTGGGGAGATGCTGGTCCTGATGCGTGAGCAAGTTGACAATATGTGGGGGCTTCAGACCAGTGTCTCCTGCTAGAGTCATCAGATGACCAGAGCACACTCTTCCAACTGTCCATTGACCTCACCTAGTGGGCTCTGGTTCCAAGCACTGCCTCCTCACCCCAGAGACCTCTCCCACACACCCACAGCCTAGCCACTCCGCACCTCCCTCAATGTATCTGCCACCTTCGGTGCTGCTGCCTCCTGTGGGCATACCCCCCTAAAACCCCCCTCACCTAGGAAGAAGGTGTGCAGACACATGGGGCCCTGTGGCAAGGCAGGGGAGGATGTAGGGCTTGCACCAAGTTTTGGACCTTCTCAACAGCACTCCTTAGTGACAATCTATTGGTCCAAATATTAATATAATCTAGCCTGCCGACAGAATAGAGGATCACGGCCTATTTGATTTTTTTTTCAAACAGATAGCTTTCCCACATCACATGATCCATAATCCTCTTCTCTGTGGACACGTGGGATTAGGTTTAACATTTCACCAATTAATGGTCACTGAGGAATGCCATTAAGCAGAGATAGTGCAGTCCCTTTATTTTGGAGCCCTTACTATTTTATTTTATTTAAATGTTTTTGATTTTAGGCACAATACAGGTCTATGAAGGCATGAGGCATGGGGGGTGGGTGCCCTAGCATTTGAGGTGGGCCCTGAGCTGGGAGAACACATCTATGATTGAACCAAAAGAGTAACTAAATAGTACATCTGCGTTCACATTTGAATGTCTAAAACAAGTTAAAAAACCTGTTACCAGCTCAAAGTTCTGAGAAATACAATTATTACACTGCATTCTGGGAAGCTGAGCAGGGACATGTAAATGTGTCCACAAATGCCTTGCTCTTTACCATTTTAAACATGGCTTCCTTTAAACTTATGCCTGCTGCATTTCACAGCTTTTATGCAAAGCCAAGCTGGGAATCCTATCCATGTACAGCTGCTTCAAGCTTACTGGCTAACATCAGCATAGAGTGGGATCTCAGCTTGTGTGGACCTTATGAGTAGGTAGTTCACCACAACAATCATTTAATATATGATAGGCAAAAGAGCGATAGAAGCCCTCTACCATACAGTAGTACAGTAAATAAATAGTACATCTGTGTTCACATTTGAATGTCTAAAACAAATAAAAGAAGAATTCCAAGAAATATAGTTATACCACTGCATTCCGGGAAGCTGAACAGGGATATTTTTAAATACTCATGCCTGTCTACAGAGAAGATTATCATGGCCTATGAGATGGTTATGTTACACATTTCAACAATTGATGTTTACTGAGCAGTAGTGATGTCGCGAACACTTCGCCCGCGGTCTATTCACAGCGATTTTGGCATGTTCGCGCTCGCAGTGAACGGCGAACATATGCGCTTTTCGGTTTGCCCCCTATTCTTTATCATTGAGGAAACTTTGACCCTGCACCTCACAGTCAGCAGACACATTCTAGCCAATCAGCAGCATACACTCCCTTCCAGAGCCTTCCATGTGAAGGACAGCAACCCAAAAAGCCCTTTTTAGGGCTAGAACATCATTTATTTTATTTTCTAATTTTTTTCTGTCTAATCTAATTGCATATGCCTGCCTGCCAGTGTGTGTGTGTGACAGGCTAACACCTAACAGCTTATATTGTGCTCATAAAACAACACTTTTTTGACTGTAATAGATTGAATATCAGTTGCCTGCCTACAGGCGTGTGTGTGAAGCCTATGGCATCTACTCTGCCAACTTTTGCCAGTGCACAGTGATACTTCATATCTGGTGCAACCATAGTGTACAGTGACATAAAACAACACTTTTTTGACTGTAATAGATTGAATATCAGTTGCCTGCCTTCAGGCGTGTGTGTGAAGCCTATTGCATCTACTCTGCCAACTTTTGCCAGTGCACAGTGATATGTCATATCTGGTGCAACCGTAGTGTACAGTGACATAAAACAACACTTTTTTTACAGTAATCGATTGAATATCAGTTGCCTGCCTACAGACGCGTGTGTGAAGCCTATTGCATCTACTTTGCCAACTTTTGCCAGTGCACAGTGACACTCATATCTGGTGGCACCTTAGATTGCACGCGCAGTGCCCTAAATTTGAAGTGGGAGGACCGACCAAGCATCTTTTTCCATCTCCCGCTTCCAAAAATCCATGCCATATACACGTCCCCTGATAGTGGACGTAACAGGGATTAAACTGATAGGAATAGCACTACTTAACAGTACACACCTTATAATAATGCAGACAGAGGCAACATGTATAATCTTCCATGCTGTGCAGTGGAAGCCCCCAGATTCTGACCTGTGTATAATATTCCATGCTGGGCAGTGGAAGCACCCAGACTCTGACCTGTGTATAATCTTTCATGCTGGGCAGTGGAAGCCCCCAGACTCTAACCTGTGTATAATCTTCCATGCTGGGCAGTGGAAGCCCCCAGACTCTGACCTGTGTATAATCTTCCATGCTGGGCAGTGGAACCCCCCTGACTCTGACCTGTGTATAATCTTCCATGCTGGCCAGTGGAGGCCACCAGACTCTGACCTGTGTATAATATTCCATGCTGTGCAGTGGAAGCCCCCAGACTCTGGGAGTCTGAAGAAGAGGAGTCAGAGGAGGAAGGTGGCTTTGAGGAGGTGGAAGACCAAACACAGCAGGCGTCCCAGGGGGCTTGTTGTTGCCTTTCGGGGACCCTTGGTGGCTGGGTGGAGGAAGAGACCTTCAATGACATCAGTGAGGACAAGGAACGGGACATGGCTAGCTTGGTATCCAACCTTGTGCAAATGGGGAGTTTGTGGTTGTGCAAAGGGACTGTTTGCGGTTGTTTGCGGTGCGTTAAACGGGGAGATTGGTCTGTTACTGTGAAGCGGGTGTAACCCTTACACTACCTGATCGATACAACATCATACCTGATGTTTTAAAGCGTGTTATTCCAAACAATTTAGGAATTTTAGGTGATTTATGCCCTTTATGGCTTAAAACCAGACTCTGCATCAATTATGTAATTTTCCGTGGTAGTTTTGCCATGGATCCCCCTCCGGCATGCCACAGTCCAGGTGTTAGTCCCCTTGAAACAACTTTCCCATCACTATTGTGGCCAGAAAGAGTCCCTGTGGGTTTTGAAATTCGCCTGCCCATTGAAGTCTATGGCGGTTTGCTGATGTTCGCCCGTTCGCGAACATTTGATGAAGTTCGCATCCGCTGTTCGCGAACCCAAAATTTTATGTTGGCAACATCTCTACTGAGCAGTACTGTTTAGAAAAGATGGTGCACTCTTTTTCTTGTATTTTATTATATCCTTACTTATCAACCAAATTTTCTGTTTATTTTATTCAATTCTCACATGCATTATAGAAGAAAAAGGTATGATCTTATCTTATTATACCCTTGTTGCTTGACACCACTATTATCTAAACAATATAAATAACTTTAATGGGATATTTTAATCTGGAAATAGCGCCGCTTAAAACTTTTAAAAATTGTGCACAATATAGAATAAATAAATACTATATGATATGAGAATGACGATAGATCAGTATCATCACCAATATAGAGATCTGGTCATGAGAGGTACCCTAAATAAAGGGTTAACGTATTCAAAAATAATAGATGAATGAAGTATTAAATCCTCATATATCAGAATAAACTGATATGCCTGAAAAAGTCAGGATATACTGATAATCATCGGATTATTCTATATAGAAAGCACTATAAAGAAAAAAACTAATGTTAAAAACAAAATATACAGTAAAACAGAGATCATAAATAAACTGGAGGTATCAATATCTATGTAAATATCAATATCAAAGATATTAGGGACACTGTGACTTTAAAAGGTAATGAATGATAATAGAATCTGCAGATAACATATAACAGTATAACAATATAGTGTATTGGCAAAACATTGCCACACTTAGTATACTTGCTGTTCAATTGCTATGCTTCATGTGTAACAACATGGCTTGTCGCATCAATTCACTATGTTAGATTGGTCCTCCAGTGGTCTCTGTCCTCTATGACTACTGATAAAAGTGCCAACGGGCTGTTTCGCCCATCCTCGTGGACTTTCTCTATGGCTGTATTCTATGCTGGACTCTCTGGCTTAT
The DNA here is from genome assembly GCA_027410445.1 of Discoglossus pictus. Lineage (NCBI taxonomy): Eukaryota > Metazoa > Chordata > Amphibia > Anura > Alytidae > Discoglossus > Discoglossus pictus. Next base: position 272,349,002 of record CM050165.1, on the reverse strand, counting down.
AAAGCCAGTTTATTTCCGGGTTTGATGATGTGTATTGCGTAATTGCGTCATTACGTTCGCGTAACTGCGTCATTGCGCTTTTTTGCAACTGTTTAACTTTATTTAAACGGACAGTGGGAATTTTCAAAAGACAACTAAATGTATTTGTTCCCGATTTTTACAATAGTTAACAAAAAGCAAAATGCAATTATTTACTGAATGTATATGGGTCTAGAGATCAGGATTTAAGATAGGATATCCCAATGATCACAGAACAAAAGTGATGAGGTAATATAACTACTATTTTATGTAGTATGGTGATGTGAAATCTAAAATAATTATTATCATTGTACAGTGGACAACACTAGTCCAATAAGAATAATAATGAAGCATAAAATAATAACCCATTAACCCATTAGAGTATTTACTATTGTCTGTGAAGATCCATTTGCTTTCAGCTTGTAGAAGTTTCCTATTTATGTCACCACCTCTTGGTCCTTGAAACAATCTTTCTAAGACTTGAAATGTCATAGCCTCCGGTTGATTTCTATGAAATAATTTTATATGCCTCAATACGGAGGTATCCAATAGTTTTTTTATAGAATATGCATGTTCTCGTATTCTCCTACGTAGCTGATGGAATGTTTTGCCTACGTAATATTTTTTACAAGAGCATGTCATGACATATATAACGTGAGTGGTTTCACAATTTGTTAGACTTTTCACTGGATACTTGATTCCTGTATTGATATCTGTGAAATCTTTACATGGTTTAATGTATTTACATGTCTTGCAGTGGCCACACTTAAAGAGGCCCTTTGTAGGCTTTAACCAGTTTTCTGGTCTTTTTGGGGGATTGAAAAGACTTTTGACCAAGATGTCTTTAACACTGTTATATGTAATTGAAGGTTCTTCTGTTATGAAGTCTTTCAGAGTTGTATCTTCTCTCAAAATATACCAATGTTTCTTCAGAATATTTCTAATGGTTTTCCAATCTCTCCCATATATCATAATACAGCGTATTATCTTCTCTGTGTGCTTTTCTTCGGATTTCATCTTATATAATAGATCTTGGCGTTCGCTTGTCAGTGCTCTTTTATATGCTATTTTTAGAACACGATTCGGGTAACCACGTTGTTTAAATCTTGTTCTCAAGTCTTTTGCCTTTTCTTTGAAATCCATTATATCCTCACAGTTTCTTTTTAATCTCAAATACTGTCCCATAGGTATTCCAGATTTTAATGTAACAGGGTGCTGGCTTGACCAGTGCACCAAAGTATTTGAAGCTGTGGGTTTCCGAAATACAGATGTATGGTTATTTCCTTTGTAGTCTTTTGACAAGATCAGGTCAAGAAATTCAACTTTTTGATTGTTAAGCGAATATGTGAATTTTAACCCCCAGTTGTTCTTATTCAAAACTCCTATGAATTTAACAAATTCATTTTCGGTAGCAGTTCACAAAATCAATATATCATCGATATAACGTTGCCATAATATTATATTTTTGGTGTATTCAGGCATTCTTTCTTTAAACACTTCCGTTTTTTCCCAGTACCCCAAGTATAGATTTGCATAACTTGGGGCACAGGCTGTCCCCATCGCTGTGCCCTTGTTTTGTTGATACCACCTGTTGTTAAACAAAAAACATTTTTTCCACTGCTGCAATGCCTTTATCATGTGGTATCGATGAATATAATTGTTCAACGTCAATAGTAATCAATATGGTTGCTTCTGGTATCGCCATCTACAAACATACTTATTTTTTCCGTTAAGCAATTATTACTAGAAACAATGGGACGGCCTGGTACGGGGACTACTTGTTTGTGTATTTTTGGTAGTGTGTAGAAAGGAGCTTTTGTAATTTCTTTTGGAATCAGAAAATCATATATATCTTGGTCTACTAATTTTCTCTCTTTTGCATATATTAGTATTTCTCGCAATTACTTCTTAAATTTTATTGTTGGATCTTCTTTTAAGATTTCATATGTTGTCTTATCCTGTAGCACCCCACTGCACATCTAGAGGTAATCTGTTTAGTTCATCAATACTACACTCCCCCCCTCTGTCAGGGGGTTTAATAATCACATTACTTTCAGCACCAATATTCTAACAAAGAGATTGATATCTTTTATATTCTCGTACAAGTTAGAATCTTTGGTTAGTACAAATGACAAACCTTTTCTCAAGATTGACTCATGTGCTTCTTTTAATATAAAATCAGAAAGATTAATGATGCTTGTTTCTTTCGGAGTGGCAGTTCCAATTCGACCATCCAAATTTACACTGTCATTAATTTGTTTGTTTAATGCATTGCCATCATTTTGTACAAAATAATCTATGGCCATTCTGTGGAGGATTGCTTGACTGTTGTTTTCCTTATTTGATGATCTTGCTTTTGTTTTTCATTATTAATTTGTCCATATCTTCAGTTTCTTTGCTAAGCATCCCCACTGATTCTTTGTGTACTTGACTTATTGTTTGCCCTTTGACTAATTGTTGTTGTTTTTCTTGTACCTTTGTCTTGTTCCATGCCAATTGTTCCAGAGTCGTCTAATTTAATAAAGATCTAGTAATTGGGCCTTGGACAAGTTGTTGAGAATTCTGCAGGGTAGCAGGGCTAGTTATTTTGTCCGTTGTTTGATCTTCGTTGTCTGACTGTTCATAGTCTGATGAGCTTACTTCTTCTTGTATTCTTCTTGTGACTGGTCTTAAAAATCTGTAAACCCTTCCTGTCTGATAATCTTGAGAATCTCTGTTAAACTTTCTTTTTTTCCTCAAAATGAGTTCTTTCTTAAATTTCTCTATATTGTTGAGTAATTTTGTATTTAGATCTTAGAATTTCAATACATCTTTGAATTTTTCCACACTTTTTTCTTGTTCTATAACTTTTATATTTAATATCTCAAGATTACTCAGTTCTTCTTCTAAAATGAGTTTCATTAGGTCTTCTGAGAATTTGTTTGTGATATCTGTCCAGGTTTTAAAAAATTTGTCACTGAGTAGATGTGCTGCAGGTGCTAGTTGAATTCTAAGCCCTCGTGGGATCATTTTGTTTTTAATATAATTTTTTATGCTTGAAACTTCCCATATTGCTCTTATTTGCTTCTTTAGGATTTTCAACATTTCTTTAGTAGCTAGGGTGACATTATCTTTAAGTCCTATTTGTTGTCCATTTCTTTCTGTTATTGTAAATGTATCTTCAGCTTCTGACATTAAATTAGAAAGATTCCATCTTTCTGGTTGATAAGTTGCCATGTTGTTGAAATAATGTTACACAATACTGACCAATCGTTTTTGGATTGAACCAAGAATAATTCTTAAATAGAAGAAAAAGGTATGATCTGTATCTTATTATACCCTTGGTGCTTGACACCACCATTATCTAAACAATATAAATAACTTTAATGGGATATTTTATTCCGGAAATAGCGCTGCTTAAAAGTTATAAAAATTGGTGCACAATATAGAATAAATAAATACTATATGATATAAGAATGAGGATAGATCAGTATCATCACCAATATAGAGATCTGGTCATGAGAGGTACCCTAAATAAAGGGTTAACATAATCAAAAATAATAGATGGATTAAAGCATTAAATCCTCATATATCAGAATAAACTGATATGCCTGAAAAAGTCAGGATATACTGATAATCATCGGATTATTCTATATAGAAAGCACTATAAAGAAAAAACTAATGTTAAAAACAAAATATAGAGTAAAACTGAGATCATAAATAAACTGGAGGTATCAATATATATGTAAATATCAATATCAAAGATATTAAGGACACTGTGACTTTAAAAGGTAATGAATGATAATAGAAGCTGCAGATAACATATAACAGTATAACAATATAGTGTATTGGCAAAACGTTGCCACACTTAGTATACTTGCTGTTCAATTGCTATGCTTCATGTGTAACAACATGGCTTGTCCCATCAATTCCTGTTTACCACCACCTTCGCTCACCACCAGCAAATCCTGGATACCACCACCACCAGGCCCACCCCCCACCCCACCACGGATTCCAGCCAGGCCTCAGCCACTGCCACTGGGCCACCACCTCTGCTGCCTCCTCACACAGCCATGCCCAGCATCAGCAGACCTCCATCCCAATGTCCACCATTGGAAGCCACCACTGGGGAGATGCTGGTCCTGATGCGTGAGCAAGTTGACAATATGTGGGGGCTTCAGACCAGTGTCTCCTCCAACTATGCTACAGTCATCAGATGACCAGAGCACACTCTTCCAACTGTCCATTGACCTCACCTAGTGGGCTCTGGTTCCAAGCACTGCCGCCTCACCCCAGAGACCTCTCCAAAATACCCACAGCCTGGCAACTCCGCACCTCCCTCAATGTGTCTGCCACCTTCGGTGCTGCTACCTCCTGTGGGCATACCCCCCTTAAACCCCCCTCACCTAGGAAGAAGGTGTGCAGACACATGGGGCCCTGTGGCAAGGCAGGGGAGGATGTAGGGCTTGCACCTAGTTTTGGACCTTCTCAACAGCACTCCTTAGTGACAATCTATTGGTCCAAATGTTAATATAATCTAGCTTGCCGACAGAATAGAGGATCGCGACCTATTTGATTTTTTTCAAACAGATTGCTCTCCTACATCACATGATCCATGATCCTCTTCTCTGTGGACACGTGGGGTTAGGTTTAACATTTCACCAATTAATGGTCACTGAGGAATGCCATTAAGCAGAGATAGTGCAGTCCCTTTATTTTGGAGGCCTTAGTATTTTATTTTATTTACATTTTTTTGATTTTAGGCACAATACAGGTCTATGAAGGCATGAGGCATGGGGGGTGGGTGCCCTAGCATTGGAAGCGGGGGCCCTGAGCTGGGAGCACACATCTATGATTGAACCTCTCAAAAACACTTCTCAGTGAATATATTCATTAATATTTTTACCACAACAATCATTTAATATATGGTGGGAAAAAGAGTAACTAAATAGTACATCTGCGTTCACATTTGAATGTCTAAAACAAGTTAAAAAAACTGTTACCAGCTCAAAATACAGAGAAATACAGTTATTACACTGCATTCTGGGAAGCTGAGCATGGACATGCAAATGTGTCCACAAATGCCTTGCTCTTTAATCCATAAACCATTTTAAACATGGCTTCCTTTAAATTTATGCCTGCTGCATTTCACAGCTTTTATGCAAAGCCAAGCTGGGAATCCTATCCATGTACAGCTGCTTCAAGCGTACTGGCTAACATCAGCAAGGAGTGAGATCTCAGCTTGTGTTGTGGACCTTATGAGTAGGTAGTTCACCACAACAATCATTTAATATATGGTAGGCAAAAGAGCGATAGAAGCCCTCCACCGTACAGTATTACAGTAAATAAATAGTACATCTGTGTTCACATTTGAATGTCTAAAACAAATAAAAAAATAATTCCAAGAAATATAGTTATAACACTGCATTCCGGGAAGCTGAACAGGGATATTTTTAAATACTCATGCCTGTCTACAGAGAAGATTATCATGGCCTATGTGATGGGTATGATACACATTTCAACAATTGATGTTTACTGAGCAATACTGTTTAGAAAATATGTTGCACTTTTTTTCTTGTATTTTATTATATCCTTATTTATTATATCCTGATCAACCAAATGTTCTGTTTATTTTAGTCAACTCTCACATGCATTAACACATTTTTATCATCATCATCTGCAAGTAGTGCAACCAAATAATGTAAGTAAACTATATACACATTATCTCAATGACACCCCTCCTCCAGAATGTTAGTTATGTTAGTAACAAAACTGAAATGGCTATTATCATATGTCAATCAAACCCTGCAGTTATACATGTGTTAATGAAGCATGTAGTCCTCTTAAGAATCTGAGAGCAGATTCATTTGTCTGATGTAATTTACAAAAATTGAGGATGATGACCCCTGTTTGCCATCAGTATTAAGGGGTACGTCTTTTCATATCATGATATAATAATAATGGTTTCATCTGATAACATCTATATCCCTATAAAATGTGATATAATTTTGCCTTAACAATATCACATGGATATTGTCATAGTACTCTTGGCCAACTGAATGTGTTCATAGCTAAGCATTCCTTGTTAGATGCCACATCATTACTATTGATCATATCAGGTGATTTCACATGGCAGATACAGTATAATTATCACTGCTTGTAGATGAACATTAGGTATGTTGGTTAACTATTACAGTAACGTATAAAAAACACTGTACTGTACATAAAGATGTTGCACAATGTTTTCCTTCCTCTTCCTTATTTAAGGTTATGACCATCTGTTTTTCTATTTTTTTACGGTCTATATTGTTAAACACACGGATTGAATTGGATTACATAATCCAGGAGTTATTGCATATGTTTAATTCAGCAGATAAAGGCACAGTGTGAATGCACAGTTAGTTACATATATGACTGTGCACTGTATATATAATAAAAAATTATACTGTAACCTATGAGTTGGTGTGTTTATGATTGCAACTAATCTGCAACATAAACATTTATAAAATTTACTAAACTATCTTTTAAGTACAAAGATAATCCTTCAATATACCCATAATTTGTTAATTTATGGGGGATGTGTATATTTGTTTTATTCAGTGATCATATGCATGTATGAATTAATGACATGTGCATAACAGTATAATCTATTAATATATCAGTCCTGATTGATTGTGAGATGAGTCTAGACACCTATGTCTTCATGCATATGATTAATGGACTCTTATGTTTACATATTATTAATCTCATGTTCACCATAATTGATCTTGTTATGTCCAGGTGTTTACACATTTCATGTTAAATCTCATGTTAATATCATCATTATTTAACAATAATTCACATATTGGTACACACAACACCACATATTTGAGCATATGTAAAGTGCTCACATATGATCCTAGTACATTGTTGTGACCCCTCCACATGATCCTCAACATGGGTTCTTCATTATGATCTTCCAGAGGGTCCTGAATATCCCTGACAGTTATATAGCCTGTACTGCTATGTTATATAGACAATAGCAGGCAGTGATTATCTGACAAACCTTTTATGGGGTATATATTAAGGCACCACCAGATGTATATAAGCATCAGAACCTCATCTTGCACACACCAAATGTGAGCTCAATTACAGTGTGACATGCTTTTTGGGCTTCATTGCACCTCTCTTCTGCCTTGACTATGGATTGTTCAACAACCATGACAGACACCCATATCCTGTATCACCTGACATAACAAAAATAGGAGATGTATTTATTAGTGAGATGCTGTGATGATTGTTCAACCACCTACTTAACAGTGCTCAATGCCAAGCAGCTTCTTCAAATGCAAGTAACATTTTAGCATGCATTTAAAGGCTTATATAAGCAAGAGAAGCAAATATAATTATGCCACTAAATAGATCCCTGTTGTTGTTGTTCAGTCCTGTGTTTCTGATCATGTTCTTCCATATGTTTTTTTGGCAAAGATAGTGGAGTGAGTTGCCATTTTCTTCTCCAGTGGACCCCAATGTATTCTGACCTCTCTGCTATGACCTGCCCATCTTGGGTGAATTTCTTAGGTACACAAGCCCCTTCACCACGACACAGTAGCGATCTTCAGTATGCACTCATTTGGAATATGAAGTACAATTAAAATAAATAAAATAAACATTGGAGACCTGAAAAAGGTACAGATAAGTGCCACACAATTAAACAGGGGAATGAACTAACTAAGCTATGAAGAAGGACTAGCCAAATTAATTTATTTTCTCCAGATAAAATTAGTCTAAGAGAGGATATATTTACCTTACATAAATATGTCCAGGATTTGTCAAAGGAAATATTGAACTTACAAGAGGTTATCCCTTGAAATTAGGAGAAAAGATTTCACCTTAATGAAATGTTAAAACTGAATTGATCATTCATAAACAATATTCATTACAAATAAAGGGTTCTTCAGTTGAACAAATGGTCAAGTATCCAAACTCTATCAAATGAGTAAGAATCAACCTGGCAAGCAAGGGGTTACTGAGAATGCCAGCATGAACTGAAATGGAATGTGTCTGACCTCTTGCATATACCTACAAAAATGGTATTGGATAACACTTGTTTAATTATGTCTAATTATGGATACATGTGGAAGGACTAAAGGACAATGAAGGACCCTGAAGGATACCTAGGATTTACCGGAGACATTGGAAGTTTTTTATACAGACTGAATGAGTGGAACATAAGGATTGCAAGGACAGAAAGGAAAGATTGGATAATTGCAAATTTAGATTGAATGAATGTGAAATGGATGTTGAGTTTAGATGTTTAGTTTTTGTGATGTCATTACATTCCTTTGTAAGTCTATAAGAAGTTGACATTTTGTAACTTAGTTAATTTTAGAATCATATAGATATCTTATTCACACATGAATGTCTGATATTGCTGATATTTTGTACTTAATAACCAATAAACACCGGCTAAGACTGAAGTATTTTGAAATATTTTATAATAAGTTTTTCATTGGTAACCTGAATTCCATTACTAACAAACAAAGATCTTTCATTGATGACATGAGATCTAACAATTGGTGACCCCGACGTGATACTTTGGGATGTAGTTTTTGGCTTTTGATGAAGAAGAGATGAAGAATTCCTAGATTACGCTGTTTTATTTTGCATCATACTGAAGTGAAGCAAAGTAGGTCTCACTGACAGACGCTGGTCATTTGGATGCCAGTAGAAAGTTCTTCCTCACTGTGTTACAAGATCCGTTGAGTGGACACACAAGATACAGTGAGTACCAAGGGTTATGTGTTAGCAAAAAGTCAGGATAAGAGGTGTAAAGGGGTCTGACTAGGTGTAATTCTAGTGGATTGAACATCCACCAAAGAATTGATCATGTATGTAATAGGAAAGTATAATAGTAAATTAAAATGTGATCGCGCTACGTTATATATATATACTGTATATATATATATATATATATATATATATATATATATATATATATATATATATACATATATATATATATATATATATATATATAATTATCAGAACAACTTTGTGTACAAAATATTTAATTATGCACATACACAGAAACATTAGACTGCACCTCATACTGACATAGGCTCTAATATATAACATTAATACATATATCCATGTTTTATGAAACACAAATATCATACATAGCTGTGGCTGGGGGTTCCCAATCATGATACAGTACAAACACACAAAAACAGTGATAACAGTATAAAAATATTGTACTTTATTAGATACACAGAGCACATGTTTATATGTACCATATATACTCGAGTATAAGCCGAGTTTTTCCGTCCCTTTTTTAAGGCAAAAAATGGCCCCCTCGGCTTATACTCGAGTCACTCTCCCCCCCTGTGTCTCTCTAACCCCCCCGTGTGTCTCTAACCCCCCCGTGTGTCTCTAACCCCCCCGTGTGTCTCTAAACCCCTGGGTGTCTCTCTACCCCCCGTGTATCTTTCCCTCCCCCTCCTCAACCTAAACCCCCCTCAACCCCCCTTCTCTACCTAAACCCCCCTAAATACCTCCCCCCTCTCCCCTCACTTACCTGCTTTTGCTCCGGCCTCTGCTCCTTGACCCGGCGCCGGCGCGCATGTGATGTCACATGCGCGCCGCGTCATTAGCATATACCGGGTACCGGCGCCGGCTCATTTTTACGTCGTTCAGTCTCTTTTTACGTCCTTCCTTTTTTCAGCAGCCAATTTTTGTTCATGAAAAAAGGCAAAATATGCCTCAAATTAACTTGCAACCTCACTCTCAGGCTCCCTGGCTCTCCCCCTGTACTGTGTGTGAGCGTGTAAGTTATTTTTAGGCATACAGTGCCTTGCAAAAGTATTCACCCCCTTGGAATTTTTCATTTTTTGTTCCCTCACAACCTGGAATTAACATGGATTGTTTGATGATTTGCATAATTTAATTTAAAGAACATGCCCACAACTTTGAAGATGTTTTTTTTTTTTTTTATTGTCAAGCAGACAACAAATAGGACAAAATCAATGTGCAAAACAGAAAAAGTCAATGTGCATAACTATTAAGCCCCCTAAAGTCAATACTTTGTAGAGCCACCTTTTGCGGCAATCACAGCTCCAAGTCACTTTGGATAAGTCTCTATGAGCTTGCCACATCTTACCATTGGGATTTTACTCATGCCTCCTTGTAAAACTGCTCCAGCTCCTTCAAGTTGGATGATTTGCGCTTGTGAACAGCACTCTTTAAGTCTGGCCACAGATTTTCTATTGGATTGAGGTATGGTTTTTGACTAGGCCATCCGAATTCATTTACCTGTTTCCCCTTAACCCACTCAAGTGTTGCCTTTGCAGTGTGTTTGGGGTCATTGTCCTGCTGGAATGTGAACCTCCATTCTAGCCTCAAATCACGCACAAAGTGCTACAAGAATATCCCTGTATTTAGCACCATCCATCTTTCCCTCAACCAGTTTCCCAGTCCCGGCTGCTGAAAAACATCCCCACAGCATGATGCTGCCATCACCATGTTTCGCTGTGCGGATGGTGTTCTTTGGGTGGTGTGACGTGTTGAGTTTGCACCACATATAGCGTTTTCTTTGATGGCCAAAAAGTTAAATTTTAGTCTCATCAGACCAGAGCACCTTCATCCATTCATTTTGGGAGTCTCTCACAAGCTATTTCGCAAACTCAAATCGTGACATTTTGTTTTAAATGGCTTTCTTCTGGCCACTCTGCCTTAAAGCCAAACTCTATGAAGCATATGGCTTATTGTCGTCCTATGTACAGATACTCCAGTCTCCGTTGCAGCTCCTCCAGGGTTACCTTAGGTATCTGTGCTGCCTCTCTGATTAATACCCTCCTTGCCCGGTCCGTGAGTTTTGGTGGGCGCCCATCTCTTGTCAGGTTTGCTGTTGTGCCTTGTTTTTTCCATTTGGTTATGATAGATTTGATGGTGCTCCTGGGGATCATCAAAGATTTGCATATTTTTTTATAACCTAACCCTGACTTGTACATCTCAACAACATTGCCCTTTACTTGTTTGGAGAGTTCCTTGGTCTTCATGGCAGTGTTTGGTTAGTGGTGCCTCTTGCTTAGGTTTTGCAGCCTCTGGGGCCGTTCAAAAAAGGTGTGTTTATGTAATGATAGATCATGTGACACATAGATTTCACACAGGTGGACATAATTTCACTAATTATGCAGTCCTCCAGAGTCTGTATCCTCACATGCCGCTGTGTGCACACCAATCCATGTACTCTCTTTTGGATGTCAAATCAATCTTAATCCATTTGGTGACTGCTACTCAGAATCAGTTTTAACTGCATGTATTGGACAGACATTTAATTGATAACAATTATGATAATGATATGTTTGCTTCCTGGATTTACATGTTTCTTGCTTCCCTATATATCTTTAGTCATAACCAGATAGCTTACAGTGCTTTTGTATGTCAGTTATCTATGTGTGTTGGTTTCATGTGTGTGCATATAAGGGTGTGAATGTGTATATAATATTCAATTTACAGTGTTTCCTGAAAACCAGAGTCCAGCTGTCCAGGAAGGCCCACTACTGGCACTGGCTCGATCCACTTTTTCAGGGTCTGCTCCCATCCGGAATATGTAATGTGGGCTGGGGGCCTACCATCTGTTGAACGGGCTGCTCTGACCAGCGCTGCCATCCTCCGCTTAACCTTCATCCGGCAGTCATTATATTTGTGTTTTACAGACATCATATGCCTGTTTGCAACCCCTAATGCAGCAACCTCAATCCAGGCACATGTCTTCTGCCTAGGCCTTACTTCCCTTCCCCCATGTATGATGCTATAGCGGGCACAGATTCCACTAAGGAGGATGTCAATCTCCTCTGGGCTATAATTGGGGGCCCTGTACTTTGCCACAGCCTCTTGCCCTACCAACTGTGCTTGGGGTTCCTGGCCTCCCTGATCTCTCCCTGGGCCGGTCCCTCACCCCCACTACCTCCCCCCCTGGGATCAGACCCGTGACCTTCTGCCCCTACTCCTTTTGAGCCTACATCTGGGGGCACATCCCTCCCCCACTCCTGCACTCCTACATCTCTACCTACATCTCTACCTAGTATGGGTATTGGGGGGAGGGGGAGGTGCAGGTATTGGGTGGTGTAGGTGCACTGTGGCCTATCACTAGGTATAGGTACAGTAGATAAAAAAAGTCTACACACCCTGTTAAAATGTCAGGTTTCTGTGTTGTAAAAAAATGAGACAAAGATAAATCATTTCAGAACTTATTCCACCTTTAATGTGACCTATAAACTGTACAACTCAATTGAAAAACAAACTGAAATATTTTAGGTGGAGGGAAGAAAAATAATAAAGAAAAATAATGTGGTTGCCTAAGCCTGCACACCCTCTTATAACTGAGGATGTAGCTGTGTTCAGAATTAAGCAATCACATTCCAAATTGTGTTAAATAGAAGTCAGCATACACCTGCCATCATTTAAAGTGCCTCTGATTAACCAAAAATAAAGTTTAGCTGCTCTAGTTGGTCTTTCCCGAAATTTTCTAAGTCACGTCCCACAGCAAAAGCCATGGTCCACATAGAGCTTCCAAAGCATCAGAGGGATCTCATTGTTAAAAAGTATCAGTCAGGAGAAGGGTACAAAAGAATTTCCAAGGCATTAGATATACCATGGAACACAGTGAAGACAGTCATCATCAAGTGGAGAAAATATGGCACAACAGTGACATTACCAAGAACTGGAGCTCTCTCCAAAATTGATGAAAAGACGAGAAGAAAACTGGTCTGGGATGCTACCAAGAGGCCTACAGCAACATTTAAGAAGCTGCAGGAATATCTGGCAAGTACTGCCTGTGTGGTACATGTGACAACAATATCTCGTATTCTTCATATGTCTGGGCTATGGGGTAGAGTGGCAAGACGAAAGCCTTTTCTTACAAAGAAAAACATCCAAGCCAGGCTACATTTTGCAAAAAGACATCGGAAGTCTCCCAAAAGCATGTGGGAAAAGGTGTTATGGTCTGAAGAAACCAAGGTTGAACTTTTTGGCCATAATTCCGAAAGATATGTTTGGCGCAAAAACAACACTGCACATCACCAAAAGAACACCATACCCACAGTGAAGCATGGTGGTGGCAGCATCATGCTTTGGGGCTGTTTTTCTTCAGCTGGAACTGGGGCCTTAGTTAAGATAGAGGGAATTTCAGCATGACAACGACCCAAAGCATACATCCAAATCAACAAAGGAATGGCTTCACCAGAAGAAGATTAAAGTTTTGGAATGGCCCAGCCCAGACCTGACTCCGATTGAAAATCTGTGGGGTGATCTGAAGAGGGCTGTGCACAGGAGATGCCCTCGCAATCTGACAGATTTGGAGTGTTTTTGCAAAGAATAGTGGGCAAATCTTGCCAAGTCAAAATGTGCCATGCTGATAGACTCATACCTAAAAAGACAGAGTGCTGTAATAAAATCAAAAGGTGCTTCAACAAAGTATTAGTTTAAGGGTGTGCATACTTATGCAACCATATTATTTTATTTTTATATGTTTTCTTCCCTCTACCTAAAAGATTTCAGCTTGTTTTTCAATTGAGTTGTACAGTTTATTGGTCACCTTTAAGGTGGAAAAAGTTCTGAAATTATTTATCTTTGTCTCCTTTTTTTACAGCACAGAAACCTGACATTTGAACAGGGGTGTGTAGACTGTTTAATCCACTGCAGGTGTAGATATTAATTTATGTGTGTTAATTATGTGATATCACTAATTATGTTTGTTATACTGGAAAGTAAGTATTAATATATCTTAGTGGTTAAAATAGCAAAAACTCTCTCTCTTCAAAGCTCAGAAACCCACCAACGCCTAGACCTTTGTGTTCACTTGCTCAGTTACAGCACAGTCAATGACTTATGGTTCTCCGGTTCCTATTGGTTAATTGGCCTGTGACAGGATCGCTAATTACGGCCTTGCTTGATATTGGTGCGCTTCATCGGATCTGATACCTGGAAGTGTTACATATGAAAACAGGGTTTACAGTCTTGAGGCTTCTGCCCTTAAATTGCGCGCTTGTTCAATTGAATCGCTCTGTAATTGTAGCAAATTTCAAGGCCTGTATAATGTAATCTGTGGGCTTGCAATTGAATAAGGTCTCAAGTACAGCAAACTCAAGCCAAACCTTTCAAAGAAATGAATAGTTGCAGGACTTAAGATTAGCTCAAAGACATCTATTTTGATACCTTTGCTGTTATACCCTTAAAGACAAACCTTAATTCAGAAAAAAAATTATTACAATCATTAAAATATAAAATAAGTCTCTGTTCAAAGTATCCTGATTAAAATTCCAATGGAAAGAGCTGTGCATTAATAATTATGTGGTAGTGTTAGGTAATGAATACTAAATCATAAAGTGAATTCCACTTCAGGATCAGTTTGTCTCATCCATGCTCCATAAAGTTTTGATTTCTGGAACAAATACTCCTCTCCTGGATCCTTCTACCCACACCACTTCATAAAGAGGACATTTTAGAGCTGGAAAAGGTACAGAGAAGGGGTACACGACTAATAAGGGGAATGGAGGGGTTAGGTTATGAAGAAAGACAAACCAAAGTATTTCCTTTAGAAAAAAGGCATCTAAGAAGGTATATGATTACATTATATAAATACATCCAGGGTCAGTATAAAGCTTTGTCAAGGGAGCTTTTTGGGCCAAGATGTTTTCAACTGACAAAAGGACATCTTTTGAGGTTAGAAGTAAAATGATTCCACCTTAGAGATAGAAAAGGGTTCTTCACAGTAAGGGTGGTTAATCTTTGGAATTCTCTACCAAAGGAGGTGGTGACAGTGGATATGATAGATAACTTTAAAAAGGGACTGGATATATTTCTTATTAAAAAGGGGCATTCATGCATATCCTTGGTAAATCTGTCACTTCACCTCAGTCTCTCACGTGGCTTATTTTTCCAGCTAAACCTGTAGACTATATAGGGCTTCTTCAGCACTTATTTCATGTTCCACCAATTGTACTGCAGTACAGCCCGTAACTCCTTCAGGGCTAAATTCAACAGGGCTAAATTGTTTAGCCTAAGCCTCCCGTAAATTTCTTCAAGAACTTTATCACACCTTTACACATCTTTATCACACTATATGGGCTCTATGTTGAAATATTTACTGACATTCATTAACTTGCCTGGGGTTGCACTGGGAACTACTCTGTGTATGGGTTTTGACTCGCTAGTTAACACTTATCTGTAAGTGCTTGTAAGCCTACCTTTATGTAACAAACCCTATGGCTAAGTTAAAGTAACTTATTACATAAGTTAGCCGACAGGAACAATTTAATAGCTCAGTAAAAACTCCCACAGGACCAAGGCAGCCTCATGTGAATTTCTATGGGAGTCATATAATTGATGCCTACATTTGTAGACCCCTTCTGAATTGCTACCTTGCTGTGGTGAAGTGTTGTGTACCTCAATGAAGCTGTGAGCTATTCTATGTAATGTGATCAAAGATGGGCAGGTCATAGCACAGAGGTCAGATAATCACGGCCCACTGGAGAAGGAACTTGCAACCCACTGCAGTATCTTTGCAATGAAAACCTTTTGGGTAAGCAGAACCAGAAACAAGATGTGCCTGGCATGTTGTGATCCATAGGGCGACGGAGAGTCGGACATGACTGAATGACTAAACAACAAACTTGTAGAGCTATGTAAAAATTGGACATTGTCTGGTTTACAGAAAAAAAACTTTGGATGGAATTCCTTGACAGCACCCCGGAGGTTTGAAGGGAGATCTCTTTGGGGTTTTTAGCTGAAGTGAGATTGGGCATAACCTTCTACAAATGTTTTTTTTTTTACCCCAAAAGCACCTGGAAGTTCCCACTTCTCAAGTTGGCTGTACATTTATAGTGTTGATGGATAGTGCCTGCCTGTTCTCTTGAGCTTGCGGTCTCAAAGTTGATATCTTGGAAGTGATTTAAAGGCCCATTAATACATGCAGAATGTGACTGAGATCTAGAAGTGCATGAAAGCTCCTTTCAATTAGAGGCCTAAAATCATTGATTATCAATAATACTTGTGGATGCTTAACCGCTTCCTTGAAGTTGAAGACTGGAGCTTATTGTGGCTCAGATTGAGGTATTGAAGTAATGTGATATATGATAAGGTGGTTGAATCTATGTTAGAACTATAGCTGATGAGGCCATGATAATGGCAGGAGAATTGAAGCATCATTGATACTTAGAAAGAAGTTACATTTCTAACAAGTTTAGTATTACTAGAATTGGGAAGAATGTTTAGAAGCAGATATTTCTGCTTATTTAAGAAAACATTGGCCTGCTTTTAAGATCTGGTCAATAATAATTCAGCTGAAGGATAAAGTCTGGAATAATAGGCAACCTAAACAGATTTTCAGGATGAGCCATCTAGACTGTATTCCCTAGTTATATGCATATCATTTTATAAGTTTACCCAATATTGGTTACAAGAGTGTGCATCATGATTATAAACCGCTGAGAAATCTCATATAAAACTGCTGTGATACAATATTATGACAGTGAATGAAAGTTAACAGATGTAAGTAAGGATGACATACAACTGAATGGGATGATGTTAAAGTATAAGCAATCGAATCTGAGAGACTTTATTGCACCTTATAAATAAAGGGGGAAAAAAGCAAGCTCAACGCCATCTGCTACCTTATTTTCTCCTATAGATAGAGACAAAGAGATAACTCACAGTTACAAAAATATCCTTTACCTAAAATATCTCACCTACAGTCAGACATTAATGGCACCGATAAAGCTGAAGTATTCTAATTATTGAGGGTAGAAGATGAAGAGACTCTAAAAATTACAAATATTGAGAAATTATTTTCAGAATTCCAAAAATATTAGAGGAGTTAAAGCTAGGAGTAGCAAATAATACTACAATTCTATATTAAATCATACAAATGAATTAGAAAATAGATATAAAAAATTGTGGTCAGACCATCAAGCTTTGATATCAAAAGTTGTTCACTTGGAGGAAGAACTAAAAATATTGAAAAGAAAAAAAGAATAATTTCAGTGTAAAGTTCATTCAAGAAGGAATAATTTGAGAATAATAGATATTCCCAAAACGGTTCCAACAAGTGAATTACATGCTTATGTAACACATTTTTATTGAATATCTGGTTAAACCAAGTGTGAAGGGAGATAGTAAAATTAACACAATACATAGAATTCCCTTACCAAATAGTTTTCCCAGAGAAGATTCTAGTGATGTAATAACCAGACTTCATTTTTTTACCTACAAAGATAAAATATTAAAGTCATCAAAAGACAAAAACTATTTGAGTAACTGTATGAAAACCTTTTAATCTTGTCTGGTTTGTCAAGTAAACACACTACATAAGTGAAAGGAATTCAGAGAAGTGAAAAAAGCTGTAAGAAGAGAAAACATAGCATACAAATGTGTTTTCTCTGTTAAATGAATAGTTTTAAAAGATTAGCAAAAGGTGGTAATCAACTCAGTGTCGGTGGTAAAAAAAATTCTGAAAGAATGGTCAATTCAGTATAAATCTACTTTAAAATGCATTCCTGATAAATCAAACACACAATTACATGAGTGGAAAATAGCTTAAATCCCTATATAATGGGTAATAAAATGGTTTTTACATCCCTTTATATTGCCTAATAAAGTTGAAGGAAAACCTGTTCTTGACTTCAGCTGAAATGTTAGAGGCTGCTACTACCACCATTCTTTAGGGTAAGTTTAACAATGTTTATTTTTAGTAGCGTTCCATGAAAAAAAAATGTTTTCATACACTACTGACTGTCCTCTATCATATTCATTCATAATAGTGGAAACTTAAATATGCCTTTAAACTTAAAGATACATTTCCATATGACTGGAACCAAATGCTATTATCTCGTCTAAGGATTAATTTTACGTCTAATTTGAATATTTTTGTTAAAATAATCTTGATAATCCTTACAACCATGTGAACAACATTCTAATAAATTGGAGAAAGTTAAACCTTTCCTGGATTGGTGGGATAGCAGCCATAAAAATGTCTATTCTGCCTAAGATAATATACTTTTTTAGACGTATTCCATTAGGAATACCAAAATATACATTGAAAAAGTTCCAAGTTATATTAGATCAATATATTTATAAAGGTAAAACATCTTGAATTAAAAGGAATGTCAGTGACATTATCACATTTATTAACATTTTTATTATAGACAAAAATATGCATAAAATGCTAATTACCCCTTGATCATTAAAAATGTATTCAAATATATTAATACCAGTGTGAAGATTCCAGATAGGGGCACTATTCAGCTACAACACTTCCTGCCTTTGCGCCACAGGAATCCCTCTCTTATAGCTGGCAATCTCCGCAGAAGGAATGGGCCTCTCGTGACCGGCAGTCATATCAAGATCAATAGCATAACAGGAACACAGATTCAGCTTAGCAAAGTGATTTCTATCATAGCAAAATAATAACACCTTTCGTCTTAAATAAATTACACCATTCTCTGTGTATTCCAGAAAGCATGGTTTAATATGGACTTTTTTACAGCATTTCCAAACAGCAACTACACAAAAGGATTTTTTCTACAGTTTTCAGAACAAAGGATTTACATCACAGTGGGCTGAACCTATACAAACTCTCCGCCCAGATTAGTAGTAACCAATCACAGAAATAGGAGAGCCAATCTGGAGGCAGGGAAAACCATGGGCTTGGCTGGCCCCTCTTGGGGGTGGATCATTGGGCCGCACCCAAAGAGAATCAGAGTGGCAAACAGAACAAAGGGCCTGTACTTACCCCAACATCCTGCAGTGACATCTTGTGGACAAGAATTGGAATTACGTGTCCTTTTCTGCAACTATGCTTTAAAACATGACAGTATATTAGTTAAGGGCAAAGCGATCTTCACAACCTGGTCCACATAACAAATGTCCTGGCTGGGTAAGATCCACGCTATCAAAATGAACATACTACCTAAATTGATATATCTTTTTCATACAATCCCAGTGGCGATTAATATGAAAGATATGCAAACCCTTCAGAGGGCAACCTCCAGCATTATTTGGGTTCACAATAAGCCTAGTATAAACAAAACCACCATGGTAGCTTCTAAAAATAAAGGTGGTCAAGCGCCCTTCCAGACCTGCTTAAATATTTTAAAGCGTCTAAAATGGCCCAATTGACCTAGTGGTTCAATAAAGAACATCCACCGGTGTGGGTAGAAATCAAAAACCATACTCTTAATGAACAGAACATTCTAAATAGCCAGATGTTTTGGTTAAGCTTACATCATAAATTTAATAATTCTCTACTTCCCAGCAGTGTGACTCATCCTATAACTCTACGGACTCAAATGAATAAGAGGAAACCTTTGATTGAGGCAGGTTTATGACTGACTCCTTTATGGCTACCTCATAGAGACATAACATTTAATAAAAAAGCACAACTATCTTGGTGGATAGATAACTAACTAACTATTGCTGTAGACATACTGAGTGCACTTTAAAAGTGGTCACCCATGTCTTTTTGCGACCAGAATAATGTACTGATTAAAGAATGGTTCAACCTTGCTCAAATTAATTCAAATATTTATAGCACACTAAAAGCTAACAATTCAATTGGCAATAAAAACATCTCCATCATCTATCTGATAGATTGGGACACACCATCTAAGCTCCAACATCAGAACTCCTGTGAGGTAGAACTTAACACCACCTTAGATCATTTGCAATGGAACAAAATACATACAAATGCTGCAGAATCCTCCCTTAACTTAATTCTGAGAGAGAATGCTTACAAAACTAACGGTAGGTGTTACCTGACTCCTGCTAGACTGAAACTTTTAAATCCATCACTGGATGGACATTGTTGTAGAGATTGCAATTCTACCGGTACATTAAGACAAATACTTGGGACTGCCCCCAAAATGCTCATATTTGATCAGGAATATAGGACACTATAGAGAAATTATGGGGCACTAGGTTACCTTAGAATTCAGTGGAGGCCATGTTAGGTCTCCCTATCACTGGTCTCTCCAAGGAAGCTCAACTCCTTACCAATCAAGTTTTTTTAGCAGCTAGGAATGCATGGAGGTACAGAAATAAACATAACCACATTTACTCAATGTGCATAATCTCTACTGAACTAGATGATAACTACAAAAATGGGCTTCATGTTGGGACATGTGGAAAATTCAAATTGGTTGGTAGCAGAAGGGCAGTAACTCAAATACAGTCTTCAGAGACGATTTGATGCAAGGCTTAACCCCTCCCTTTCCCCACTTCCCTCTTCTTTTGGTTTAATCAAAACTAATATAATATAACATTTTCATAGTATATAAAATAAGTATATACTTATTCTACAGAAAAACCAAAAATATTGGGAAAAAATACAAACAAGTTTTTTTTCTTTATTGGGTTGTCATTTGTATACAATGCATGTTGGATTTGTATTGTTTTGTTAAACTAATAGTTATGTCTCTCATTCCCTTCACTAAAAACAATAAAAATATATATATATTGTTATTACTATTATTCTGATACACGTCGGGTATTAATATTCTTCCCTCTCAAAATGATAATTGGGAACAATGGAGGCTTAAAACTTTTTCTGATTTATATAAGGATGGTGTATATAAGACATTTGTACTAGTAGTCCAAGAAAATCATATTTCCAGAGATATTTTGTTACATTATAATTTAAAGGAAAAGAAAAGTCTAATCCTGAGTATTTCTTAACAGAACTTAGAAATTGTACCCATTTTGAAGAGTTGTGTAACGAGATGAAGAGAAAACAATCAATATCAAATTGTTTTGACTGAAAAAGGTAACACTCAAGGAATGCAAAAGTTGGAGAGAGATCAAAAGAGACAAATTTAAAATGTGTGTCTTTGAGAGAGGTATACTTCAAACTTATTCAGATTTGGTATATAATGCCCAAAAAAAATTAGCCAAAGTAGCTCCTCAAGATTATTAAGGACTAGCGACTTGCCCGTCAAAAAATGACGGTCAATAAAATAAAGTGTTGAAATGCTGTTTGTCACACAATGTGTGTGTACTGTGTGCCTCAAGTAACTAAATTCCGCAGAAAGCTACATTACATAAAATAAGAAAAACTAAAATCACCAAAAATAAAAAATGTACATTACAGAACAAAAAAAAAAAACCTAAGTCACAACAAATAAAAAAAGGAACATTACAGAAAATAACAAAATACATTACAATCCACCCTCACTACAATTTTTTTTTAAAAATTACACACCTGAAAAGGAATTACATTTAATACATACAAAACAATACATACATACTGTATAATACATACAATACAATTAAATACAATACAATTAAATACAATACACCCCTATCTAATATACATGCCACTATGTAATATACATCCCACTATGTAATATACATCCCACTATATAATGTAATATACATCCCACTATCTAATATACAATACTATCTAATAATACATCCCCCTATCTATCTAATATTCAAGACATGCTATCTCTATATATAGCAACCCTAATTCTAAGCTACAATAAAATAATTAAGACCACTTACCTTTGAGATGTTTCTTCAGATCAGCAACCTACGGTAAAAAAAGATTAAAAAATTAATACAACACGTTTACATGAAATAACTAAACATTCTAAACATTCGAAATATTCTAAATATTATACTCACCTTTACAGCATGTCCCGTTCCAGCATGTCACGTCCCAGCATGTCATGTCCTCCATGTTCCGTCGTCCATCTTTGCGTCTTGTCTGGCACTGCTCCTGTAAAAAAAAAACATTACATTAGTAAACATAAACCAAAGTTAAATAAACACAATCTATATTATACTTACCTTTCCGCGATGTCTCCGGCCTCCTCATCTTCTCCGGAAGCATCCGACGCTAATGACCTTCCTATGGAGTATTCCAGAATAAAATTGGCAATGGCGGCTTCTGATTGGCTGAAAAGGCTGTCTATCAAATTCAGCCAATGAGAAGACCCCATTTGTGAACCAATGAAAAAAGTATACACCCCAAAACACAACAGTGATTGGATAACACACCTGTCAATCTTTATTTGAACCAATCCTAAGGCTTTATTGCCATCAGCCAATCACAATGGAATATACCCCCACGTACTGATTAGTGAAAACATCTGCGCCTTCCAATTGGCTGTAATATTGATTGATATTAACAGTAGGCAATGAGAATGCGCAAATCCTTCCCTAATCAGTACATGAGGGTGTATTCCATTGTGATTGGCTATTGTCAGTGCAACCAATCAGAATGCGCAGAGGCTCCAACCAATCACCCTGTGGGGGTGTATTCCATTGTGATTTGCTGAAGGCATCTGCGCCTTGTGATTGGTTTAAATAAAGATTGACAGGTGCATTATCCAATCAGAGTGGTATTTTAAGGTGTATCCGTTTGTGATTGGTTCACACATTGGCGCCTCCTGATTGGGTGAATTTGATAGACAGCGTTTTCAACCAATCAGAAGGCGCCATTGCTTATTTTCTTCCGGAAAAGTCTCCTGGAGCCTCATTAGTGTCGGGGATGTCCGGGAGTGTGGATGTAAGTATATATATATATATATATATATATATTTTTTTTTTTTTTTTACAGGGCGTGGCAGAAGAGCATCCGAAGGAGGCCGGAGACATCGCGGGAAGGTAAGTAGAATGTAGATTATGTTTATTTTATTTTGATGTATGTGTATTAATGTTGTGTTTTTTTTAACAGGTGCCGCGCCGGAGAAGGATTAAAAGAATAAGGAGGGGACATGCCGGAAAGGTGAGTAGAATATTTAGAATGTATAGAATGTACAGAATGTTTATTTTAGAACTGGAAACGTGTCGCACTATTTTTTTTTTTTTTTTTTGGTGGCTAATCCCAATGGACATCTGCAAAGGTAAGTGGTCTTAATTATTTTATTTTAGCTTAGACTTAGATTACCGTATATACTTGAGTATAAACCGAGTTTTTCAGCCCTTTTTTTAAGGCAAAAAAGGCCCCCTCGGCTTATACTCGAGTCACTCTCTCCCCCGTGTCTCTCTAACCCCCCCGTGTCTCTCTAACCCCCCCGTGTCTCTAACACGCCCCGTGTGTCTCTAACCCCCCGTGTGTCTCTCTACCCCCCCGTGTGTCTCTTTCCCTCCCCCCTCCTCAACCTAAACCCCCCTCAACCCCCCCTCATCCACCTAAACCCCCCTAAATACCTCCCCCCTCTCCCCTCACTTACCTGCCTGTGCTCCGGCCTCCGCTCCTTGACCCGGCGCCGGCCGCATGTGACGTCACATGCGCGCTGGGTCAAGGAGCGGAGGCCGGAGCACAAGCAGGTAAGTGAGGGGAGAGGGGGGAGGTATTTAGGAGGGTTTAGATGGAGGATGGGGGTTGAGGGGGATTTAGGTTGAGGAGGGGAGTTGGGGTTGTGGGGGATTGAGGAGGAGGTTGAGGGGGGTTGAGGTTGAGGAGGTGGGTTGGGGTTGAGGGGTGTTGAGGTTGAGGAGGGGGGTTGAGGTTGAGGAGGGGGGTTGAGGTTGAGGAGGGAGGTTGAGGATAGGAGGATGAGGATGGGGGGTTGAGGAGGAAGGTTGAGGAGGTGTTTGAGGATGGGGGGTTGAGGAGGGGGGTTGAGGAGGGAGGTTGAGGATGAGGAGGGAGGATGAGAAGGGAGGTTGAGGATGAGGATGAGGAGGGAGGTTGGGGATTAGGAGGGAGGTTCAGGATGAGGAGGAGGGGATGAGGAGAGAGGATGAGGATGGGGGTTGAGGAGGGGGCTGAGGATGAGGATGGGGGTTGAGGAGGGAGGTTGAGGAAGGGGTTGAGGAATGGGGGGTTGAGGAGGGAGGTTGAGGATGAGGTGGGAGATTGGGGTATGGAGGGGGTTTGAGGTTGAGGAGGGGGTTGAGGATGGGGGGGTTGAGGATGAGTGGGTTGAGGATGAGGAGGAGGAGTTGAGGAGGAGGGGGGTTGAGGATGGGGGGTTGAGGAGAGAGAATGAGGATGGGGGGTTGAGGAGGGGGTTGAGGAAGGATGGGGGGGTTGAGGAGGGAGGATGAGGATGGGGGCTTGAGGAGGGGGTTGAGAATGGGGGGGTTAAGGAGGGAGGTTGAGGAGGGAGGTTGAGGAGGGGGTTGAGGATGGGGGGTTGAGGAGGGGGGGTTGAAGAGGGCAGTTGAGGATGAGGATGAGGGGTTGAGGAGGTTGAGGATGAGGAGGGAGGTTGAGGATGAGGAGGAGGGGTTGAGGAGGCGAGTTGATGATGGGGGTTGAGGAGAGAGGATGAGGACGGGGGGGTTGAAAAGGGGGTTGAGGATGAGGATGGGGGCTTGAGGAGGGGGATGAGGAGGGAGGTTGAGGAAGGGGGTTGAGGATAGGGGGTTGAGGAGGGTGGTTGAGGAGGAGAAGGGGTTGAGGTGGGGGGTTAAGGTTGAGGAGGGGGGTTGAGGAGAGGGGTAGAGGATGGGGGGGTTGAGGAGGGAGGATGAGGAGGGAGGTTAAGGAGGGGGAGGAGGGGTTGAGGAGGGGAGTTGATGATGGGGGTTGAGGAGAGAGGATGAGGATGGGGGGGTTGAAAAGGGGGTTGAGGATGAGGATGGGGGCTTGAGGAGGGGGTTGAGGAGGGAGGTTGAGGAAGGGGGTTGAGGATAGGGGGTTGAGGAGGGTGGTTGAGGAGGAGGAGGGGTTGAGGTGGGGGGTTGAGGTTGAGGAGGGGGGTTGAGGAGAGGGGTAGAGGATGGGTGGGTTGAGGAGGGAGGATGAGGAGGGAGGTTAAGGAGGGGGTTGAGGATGAGGAGGGAGGTTGAGGATGAGGAGGGAGGTTAAGGATGAGGAGGGAGGTTGAGAAGTGGGGTTGAGGAGGGTGATAAAGGAGGGGGAAAGAGACACAAGGAAGGGAGAGGTTGGAAGAGACACATGGGGGGGTTGAGGATGAGGGGGTTGAGGATGAGGAGGAGGAGTTGAGGAGGGGGGTTGAGGATGGGGGGTTGAGGAGAGAGGATGAGGATGGGGGGTTGAGGAGGGGGTTGAGGAAGGATGGGGGGGTTGAGGAGGTAGGATGAGGATGGGGGCTTGAGGAGGGGGTTGAGAATGGGGGGGTTGAGGAGGGAGGTTGAGGAGGGGGTTGAGGATGGGGGGTTGAGGAGGGGGGTTGAGGAGGGCGGTTGAGGTTGAGGATGAGGGGTTTAGGAGGGGGGTTGATGATGGGGGTTGAGGAGAGAGGATGTGGATGGGGGGGTTGAGGAGGTTGAGGATGAGGAGGGAGGTTGAGGATGAGGAGGAGGGGTTGAGGAGGGGAGTTGATGATGGGGGTTGAGGAGAGAGGATGAGGATGGAGGGGTTGAAAAGGGGGTTGAGGATGAGGATGGGGGCTTGAGGAGGGGGTTTAGGAGGGAGGTTGAGGAAGGGGGTTGAGGATAGGGGGTTGAGGAGGGTGGTTGAGGAGGAGGAGGGGTTGAGGTGGGGGCGTGAGGTTGAGGAGGGGAGTTGAGGAGAGGGGTAGAGGATGGGGGGTTGAGGAGGGAGGATGAGGAGGGAGGTTAAGGAGGGGGTTGAGGATGAGGAGGGAGATTGAGGATGAGGAGGGAGGTTGAGGATGATTAGAGAGGTTAAGGGTGAGGAGGGAGGTTGAGAAATGGGGTTGAGGAGGGTGATAAGGGAGGGGGAAAGAGACACAAGGAAGGGAGAGGTTGGAAGAGACACAGGGAAGGGAGAGGGGAGAAGAGACACGGAGAGAGAGGGGGACACAGGGCACAAGAGGGATACAGGGGGCAGCACATTTCCCACCCTCAGCTTATACTGATTTTCTCATTTTACCCAGTATTTTGTGGTAAAATGGGTGCCTTGGCTTATAGTAGAGTATATACGGTAGTTAATATATAGATAGTGACTTTAGGCTGTTTTATTTTCTGTAATTAGAGTGGTGGGGGTTAATAGGGGGTAGGTAGTGTAGATGTTAATAGGTTAGTGTAGAGGGTGTTTAGTTGATATTTAATGTTTTATTGGGGGTGGTATAGTGCACTATAGTGTTTATACTTAGTGTCATGATGGTCCTTGAGGACAATCATAGCACTTATGTGGTTAATGTAGTGTTGTAGCAGGCCCATAATGGTGTTAATATACCCTTATGGGACTGATGGGGTTAAATAGAGGCTTATGGGGGTCTGTATTGACCCCCATGAGTGACATGGTTAATGAAGGGCTTATGGGGGTCTGTATTGATCCCCATGAGTGACTGGCTTAATGAAGGGTTTATGAGGGACTCTATTGACCCCCCTGAGTGACAAGGTTAATGATGGGTTTATGGGGGTCTGTATTGACCCCCATGAGTGACAGGCTTAATAAAGGGCTTATGGGGGTCTATATTGACCCCCATGAGTGACAGGGTTAATGAGGGTTTTATGGGGGTCTGTATTGACCCCCATGATTGACAGGGTGACAGTGTATATTTTTTTTCCTTTTACAACGGGTCCTTTAAGGACCTTTACGGTCCTTTAAGGACCTGTAACGCGTGAATTTTGAATTTTGATTGCAGCGGGGGTCCCCGATCTCGTGCAATTGGGACTCCCACTGCGATGGTTAATGTGGGGTTAATGCAGGGCTCGGAGCTTATCTCGGATCCTCTGCGGTTAATGTGGGTTTCCGAGCTTATCTCGGATCCCTTCTTGGGTAAGTTGTAGGTGGCTGGGCGGTCCTGGGTCTTTGAGCCTCATTTTCATTTTTTTCGACGGCCATTTTTTCTCTCGCTTAGGGGATTTTCGTGTGTCTGAACTCGGGAATTTGGACTTAAATGGAGGTGTAAATTCACTTTCAGAGGGTGCCCCCCCTTGCTATGGGTAAGCTTTTTATGTAGTTTGTGTGAGTATTTGGTGTTTTTTCACAGTTTTTAGTTGCGCGCGGGTCGGCGTGTGGGTGTTTGTTACGTTAAGGTTGGTTCCGAGTACAATACAAGTAAATAAAATAAAATACACCTCTATCTAATACACATGCCACTATCTAATATACATGCCACTATCTAATATACATGCCACTATGTAATATACATGCCACTATCTAATATACATGCCACTAGTGATGTCGCAAACATCAAATTTTTGGTTCGCGAACCGCAGACGCGAATTCCATCAAATGTTTGCGAAAGGACGAACATCGGTGAACCGCCTTAGACTTCAATGGGCAGACGACTTTCAAAACCCACAGGGACTCTTTCTGGCCACAATAGTGATGGGAAAGTTTTTTCAAGGGGACTAATACCTGGACTGTGGCATGCCGGAGGGGGGTCCATGGCAAAACTCCCACGGAAAATTACATAGTTGATGCAGAGTCTGGTTTTAAGCCATAAAGGGCATAAATTACCTAACATTCCTAAATTGTTTGGAATAACATGCTTTAAAACATCAAGTATGATGTTGTATTCATCAGGTAGTGTAAGGGCTACACCCGCTTCACAGTAACAGACCAATCTCCACGTCTAATGCACCTCAAACAACCGCAAACAGTCCCTTTGCACAACCGCAAACTCCCCATTTGCACAAGGTTGGATACCAAGCTAGCCATGTCCCGTTCCTTGTCCTCACTGATGTCATTGAAGGTCTCTTCCTCCACCCAGCCACCAAGGGTCCCCGAAAGATGACAACAAGCCCCCTGGGATGCCTGCTGTGTTTGGTCTTCCACCTCCTCATAGCCACCTTCCTCCTCTGACTCCTCTTCTTCAGACTCCTCTCTCTGCGTTGCCTCTGTCTGCATTATTATAAGGTGTGTACTGTTAAGTAGTACTATTCCTATCGGTTTAATCCCTGTTACGTCCACTATTAGGAGGGGCACTATTTTTGGAACAGGGAGATGGAAAATCATGCTTGGTCGGACCTCCTACTTCTAATTTGGGGCACTGCACGTTCAATCTAAGGTGCCACCAGATAGGAGTGGTGTATTAAGTAGTACTACTCATTCCTATCAGTTTAATACCTGTTACGTTACCTATCAGGGGACGTGTATATAGCATGGATTTTTGGAACAGGGAGATGGAAAAAGATGCCTGGTCTGACCTCCTACTTCTAATTTGGGGCACTGCACGTGCAATCTAAGGTGCCACCAGATAGGAGTGGTGTATTAAGTAGTACTACTCATTCCTTCAGTGTAATACCTGTTACGTCCCCTATCAGGGGACGTGTATATGGCATGGATTTTTGGAACAGGGAGATGGAAAAAGATGCTTGGTCGGACCTCTTACTTCGAATTTGGGGCACTGCACGTGCAATCTAAGGTGCCACCAGATAGGAGTGGTGTATTAAGTTGTACTACTCATTCCTATCAGTTTAATACCTGTTACGTTACCTATCAGGGGACGTGTATATGGCATGGATTTTTGGAACAGGGAGATGGAAAAAGATCCTTGGTCGGACCTCCTACTTCGAATTTGGGGCACTGCACGTGCAATCTAAGGTGCCACCAAATAAGAGTAGTGTATTAGGTTGTACTACTCATTGCTATCAGTTTATACCTGTTACGTTACCTATCAGGAGACGTGTATATGGCATGGATTTTAGGAATAGGCAGATGGAAAAAGATGCTTGGTCGGACCTCCTACTTCGAATTTGGGGCACTGCACGTGCAATCTAAGGTGCCACCATATAGGAGTGGTGTATTAAGTTGTACTACTCATTCCTATCAGTTTAATACCTGTTACGTTACCTATCAGGTGACGTGTATATGGCATGGATTTTTGGAACCGGGAGATGGAAAAAGATGCTTGGTCGCACCTCCTACTTCGAATTTGGGGCACTGCATGTGCAATCTATGGTGCCACCTGATAGGTGTGGTGTATTAAGTTGTACTACTCATTCCTAACAGTTTAATACCTGTTACGTCACCTATCAGGGGACGTGTATATGGCATGGATTTTTGGAACAGGGAGATGGAAAAAGATGCTTGGTCGGACCTCCTACTTCTAATTTGGGGCACTGCACGTGCAATCAAAGGTGCCACCAGAAAGGAGTGGTGTATTAAGTTGTACTACTCATTCCTATCAGTTTAATACCTGTTACGTCACCTATCAGGGGACGTGTATATGGCATTGATTTTTGGAACAGGGAGATGGAAAAAGATGCTTGGTCGGACCTCCTACTTCTAATTTGGGGCACTGCACGTGCAATCTAAGGTGCCACTAGATAAGAGTGGTGTATTAGGTTATACTACTCATTCCTATCAGTTTAATACCTGTTACGTTACCTATCAGGAGACGTGCATATGGCATGGATTTTTGGAACAGGCAGAAGGAAAAAGATGCTTGGTCGGACCTCCTACTTCGAATTTGGGGCACTGCACATGCAATCTAAGGTGCCACCATATAGGAGTGGTGTATTAAGTTGTACTACTCATTCCTATCAGTTTAATACCTGTTACGTTACCTATCAGGGGACGTGTATATGGCATGGATTTTTGGAACAGGGAGATGGAAAAGGATGCTTGGTCGGACTTCCTACTTCTAATTTGGGGCACTGCACGTGCAATCTAAGGTGCCACCAGATAGGAGAGGTGTATTAAGTTGTACTACTCATTCCTCTTAGTTTAATACTTGTTACATTACCTATCAGTGGACGTGTATATGGAATGGATTTTTGGAACAGGGAAATCGAAGAAAGTGCTTGGTCGGACCTCCTACTTCGAATTTGGAGCACTGCACATGCAATCTAAGGTGCCACCTGATAGGAGTGGTGTATTAAGTTGTATTACTCATTCCTATCAGTTTAATACCTGTTACGTTACCTATCAGGGGACGTGTATATGGCATAGATTTTTGGAACAGGGAGATGGAAAAAGATGCTTGGTCGGACCTCCTACTTCTAATTTGGGGCACTGCACGTGCAATCTAAGGTGCCACCAGATAGGAGAGGTGTATTAAGTTGTACTACTCATTCCTCTTAGTTTAATACCTGTTACGTTACCTATCAGGGGACGTGTATATGGCATGGATTTTTGGAACAGGGAGATCGAAGAAGATGCTTGGTCGGACCTCCTACTTCGAATTTGGGGCACTGCACGTGCAATCTGAGGTACCACCAGATAGGAGTGGTGTATTAAGTTGTACTACTCATTCCTATCAGTTTAATACCTGTTACGTTACCTATCAGGGGACGTGTATATGGCATGGATTTTTGGAACAGGGAGATGGAAAAAGATCCTTGGTCGGACCTCCTACTTCGAATTTGGGGCACTGCACGTGCAATCTAAGGTGCCACCAAATAAGAGTAGTGTATTAGGTTGTACTACTCATTGCTATCAGTTTATACCTGTTACGTTACCTATCAGGAGACGTGTATATGGCATGGATTTTAGGAATAGGCAGATGGAAAAAGATGCTTGGTCGGACCTCCTACTTCGAATTTGGGGCACTGTACGTGCAATCTAAGGTGCCACCATATAGGAGTGGTGTATTAAGTTGTACTACTCATTCCTATCAGTTTAATACCTGTTACGTTACCTATCAGGGGACGTGTATATGGCATGGATTTTTGGAACAGGGAGATGGAAAAAAGATGCTTGGTCGGACCTCTTACTTCGAATTTGGGGCACTGCACGTGCAATCTAAGGTGCCACCAGATAGGAGTGGTGTATTAAGTTGTACTACTCATTCCTATCAGTTTAATACCTGTTAAGTTACCTATCAGGTGACGTGTATATGGCATGGATTTTTGGAACCGGGAGATGGAAAAAGATGCTTGGTCGCACCTCCTACTTCGAATTTGGGGCACTGCATGTGCAATCTATGGTGCCACCTGATAGGTGTGGTGTATTAAGTTGTACTACTCATTCCTAACAGTTTAATACCTGTTACGTCACCTATCAGGGGACGTGTATATGGCATGGATTTTTGGAACAGGGAGATGGAAAAAGATGCTTGGTCGGACCTCCTACTTCTAATTTGGGGCACTGCACGTGCAATCAAAGGTGCCACCAGAAAGGAGTGGTGTATTAAGTTGTACTACTCATTCCTATCAGTTTAATACCTGTTACGTCACCTATCAGGGGACGTGTATATGGCATTGATTTTTGGAACAGGGAGATGGAAAAAGATGCTTGGTCGGACCTCCTACTTCTAATTTGGGGCACTGCACGTGCAATCTAAGGTGCCACTAGATAAGAGTGGTGTATTAGGTTATACTACTCATTCCTATCAGTTTAATACCTGTTACGTTACCTATCAGGAGACGTGCATATGGCATGGATTTTTGGAACAGGCAGAAGGAAAAAGATGCTTGGTCGGACCTCCTACTTCGAATTTGGGGCACTGCACGTGCAATCTAAGGTGCCATCATATAGGAGTGGTGTATTAAGTTGTACTACTCATTCCTATCAGTTTAATACCTGTTACGTTACCTATCAGGGGACGTGTATATGGCATGGATTTTTGGAACAGGGAGATGGAAAAGGATGCTTGGTCGGACTTCCTACTTCTAATTTGGGGCACTGCACGTGCAATCTAAGGTGCCACCAGATAGGAGAGGTGTATTAAGTTGTACTACTCATTCCTCTTAGTTTAATACTTGTTACATTACCTATCAGTGGACGTGTATATGGAATGGATTTTTGGAACAGGGAAATCGAAGAAAGTGCTTGGTCGGACCTCCTACTTCGAATTTGGAGCACTGCACATGCAATCTAAGGTGCCACCTGATAGGAGTGGTGTATTAAGCTGTATTACTCATTCCTATCAGTTTAATACCTGTTACGTTACCTATCAGGGGACGTGTATATGGCATAGATTTTTGGAACAGGGAGATGGAAAAAGATGCTTGGTCGGACCTCCTACTTCTAATTTGGGGCACTGCACGTGCAATCTAAGGTGCCACCAGATAGGAGAGGTGTATTAAGTTGTACTACTCATTCCTCTTAGTTTAATACCTGTTACGTTACCTATCAGGGGACGTGTATATGGCATGGATTTTTGGAACAGGGAGATCGAAGAAAGTGCTTGGTCGGACCTCCTACTTCGAATTTGGGGCACTGCACGTGCAATCTAAGGTGCCACCTGATAGGAGTGGTGTATTAAGTTGTACTACTCATTCCTATCAGTTTAATACCTGTTACGTTATCTATCAGAGGACGTGTATATAGCATGGATTTTTGGAACAGGGAGATGGAAAAAGATGCTTGGTCGGACCTCCTACTTCGAATTTGGGGCACTGCACGTGCAATCTAAGGTGCCACCAGATAGAAGTGGTGTATTAAGTTGAACTACTCATTCCTGTCAGTTTAATACCTGTTACGTTACCTATCAGGAGACGTGTATATGGCATGGATTTTTGGAACGGGCAGATGGAAAAAGATGCTTGGTCGGACCTCCTACTTCGAATTTGGGGCACTGCACGTGCAATCTGAGGTGCCACCAGATAGGAGTGGTGTATTAAGTTGTACTACTCATTCCTATCAGTTTAATACCTGTTACGTTACCTATCAGGGGACGTGTATATGGCATGGATTTTTGGAACAGGGAGATGGAAAAAGATCCTTGGTCGGACCTCCTACTTCGAATTTGGGGCACTGCACGTGCAATCTAAGGTGCCACCAAATAAGAGTAGTGTATTAGGTTGTACTACTCATTGCTATCAGTTTATACCTGTTACGTTACCTATCAGGAGACGTGTATATGGCATGGATTTTAGGAATAGGCAGATGGAAAAAGATGCTTGGTCGGACCTCCTACTTCGAATTTGGGGCACTGTACGTGCAATCTAAGGTGCCACCATATAGGAGTGGTGTATTAAGTTTTACTACTCATTCCTATCAGTTTAATACCTGTTACGTTACCTATCAGGGGACGTGTATATGGCATGGATTTTTGGAACAGGGAGATGGAAAAAGATGTTTGGTCGGACCTCCTACTTCGAATTTGGGGCACTGCACGTGCAATCTAAGGTGCCACCTGATAGGAGTGGTGTATTAAGTTGTACTACTCATTCCTCACAGTTTAATACCTGTTATGTCACCTATCAGGGGACGTGTATATGGCATGGATTTTTGGAACAGGGAGATGGAAAAAGATGCTTGGTCGGACCTCCTACTTCTAATTTGGGGCACTGCACGTGCAATCTAAGGTGCCACCAGATAGGAGTGGTGTATTAAGTTGTACTACTCATTCCTATCAGTTTAATACCTGTTACGTTACCTATCAGGGGACGTGTATATGGCATGGATTTTTGGAACAGGGAGATGGAAAAAGATGCTTGGTCAGACCTCCTACTTCGAATTTGGGGCACTGCACGTGCAATCTACGGTGCCACCAGATAGGAGTGGTGTATTACGTTTTTGTACTACTCATTCCTAACAGTTTAATACCTGTTAAGTCACCTATCAGGGGACGTGTATATGGCATGGATTTTTGGAACAGGGAGATGGAAAAAGATGCTTGGTCGGACCTCCTACTTCGAATTTGGGGCACTGCACGTGCAATTCTGAGGTGCCACCAGATAGGAGTGGTGTATTAAGTTGTATTACTCATTCCTATCAGTTTAATACCTGTTACGTTACCTATCAGGGGACGTGTATATGGCATAGATTTTTGGAACAGGGAGATGGAAAAAGATGCTTGGTCGGACCTCCTACTTCTAATTTGGGGCACTGCACGTGCAATCTAAGGTGCCACCAGATAGGAGAGGTGTATTAAGTTGTACTACTCATTCCTCTTAGTTTAATACCTGTTACGTTACCTATCAGGGGACGTGTATATGGCATGGATTTTTGGAACAGGGAGATCGAAGAAAGTGCTTGGTCGGACCTCCTACTTCGAATTTGGGGCACTGCACGTTCAATCTAAGGTGCCACCTGATAGGAGTGGTTTATTAAGTTGTACTACTCATTCCTAACAGTTTAATACCTGTTACGTCACCTATCAGGGGACGTGTATATGGCATGGATTTTTGGAACAGGGAGATGGAAAAAGATGCTTGGTCGGACCTCCTACTTCTAATTTGGGGCAATGCACGTGCAATCAAAGGTGCCATCAGAAAGGAGTGGTGTATTAAGTAGTACTACTAGTTCCTATCAGTGTAATACCTGTTACGTCACCTATCAGGGGACGTGTATGTGGCATGGATTTTTGGAACAGGGAGATGGAAAAAGATACTTGGTCGGACCTCCTACTTCTAATTTGGGGCACTGCACGTGCAATCTAAGGTGCCAACAGATCGAGTGGTGTATTAAGTTGTACTACTCTTTCCTATCAGTTTAATATCTGTTACGTTACCTATCAGGGGACGTGTATATGGCATGGATTTTTGGAACAGGGAGATGGAAAAAGATGCTTGGTCGGACCTCTTACTTCGAATTTGGGGCACTGCACGTGCAATCTAAGGTGCCACCAGATAGGAGTGGTGTATTAAGTTGTACTACTCATTCCTATCAGTTTAATACCTGTTACATTACCTATCAGGGGACGTGTATATGGCATGGATTTTTGGAACAGGGAGATGGAAAAAGATGCTTGGTCGGACCTCCTACTTCTAATTTGGGGCACTGCACGTGCAAACAAAGGTGCCACCAGAAAGGAGTGGTGTATTAAGTTGTACTACTCATTCCTATCAGTTTAATACCTGTTACGTCACCTATCAGGGGACGTGTATATGGCATGGATTTTTGGAACAGGGAGATGGAAAAAGATGCTTGGTCGGACCTCCTACTTCTAATTTGGGGCACTGCACGTGCAATCTAAGGTGCCACTAGATAAGAGTGGTGTATTAGGTTATACTACTCATTCCTATCAGTTTAATACCTGTTACGTTACCTATCAGGAGACGTGCATATGGCATGGATTTTTGGAACAGGCAGAAGGAAAAAGATGCTTGGTCGGACCTCCTACTTCGAATTTGGGGCACTGCACGTGCAATCTAAGGTGCCACCATATAGGAGTGGTGTATTAAGTTGTACTACTCATTCCTATCAGTTTAATACCTGTTACGTTACCTATCAGGGGACGTGTATATGGCATGGATTTTTGGAACAGGGAGATGGAAAAAGATGCTTGGTCGGACCTCCTACTTCTAATTTGGGGCACTGCACGTGCAATCTAAGGTGCCACCAGATAGGAGAGGTGTATTAAGTTGTACTACTCATTCCTCTTAGTTTAATACTTGTTACATTACCTATCAGTGGACGTGTATATGGCATGGATTTTTGGAACAGGGAAATCGAAGAAAGTGCTTGGTCGGACCTCCTACTTCGAATTTGGAGCACTGCACATGCAATCTAAGGTGCCACCTGATAGGAGTGGTGTATTAAGTTGTACTACTCATTCCTATCAGTTTAATACCTGTTACGTCACCTATCAGGGGACGTGTATATGGCATGGATTTTTGGAACAGGGAGATGGAAAAAGATGCTTGGTCGGACCTCCTACTTCTAATTTGGGGCACTGCACGTGCAATCAAAGGTGCCATCAGAAAGGAGTGGTGTATTAAGTAGTACTACTAGTTCCTATCAGTGTAATACCTGTTACGTCACCTATCAGGGGACGTGTATATGGCATGGATTTTTGGAACAGGGAGATGGAAAAAGATACTTGGTCGGACCTCCTACTTCTAATTTGGGGCACTGCACGTGCAATCTAAGGTGCCAACAGATCGAGTGGTGTATTAAGTTGTACTACTCATTCCTATCAGTTTAATACCTGTTACGATACCTATCAGGGGACGTGTATATGGCATGGATTTTTGGAACAGGGAGATGGAAAAAGATGCTTGGTCGGACCTCCTACTTCTAATTTGGGGCACTGCACGTGCAATCTAAGGTGCCACCAGATAGGAGTGGTGTATTAAGTTGTACTACTCATTCCTATCAGTTTAATACCTGTTACGTTACCTATCAGAGGACGTGTATATAGCATGGATTTTTGGAACAGGGAGATGGAAAAAGATGCTTGGTCAGACCTCCTACTTCGAATTTGGGGCACTGCACGTGCAATCTACGGTGCCACCAGATAGGAGTGGTGTATTAAGTTGTACTACTCATTCCTCTTAGTTTAATACCTGTTACGTTACCTATCAGGGGACGTGTATATGGCATGGATTTTTGGAACAGGGAGATCGAAGAAAGTGCTTGGTCGGACCTCCTACTTCTAATTTGGGGCACTGCACGTGCAATCTAAGGTGCCACCAGAAAGGAGTGGTGTATTAAGTTGTACTACTCATTCCTATCAGTTTAATACCTGTTACGTTATCTATCAGAGGACGTGTATATAGCATGGATTTTTGGAACAGGGAGATGGAAAAAGATGCTTGGTCGGACCTCCTACTTCGAATTTGGGGCACTGCACGTGCAATCTAAGGTGCCACCAGATAGAAGTGGTGTATTAAGTTGAACTACTCATTCCTGTCAGTTTAATACCTGTTACGTTACCTATCAGGAGACGTGTATATGGAATGGATTTTTGGAACGGGCAGATGGAAAAAGATGCTTGGTCGGACCTCCTACTTCGAATTTGGGGCACTGCACGTGCAATCTGAGGTGCCACCAGATAGGAGTGGTGTATTAAGTTGTACTACTCATTCCTATCAGTTTAATACCTGTTACATTACCTATCAGGGGACGTGTATATGGCATGGATTTTTGGAACAGGGAGATGGAAAAAGATCCTTGGTCGGACCTCCTACTTCGAATTTGGGGCACTGCACGTGCAATCTAAGGTGCCACCAGATAAGAGTAGTGTATTAGGTTGTACTACTCATTCCTATCAGTTTAATACCTGTTACGTTACCTATCAGGAGATGTGTATATGGCATGGATTTTAGGAATAGGCAGATGGAAAAAGATGCTTGGTCGGACCTCCTACTTCGAATTTGGGGCACTGTACGTGCAATCTAAGGTGCCACCATATAGGAGTGGTGTATTAAGTTTTACTACTCATTCCTATCAGTTTAATACCTGTTACGTTACCTATCAGGGGACGTGTATATGGCATGGATTTTTGGAACAGGGAGATGGAAAAAGATGTTTGGTCGGACCTCCTACTTCGAATTTGGGGCACTACACGTGCAATCTAAGGTGCCACCTGATAGGAGTGGTGTATTAAGTTGTACTACTCATTCCTCACAGTTTAATACCTGTTATGTCACCTATCAGGGGACGTGTATATGGCATGGATTTTTGGAACAGGGAGATGGAAAAAGATGCTTGGTCGGACCTCCTACTTCTAATTTGGGGCACTGCACGTGCAATCTAAGGTGCCACCAGATAGGAGTGGTGTATTAAGTTGTACTACTCATTCCTATCAGTTTAATACCTGTTACGTTACCTATCAGAGGACGTGTATATGGCATGGATTTTTGGAACAGGGAGATGGAAAAAGATGCTTGGTCAGACCTCCTACTTCGAATTTGGGGCACTGCACGTGCAATCTACGGTGCCACCAGATAGGAGTGGTGTATTAAGTTGTACTACTCATTCCTATCAGTGTATTACCTGTTAAGTCACCTATCAGGGGACGTGTATATGGCATGGATTTTTGGAACAGGGAGATGGAAAAAGATGCTTGGTCGGACCTCCTACTTCGAATTTGGGGCACTGCACGTGCAATTCTGAGGTGCCACCAGATAGGAGTGGTGTATTAAGTTGTATTACTCATTCCTATCAGTTTAATACCTGTTACGTTACCTATCAGGGGACGTGTATATGGCATGGATTTTTGGAACAGGGAGATGGAAAAAGATGCTTGGTCGGACCTCCTACTTCTAATTTGGGGCACTGCACGTGCAATCTAAGGTGCCACCAGATAGGAGAGGTGTATTAAGTTGTACTACTCATTCCTCTTAGTTTAATACCTGTTACGTTACCTATCAGGGGACGTGTATATGGCATGGATTTTTGGAACAGGGAGATCGAAGAAAGTGCTTGGTCGGACCTCCTACTTCTAATTTGGGGCACTGCACGTGCAATCTAAGGTGCCACCTGATAGGAGTGGTGTATTAAGTTGTACTACTCATTCCTCACAGTTTAATACCTGTTAAGTCACCTATCAGGGGACGTGTATATGGCATGGATTTTTGGAACAGGGAGATGGAAAAAGATGCTTGGTCGGACCTCCTACTTCTAATTTGGGGCAATGCACGTGCAATCAAAGGTGCAATCAGAAAGGAGTGGTGTATTAAGTAGTACTACTAGTTCCTATCAGTGTAATACCTGTTACGTCACCTATCAGGGGACGTGTATGTGGCATGGATTTTTGGAACAGGGAGATGGAAAAAGATACTTGGTCGGACCTCCTACTTCTAATTTGGGGCACTGCACGTGCAATCTAAGGTGCCAACAGATCGAGTGGTGTATTAAGTTGTACTACTCTTTCCTATCAGTTTAATACCTGTTACGTTACCTATCAGGGGACGTGTATATGGCATGGATTTTTGGAACAGGGAGATGGAAAAAGATGCTTGGTCGGACCTCTTACTTCGAATTTGGGGCACTGCACGTGCAATCTAAGGTGCCACCAGATAGGAGTGGTGTATTAAGTTGTACTACTCATTCCTATCAGTTTAATACCTGTTACATTACCTATCAGGGGACGTGTATATGGCATGGATTTTTGGAACAGGGAGATGGAAAAAGATGCTTGGTCGGACCTCCTACTTCTAATTTGGGGCACTGCACGTGCAAACAAAGGTGCCACCAGAAAGGAGTGGTGTATTAAGTTGTACTACTCATTCCTATCAGTTTAATACCTGTTACGTCACCTATCAGGGGACGTGTATATGGCATGGATTTTTGGAACAGGGAGATGGAAAAAGATGCTTGGTCGGACCTCCTACTTCTAATTTGGGGCACTGCACGTGCAATCTAAGGTGCCACTAGATAAGAGTGGTGTATTAGGTTATACTACTCATTCCTATCAGTTTAATACCTGTTACGTTACCTATCAGGAGACGTGCATATGGCATGGATTTTTGGAACAGGCAGAAGGAAAAAGATGCTTGGTCGGACCTCCTACTTCGAATTTGGGGCACTGCACGTGCAATCTAAGGTGCCACCATATAGGAGTGGTGTATTAAGTTGTACTACTCATTCCTATCAGTTTAATACCTGTTACGTTACCTATCAGGGGACGTGTATATGGCATGGATTTTTGGAACAGGGTGATGGAAAAAGATGCTTGGTCGGACCTCCTACTTCGAATTTGGGGCACTGCACGTGCAATCTAAGGTGCCACCAGATAGGAGAGGTGTATTAAGTTGTACTACTCATTCCTCTTAGTTTAATACTTGTTACATTACCTATCAGTGGACGTGTATATGGCATGGATTTTTGGAACAGGGAAATCGAAGAAAGTGCTTGGTCGGACCTCCTACTTCGAATTTGGAGCACTGCACATGCAATCTAAGGTGCCACCTGATAGGAGTGGTGTATTAAGTTGTACTACTCATTCCTATCAGTTTAATACCTGTTACGTCACCTATCAGGGGACGTGTATATGGCATGGATTTTTGGAACAGGGAGATGGAAAAAGATGCTTGGTCGGACCTCCTACTTCTAATTTGGGGCACTGCACGTGCAATCAAAGGTGCCATCAGAAAGGAGTGGTGTATTAAGTAGTACTACTAGTTCCTATCAGTGTAATACCTGTTACGTCACCTATCAGGGGACGTGTATATGGCATGGATTTTTGGAACAGGGAGATGGAAAAAGATACTTGGTCGGACCTCCTACTTCAAATTTGGGGCACTGCACGTGCAATCTAAGGTGCCAACAGATCGAGTGGTGTATTAAGTTGTACTACTCTTTCCTCTCAGTTTAATACCTGTTACGTTACCTATCAGGGGACGTGTATATGGCATGATTTTTGGAACAGGGAGATGGAAAAAGATGCTTGGTCGGACCTCCTACTTCTAATTTGGGGCACTGCACGTGCAATCTAAGGTGCCACCAGATAGGAGTGGTGTATTAAGTTGTACTACTCATTCCTATCAGTTTAATACCTGTTACGTTATCTATCAGAGGAC
Source organism: Discoglossus pictus (assembly GCA_027410445.1). Lineage (NCBI taxonomy): Eukaryota > Metazoa > Chordata > Amphibia > Anura > Alytidae > Discoglossus > Discoglossus pictus. The sequence continues at coordinate 272,309,057 of CM050165.1, read as the reverse complement.
GTGTATATAGCATGGATTTTTGGAACAGGGAGATGGAAAAAGATGCTTGGTCGGACCTCCTACTTCGAATTTGGGGCACTGCACGTGCAATCTACGGTGCCACCAGATAGGAGTGGTGTATTAAGTTGTACTACTCATTCCTCTTAGTTTAATACCTGTTACGTTACCTATCAGGGGACGTGTATATGGCATGGATTTTTGGAACAGGGAGATCGAAGAAAGTGCTTGGTCGGACCTCCTACTTCTAATTTGGGGCACTGCACGTGCAATCTAAGGTGCCACCAGATAGGAGTGGTGTATTAAGTTGTACTACTCATTCCTATCAGTTTAATACCTGTTACGTTATCTATCAGAGGACGTGTATATAGCATGGATTTTTGGAACAGGGAGATGGAAAAAGATGCTTGGTCGGACCTCCTACTTCGAATTTGGGGCACTGCACGTGCAATCTAAGGTGCCACCAGATAGAAGTGGTGTATTAAGTTGAACTACTCATTCCTGTCAGTTTAATACCTGTTACGTTACCTATCAGGAGACGTGTATATGGCATGGATTTTTGGAACGGGCAGATGGAAAAAGATGCTTGGTCGGACCTCCTACTTCGAATTTGGGGCACTGCACGTGCAATCTGAGGTGCCACCAGATAGGAGTGGTGTATTAAGTTGTACTACTCATTCCTATCAGTTTAATACCTGTTACGTCACCTATCAGGGGACGTGTATATGGCATGGATTTTTGGAACAGGGAGATGGAAAAAGATCCTTGGTCGGACCTCCTACTTCGAATTTGGGGCACTGCACGTGCAATCTAAGGTGCCACCAAATAAGAGTAGTGTATTAGGTTGTACTACTCATTGCTATCAGTTTATACCTGTTACGTTACCTATCAGGAGACGTGTATATGGCATGGATTTTAGGAATAGGCAGATGGAAAAAGATGCTTGGTCGGACCTCCTACTTCGAATTTGGGGCACTGTACGTGCAATCTAAGGTGCCACCATATAGGAGTGGTGTATTAAGTTGTACTACTCATTCCTATCAGTTTAATACCTGTTACGTTACCTATCAGGGGACGTGTATATGGCATGGATTTTTGGAACAGGGAGATGGAAAAAGATGTTTGGTCGGACCTCCTACTTCGAATTTGGGGCACTGCACGTGCAATCTAAGGTGCCACCTGATAGGAGTGGTGTATTAAGTTGTACTACTCATTCCTCACAGTTTAATACCTGTTATGTCACCTATCAGGGGACGTGTATATGGCATGGATTTTTGGAACAGGGAGATGGAAAAAGATGCTTGGTCGGACCTCCTACTTCTAATTTGGGGCACTGCACGTGCAATCTAAGGTGCCACCAGATAGGAGTGGTGTATTAAGTTGTACTACTCATTCCTATCAGTTTAATACCTGTTACGTTACCTATCAGGGGACGTGTATATGGCATGGATTTTTGGAACAGGGAGATGGAAAAAGATGCTTGGTCAGACCTCCTACTTCGAATTTGGGGCACTGCACGTGCAATCTACGGTGCCACCAGATAGGAGTGGTGTATTAAGTTGTACTACTCATTCCTATCAGTGTATTACCTGTTAAGTCACCTATCAGGGGACGTGTATATGGCATGGATTTTTGGAACAGGGAGATGGAAAAAGATGCTTGGTCGGACCTCCTACTTCGAATTTGGGGCACTGCACGTGCAATTCTGAGGTGCCACCAGATAGGAGTGGTGTATTAAGTTGTATTACTCATTCCTATCAGTTTAATACCTGTTACGTTACCTATCAGGGGACGTGTATATGGCATAGATTTTTGGAACAGGGAGATGGAAAAAGATGCTTGGTCGGACCTCCTACTTCTAATTTGGGGCACTGCACGTGCAATCTAAGGTGCCACCAGATAGGAGAGGTGTATTAAGTTGTACTACTCATTCCTCTTAGTTTAATACCTGTTACGTTACCTATCAGGGGACGTGTATATGGCATGGATTTTTGGAACAGGGAGATCGAAGAAAGTGCTTGGTCGGACCTCCTACTTCGAATTTGGGGCACTGCACGTGCAATCTAAGGTGCCACCTGATAGGAGTGGTGTATTAAGTTGTACTACTCATTCCTAACAGTTTAATACCTGTTAAGTCACCTATCAGGGGACGTGTATATGGCATGGATTTTTGGAACAGGGAGATGGAAAAAGATGCTTGGTCGGACCTCCTACTTCTAATTTGGGGCACTGCACGTGCAATCAAAGGTGCCATCAGAAAGGAGTGGTGTATTAAGTAGTACTACTAGTTCCTATCAGTGTAATACCTGTTACGTCACCTATCAGGGGACGTGTATGTGGCATGGATTTTTGGAACAGGGAGATGGAAAAAGATACTTGGTCGGACCTCCTACTTCTAATTTGGGGCACTGCACGTGCAATCTAAGGTGCCAACAGATCGAGTGGTGTATTAAGTTGTACTACTCTTTCCTATCAGTTTAATATCTGTTACGTTACCTATCAGGGGACGTGTATATGGCATGGATTTTTGGAACAGGGAGATGGAAAAAGATGCTTGGTCGGACCTCTTACTTCGAATTTGGGGCACTGCACGTGCAATCTAAGGTGCCACCAGATAGGAGTGGTGTATTAAGTTGTACTACTCATTCCTATCAGTTTAATACCTGTTACATTACCTATCAGGGGACGTGTATATGGCATGGATTTTTGGAACAGGGAGATGGAAAAAGATGCTTGGTCGGACCTCCTACTTCTAATTTGGGGCACTGCACGTGCAAACAAAGGTGCCACCAGAAAGGAGTGGTGTATTAAGTTGTACTACTCATTCCTATCAGTTTAATACCTGTTACGTCACCTATCAGGGGACGTGTATATGGCATGGATTTTTGGAACAGGGAGATGGAAAAAGATGCTTGGTCGGACCTCCTACTTCTAATTTGGGGCACTGCACGTGCAATCTAAGGTGCCACTAGATAAGAGTGGTGTATTAGGTTATACTACTCATTCCTATCAGTTTAATACCTGTTACGTTACCTATCAGGAGACGTGCATATGGCATGGATTTTTGGAACAGGCAGAAGGAAAAAGATGCTTGGTCGGACCTCCTACTTCGAATTTGGGGCACTGCACGTGCAATCTAAGGTGCCACCATATAGGAGTGGTGTATTAAGTTGTACTACTCATTCCTATCAGTTTAATACCTGTTACGTTACCTATCAGGGGACGTGTATATGGCATGGATTTTTGGAACAGGGTGATGGAAAAAGATGCTTGGTCGGACCTCCTACTTCTAATTTGGGGCACTGCACGTGCAATCTAAGGTGCCACCAGATAGGAGAGGTGTATTAAGTTGTACTACTCATTCCTCTTAGTTTAATACTTGTTACATTACCTATCAGGGGACGTGTATATGGCATGGATTTTTGGAACAGGGAAATCGAAGAAAGTGCTTGGTCGGACCTCCTACTTCGAATTTGGAGCACTGCACATGCAATCTAAGGTGCCACCTGATAGGAGTGGTGTATTAAGTTGTACTACTCATTCCTATCAGTTTAATACCTGTTACGTTACCTATCAGGGGACGTGTATATGGCATGGATTTTTGGAACAGGGAGATGGAAAAAGATGCTTGGTCGGACCTCCTACTTCTAATTTGGGGCACTGCACGTGCAATCAAAGGTGCCATCAGAAAGGAGTGGTGTATTAAGTAGTACTACTAGTTCCTATCAGTGTAATACCTGTTACGTCACCTATCAGGGGACGTGTATATGGCATGGATTTTTGGAACAGGGAGATGGAAAAAGATACTTGGTCGGACCTCCTACTTCTAATTTGGGGCACTGCACGTGCAATCTAAGGTGCCAACAGATCGAGTGGTGTATTAAGTTGTACTACTCATTCCTCTCAGTTTAATACCTGTTACGTTACCTATCAGGGGACGTGTATATGGCATGATTTTTGGAACAGGGAGATGGAAAAAGATGCTTGGTCGGACCTCCTACTTCTAATTTGGGGCACTGCACGTGCAATCTAAGGTGCCACCAGATAGGAGTGGTGTATTAAGTTGTACTACTCATTCCTATCAGTTTAATACCTGTTACGTTACCTATCAGAGGACGTGTATATAGCATGGATTTTTGGAACAGGGAGATGGAAAAAGATGCTTGGTCGGACCTCCTACTTCGAATTTGGGGCACTGCACGTGCAATCTAAGGTGCCACCAGATAGGAGTGGTGTATTAAGTTGTACTACTCATTCCTCTTAGTTTAATACCTGTTACGTTACCTATCAGGGGACGTGTATATGGCATGGATTTTTGGAACAGGGAGATCGAAGAAAGTGCTTGGTCGGACCTCCTACTTCGAATTTGGGGCACTGCACGTGCAATCTAAGGTGCCACCTGATAGGAGTGGTGTATTAAGTTGTACTACTCATTCCTATCAGTTTAATACCTGTTACGTTATCTATCAGAGGACGTGTATATAGCATGGATTTTTGGAATAGGGAGATGGAAAAAGATGCTTGGTCGGACCTCCTACTTCTAATTTGGGGCACTGCACGTGCAATCTAAGGTGCCTCCAGATAGAAGTGGTGTATTAAGTTGAACTACTCATTCCTGTCAGTTTAATACCTGTTACGTTACCTATCAGGAGACGTGTATATGGCATGGATTTTTGGAACGGACAGATGGAAAAAGATGCTTGGTCGGACCTCCTACTTCGAATTTGGGGCACTGCACGTGCAATCTGAGGTGCCACCAGATAGGAGTGGTGTATTAAGTTGTACTACTCATTCCTATCAGTTTAATACCTGTTACGTTACCTATCAGGGGACGTGTATATGGCATGGATTTTTGGAACAGGGAGATGGAAAAAGATCCTTGGTCGGACCTCCTACTTTGAATTTGGGGCACTGCACGTGCAATCTAAGGTGCCACCAAATAAGAGTAGTGTATTAGGTTGTACTACTCATTGCTATCAGTTTATACCTGTTACGTTACCTATCAGGAGACGTGTATATGGCATGGATTTTAGGAATAGGCAGATGGAAAAAGATGCTTGGTCGGACCTCCTACTTCGAATTTGGGGCACTGTACGTGCAATCTAAGGTGCCACCATATAGGAGTGGTGTATTAAGTTTTACTACTCATTCCTATCAGTTTAATACCTGTTACGTTACCTATCAGGGGACGTGTATATGGCATGGATTTTTGGAACAGGGAGATGGAAAAAGATGTTTGGTCGGACCTCCTACTTCGAATTTGGGGCACTGCACGTGCAATCTAAGGTGCCACCTGATAGGAGTGGTGTATTAAGTTGTACTACTCATTCCTATCAGTTTAATACCTGTTATGTCACCTATCAGGGGACGTGTATATGGCATGGATTTTTGGAACAGGGAGATGGAAAAAGATGCTTGGTCGGACCTCCTACTTCTAATTTGGGGCACTGCACGTGCAATCAAATGTGCCACCAGATAGGAGTGGTGTATTAAGTAGTACTACTATTTCCTATCAGTGTAATACCTGTTACGTCACCTATCAGGGGAGGTGTATATGGCATGGATTTTTGGAACAGGGAGATGGAAAAAGATGCTTGGTCGGACCTCTTACTTCGAATTTGGGGCACTGCACGTGCAATCTAAGGTGCCACCAGATAGAAGTGGTGTATTAAGTTGAACTACTCATTCCTGTCAGTTTAATACCTGTTACGTTACCTATCAGGAGACGTGTATATGGCATGGATTTTTGGAACGGGCAGATTGAAAAAGATGCTTGGTCGGACCTCCTACTTCGAATTTGGGGCACTGCACGTGCAATCTATGGTGCCACCAGATAGGAGAGGTGTATTAAGTTGTACTACTCATTCCTATCAGTGTAATACCTGTTACATCACCTATCAGGGGACGTGTATATGGCATGGATTTTTGGAACAGGGAGATTGAAAAAGATGCTTGGTCAGACCTCCTACTTCGATTTTGGTGCACTGCACGTGCAATCTAAGGTGCCACCAGATAGGAGTGGTGTATTAAGTTTTTGTACTACTCATTTCTATCAGTTTAATACCTGTTACGTTACCTATCAGGGGACATGTATATGGCATGGATTTTTGGAACAGGGAGATGGAAAAAGATGCTTGGTCGGACCTCCTACTTCGAATTTGGGGCACTGCACGTGCAATCTAAGGTGCCACCAGATAGGAGTGGTGTATTAAGTTGTACTACTCATTCCTATCAGTTTAATACCTGTTACGTTACCTATCAGGGGACGTGTATATGGCATGGATTTTTGGAACAGGGAGATGGAAAAAGATGCTTGGTCAGACCTCCTACTTCGAATTTGGGGCACTGCACGTGCAATCTACGGTGCCACCAGATAGGAGTGGTGTATTAAGTTGTACTACTCATTCCTATCAGTGTATTACCTGTTAAGTCACGTATCAGGGGACGTGTATATGGCATGGATTTTTGGAACAGGGAGATGGAAAAAGATGCTTGGACGGACCTCCTACTTCGAATTTGGGGCACTGCACGTGCAATTCTGAGGTGCCACCAGATAGGAGTGGTGTATTAAGTTGTATTACTCATTCCTATCAGTTTAATACCTGTTACGTTACCTATCAGAGGACGTGTATATGGCATGGATTTTTGGAACAGGGAGATGGAAAAAGATGCTTGGTCGGACCTCCTACTTCTAATTTGGGGCACTGCACGTGCAATCTAAGGTGCCACCAGATAGGAGAGGTGTATTAAGTTGTACTACTCATTCCTCTTAGTTTAATACCTGTTACGTTACCTATCAGGGGACGTGTATATGGCATGGATTTTTGGAACAGGGAGATCGAAGAAAGTGCTTGGTCGGACCTCCTACTTCTAATTTGGGGCAATGCACGTGCAATCAAAGGTGCAATCAGAAAGGAGTGGTGTATTAAGTAGTACTACTAGTTCCTATCAGTGTAATACCTGTTACGTCACCTATCAGGGGACGTGTATGTGGCATAGATTTTTGGAACAGGGAGATGGAAAAAGATACTTGGTCGGACCTCCTACTTCTAATTTGCGGCACTGCACGTGCAATCTAAGGTGCCAACAGATCGAGTGGTGTATTAAGTTGTACTACTCTTTCCTATCAGTTTAATATCTGTTACGTTACCTATCAGGGGACGTGTATATGGCATGGATTTTTGGAACAGGGAGATGGAAAAAGATGCTTGGTCGGACCTCTTACTTCGAATTTGGGGCACTGCACGTGCAATCTAAGGTGCCACCAGATAGGAGTGGTGTATTAAGTTGTACTACTCATTCCTATCAGTTTAATACCTGTTACGTTACCTATCAGGGGACGTGTATATGGCATGGATTTTTGGAACCGGGAGGTGGAAAAAGATGCTTGGTTGCACCTCCTACTTCGAATTTGGGGCACTGCATGTGCAATCTAAGGTGCCACCTGATAGGTGTGGTGTATTAAGTTGTACTACTCATTCCTAACAGTTTAATACCTGTTACGTCACCTATCAGGGGACGTGTATATGGCATGGATTTTTGGAACAGGGAGATGGAAAAAGATGCTTGGTCGGACCTCCTACTTCTAATTTGGGGCACTGCACGTGCAAACAAAGGTGCACCAGAAAGGAGTGGTGTATTAAGTTGTACTACTCATTCCTATCAGTTTAATACCTGTTACGTCACCTATCAGGGGACGTGTATATGGCATGGATTTTTGGAACAGGGAGAAGGAAAAAGATGCTTGGTGGGACCTCCTACTTCTAATTTGGGGCACTGCACGTGCAATCTAAGGTGCCACTAGATAAGAGTGGTGTATTAGGTTATACTACTCATTCCTATCAGTTTAATACCTGTTACGTTACCTATCAGGAGACGTGCATATGGCATGGTTTTTTGGAACAGGCAGAAGGAAAAAGATGCTTGGTCGGACCTCCTACTTCGAATTTGGGGCACTGCACGTGCAATCTAAGGTGCCACCATATAGGAGTGGTGTATTAAGTTGTACTACTCATTCCTATCAGTTTAATACCTGTTACGTTACCTATCAGGGGACGTGTATATGGCATGGATTTTTGGAACAGGGAGATGGAAAAAGATGCTTGGTCGGACCTCCTACTTCTAATTTGGGGCACTGCACGTGCAATCTAAGGTGCCACCAGATAGGAGAGGTGTATTAAGTTGTACTACTCATTCCTCTTAGTTTAATACTTGTTACATTACCTATCAGTGGACGTGTATATGGCATGGATTTTTGGAACAGGGAAATCGAAGAAAGTGCTTGGTCGGACCTCCTACTTCGAATTTGGAGCACTGCACATGCAATCCAAGGTGCCACCTGATAGGAGTGGTGTATTAAGTTGTACTACTCATTCCTATCAGTTTAATACCTGTTACGTCACCTATCAGGGGGACGTGTATATGGCATGGATTTTTGGAACAGGGAGATGGAAAAAGATGCTTGGTCGGACCTCCTACTTCTAATTTGGGGCACTGCACGTGCAATCAAAGGTGCCACCAGAAAGGAGTGGTGTATTAAGTAGTACTACTAGTTCCTATCAGTGTAATACCTGTTACGTCACCTATCAGGGGACGTGTATATGGCATGGATTTTTGGAACAGGGAGATGGAAAAAGATACTTGGTCGGACCTCCTACTTCAAATTTGGGGCACTGCACGTGCAATCTAAGGTGCCAACAGATCGAGTGGTGTATTAAGTTGTACTACTCTTTCCTATCAGTTTAATACCTGTTACGTTACCTATCAGGGGACGTGTATATGGCATGATTTTTGGAACAGGGAGATGGAAAAAGATGCTTGGTCGGACCTCCTACTTCTAATTTGGGGCAATGCACGTGCAATCAAAGGTGCAATCAGAAAGGAGTGGTGTATTAAGTAGTACTACTAGTTCCTATCAGTGTAATACCTGTTACGTCACCTATCAGGGGACGTGTATGTGGCATGGATTTTTGGAACAGGGAGATGGAAAAAGATGCTTGGTCGGACCTCCTACTTCTAATTTGGGGCACTGCACGTGCAAACAAAGGTGCACCAGAAAGGAGTGGTGTATTAAGTTGTACTACTCATTCCTATCAGTTTAATACCTGTTACGTCACCTATCAGGGGACGTGTATATGGCATGGATTTTTGGAACAGGGAGAAGGAAAAAGATGCTTGGTGGGACCTCCTACTTCTAATTTGGGGCACTGCACGTGCAATCTAAGGTGCCACTAGATAAGAGTGGTGTATTAGGTTATACTACTCATTCCTATCAGTTTAATACCTGTTACGTTACCTATCAGGAGACGTGCATATGGCATGGTTTTTTGGAACAGGCAGAAGGAAAAAGATGCTTGGTCGGACCTCCTACTTCGAATTTGGGGCACTGCACGTGCAATCTAAGGTGCCACCATATAGGAGTGGTGTATTAAGTTGTACTACTCATTCCTATCAGTTTAATACCTGTTACGTTACCTATCAGGGGACGTGTATATGGCATGGATTTTTGGAACAGGGAGATGGAAAAAGATGCTTGGTCGGACCTCCTACTTCTAATTTGGGGCACTGCACGTGCAATCTAAGGTGCCACCAGATAGGAGAGGTGTATTAAGTTGTACTACTCATTCCTCTTAGTTTAATACTTGTTACATTACCTATCAGTGGACGTGTATATGGCATGGATTTTTGGAACAGGGAAATCGAAGAAAGTGCTTGGTCGGACCTCCTACTTCGAATTTGGAGCACTGCACATGCAATCCAAGGTGCCACCTGATAGGAGTGGTGTATTAAGTTGTACTACTCATTCCTATCAGTTTAATACCTGTTACGTCACCTATCAGGGGACGTGTATATGGCATGGATTTTTGGAACAGGGAGATGGAAAAAGATGCTTGGTCGGACCTCCTACTTCTAATTTGGGGCACTGCACGTGCAATCAAAGGTGCCACCAGAAAGGAGTGGTGTATTAAGTAGTACTACTAGTTCCTATCAGTGTAATACCTGTTACGTCACCTATCAGGGGACGTGTATATGGCATGGATTTTTGAACAGGGAGATGGAAAAAGATACTTGGTCGGACCTCCTACTTCAAATTTGGGGCACTGCACGTGCAATCTAAGGTGCCAACAGATCGAGTGGTGTATTAAGTTGTACTACTCTTTCCTATCAGTTTAATACCTGTTACGTTACCTATCAGGGGACGTGTATATGGCATGATTTTTGGAACAGGGAGATGGAAAAAGATGCTTGGTCTGACCTCCTACTTCTAATTTGGGGCACTGCACGTGCAATCTAAGGTGCCACCAGATAGGAGTGGTGTATTAAGTTGTACTACTCATTCCTATCAGTTTAATACCTGTTACGTTACCTATCAGAGGACGTGTATATAGCATGGATTTTTGGAACAGGGAGATGGAAAAAGATGCTTGGTCAGACCTCCTACTTCGAATTTGGGGCACTGCACGTGCAATCTACGGTGCCACCAGATAGGAGTGGTGTATTAAGTTGTACTACTCATTCCTATCAGTGTATTACCTGTTAAGTCACCTATCAGGGGACGTGTATATGGCATGGATTTTTGGAACAGGGAGATGGAAAAAGATGCTTGGTCGGACCTCCTACTTCTAATTTGGGGCACTGCACGTGCAAACTAAAGGTGCCACCAGATAGGAGTGGTGTATTAAGTTGTACTACTCATTCCTATCAGTTTAATACCTGTTACGTTACCTATCAGGGGACGTGTATATGGCATGGATTTTTGGAACAGGGAGATGGAAAAAGATGCTTGGTCTGACCTCCTACTTCTAATTTGGGGCACTGCACGTGCAATCTAAGGTGCCACCAGATAGGAGTGGTGTATTAAGTTGTACTACTCATTCCTATCAGTTTAATACCTGTTACGTTACCTATCAGGGGACGTGTATATGGCATGGATTTTTGGAACAGGGAGGTGGAAAAAGATGCTTGGTCGCACCTCCTACTTCTAATTTGGGGCACTGCACGTGCAATCTAAGGTGCCACCAGATAGGAGTGGTGTATTAAGTTGTACTACTCATTCCTATCAGTTTAATACCTGTTACGTCACCTATCAGGGGACGTGTATATGGCATGGATTTTTGGAACAGGGAGATGGAAAAAGATGCTTGGTCGGACCTCCTACTTCTAATTTGGGGCACTGCACGTGCAATCTAAGGTGCCCCTAGAAAGGAGTGGTGTATTAAGTAGTACTACTCATTCCTATCAGGTTTAATACCCTGTTACGTTACCTATCAGGGGACGTGTATATGGCATGGATTTTTGGAAAAGGCAGATGGAAAAAGATGCTTGGTCGGACCTCCTACTTCTAATTTGGGGCACTGCACGTGCAATCTAAGGTGCCACCAGATAGGAGTGGTGTATTAAGTTGTACTACTCACTCTTCCTATTCAGTTTTAATACCTTGTTACGATACCTATCAGGGGACGTGTATATGGCATGGATTTTTGGAACAGGGAGATGGAAAAAGATGCTTGGTCGGACCTCCTACTTCGAATTTGGGGCACTGCACGTTGCAATCTAAGGTGCCACCAGATAGGAGTGGTGTATTAAGTCTTACTACTCATTCCTAACAGTTTAATACCTGTTACGTTACCTATCAGGGGACGTGTATATGGCATGGATTTTTGGAACAGGTAGATGGAAAAAGATGATTGGTTGGATCTCCTACTTCTAATTTGGGGCACTGCACTTGCCAATCTAAGGTGCCACCAGAAAGGAGTGGTGTATTAAGTAGTACTACTAGTTCCTATCAGTTTAATACCTGTTACTTACCTATCAGGGGACGTGTATATGGCATGGATTTTTGGAACAGGGAGATGGAAAAAGATGCTTGTCTGACCTCCTACTTCTAATTTGGGGCACTGCACGTGCAATCTAAAGGTGCCACCAGATAGGAGTGGTGTATTAAGTTGTACTACTCATTCCTATCTGTTTAATACCTGTTACTTACCTATCAGAGGACGTGTATATAGCATGGATTTTTGGAACAGGGAGATGGAAAAAGATGCTTGGTCAGACCTCCTACTTCGAATTTGGGGCACTGCACGTGCAATCAAAGGTGCCACCAGATAGGAGTGGTGTATTAAGTTGTACTACTCATTTCCTATCAGTGTAATACCTGTTAAGTCACCTATCAGGGGACGTGTATATGGCATGGATTTTTGGAACAGGGAGATGGAAAAAGATGCTTGGGTCGGACCTCCATACTTCGAATTTGGGGCACTGCACGTGCAATCTAAGGTGCCACCAGATAGGAGTGGTGTATTAAGTTGTACTACTCATTCCTATCAGTTTAATACCTGTTACGTTACCTATCAGGGGACGTGTATATGGCATGGATTTTTGGAACAGGGAGATGGAAAAAGATGCTTGGTCGGACCTCCTACTTCTAATTTGGGGCACTGCACGTGCAATCTAAGGTGCCACCAGATAGGAGTGGTGTATTAAGTTGTACTACTCATTCCTATCAGTTTAATACCTGTTACGTTACCTATCAGGGGACGTGTATATGGCATGGATTTTTGGAACAGGGAGATGGAAAAAAGATGCTTGGTCGGACCTCCTACTTCTAATTTGGGGCACTGCACGTGCAATCTAAGGTGCCACCAGATAGGAGTGGTGTATTAAGTTGTACTACTATTTCCTATCAGTTTAATACCTGTTACGTCACCTATCAGGGGACGTGTATATGGCATGGATTTTTGGAACAGGGAGATGGAAAAAGATGCTTGGTCGGACCTCCTACTTCTAATTTGGGGCACTGCACGTGCAATCTAAGGTGCCACCAGAAAGGAGTGGTGTATTAAGTTGTACTACTCATTCCTATCAGTTTAATACCTGTTACGTTACCTATCAGGGACGTGTATATGGCATGGATTTTTGGAACAGGGAGATGGAAAAAGATGCTTGGTCTGACCTCCTACTTCTAATTTGGGGCACTGCACGTGCAATCTAAGGTGCCACCAGATAGGAGTGGTGTATTAAGTTGTACTACTCATTCCTATCAGTTTAATACCTGTTACGTTACCTATCAGGGGACGTGTATATAGGCATGGATTTTTGGAACAGGGAGATGGAAAAAGATGCTTGGTCGGACCTCCTACTTCGAATTTGGGGCACTGCACGTGCAATCTAAGGTGCCACCAGATAGGAGTGGTGTATTAAGTTGTACTACTCATTCCTATCAGTTTAATACCTGTTAAGTCACCTATCAGGGGACGTGTATATGGCATGGATTTTTGGAACAGGGAGATGGAAAAAGATGCTTGGTCGGACCTCCTACTTCGAATTTGGGGCACTGCACGTGCAATCTGAGGTGCCACCAGATAGGAGTGGTGTATTAAGTTGTACTACTCATTCCTATCAGTTTAATACCTGTTACATTACCTATCAGGGGACGTGTATATGGCATAGGATTTTTGGAACAGGGAGATGGAAAAAGATGCTTGGTCGGAACCTCCTACTTCTAATTTGGGGCACTGCACGTGCAATCTAAGGTTCCACCAGATAGGAGAGGTGTATTAAGTTGTACTACTCATTCCTATCAGTTTAATACCATGTTACGTTACCTATCAGGGGACGTGTATATGGCTATGGATTTTTGGAACAGGGAGATCGAAGAAAGTATGCTTGGTCGGACCTCCTACTTCGAATTTGGGGCACTGCACGTGCAATCTAAGGTGCCACCTGATAGGAGTGGTGTATTAAGTTGTACTACTCATTCCTATCAGTTTAATACTGTTACGTCTACCTATCAGGGGACGTGTATATGGCATGGATTTTTGGAACAGGGAGATGGAAAAAAGATGCTTGGTCGGACCTCCTACTTCTAATTTGGGCACTGCACGTGCAATCTAAGGTGCCACCAGATAGGAGAGGTGTATTAAGTTGTACTACTCATTCCTATCAGTTTAAACCTGTTACGTTACCTATCAGGGGACGTGTATATGGCATGGATTTTTGGAACAGGGAGATGGAAAAAGATGCTTGGTCGGACCTCCTACTTCGAATTTGGGGCACTGCACGTGCAATCTAATGGTGCCACCAGATAGGAGTGTGTATTAAGTAGTACTACTCATTCCTATCAGTTTAATACCTGTTACGTCACCTATCAGGGGACGTGTATATGGCATGGATTTTTGGAACAGGGAGATGGAAAAAGATGCTTGGTCGGACCTCCTACTTCTAATTTGGGGCACATGCAGTGCAATCTAAGTGCCACCTGATAGGAGTGTGTATTAAGTTGTACTACTCATTCCTCAGTTTAATACCTGTTATGTCACCTATCAGGGGACGTGTATATGGCATGGATTTTGGAACAGGGAGATGGAAAAAGATGCTTGGTCGGACCTCCTACTTCTAATTTGGGGCACTGCACGTGCAATCTAAGGTGCCACCAGATAGTAGTGGTGTATTAAGTGTACTACTCATTCCTATCAGTTTAATACCTGTTACGTTACCTATCAGGGGACGTGTATATGGCATGGATTTTTGGAACAGGGAGATGGAAAAAGATGCTTGGTCAGACCCTCCTACTTCGAATTTGGGGCACTGCACGCAATCTACGGTGCCACCAGATAGGAGTGGTGTATTAAGTTGTACTACTCATTCCTATCAGTGTAATTACCTGTTAAGTCACCTATCAGGGTACGTGTATATGGCATGGATTTTTGGAACAGGGAGATGGAAAAAGATGCTTGGACA